>OZ021680.1:11950963-12359275 GCA_963978505.1 Listrodromus nycthemerus | reverse complement strand
TCTCTCTCTCTCTCTCTCTCTCTCTCTGTTGCAAGAGACATCTTGACAGTACCGAGGTTTGATTGCTATCTTCTGCTCACTTTAACGCGAGGTCACTCACTCAGAACTCACTGAGACAGAACACCTACTTCCCAAACCCTCGAAATCCATTTGGGTAGTTATAGCAATAACTACACTCACAGCTGGCTTTCATGAATGTGCGTCTTCCTTTTCTAACGCTTCTCATTACGATATTCGAATAGGCCTCGAGATAATATTCTTTTTTTTTACTGCGCTCCGTAAGTTTTTTGCAATTAATGTTACAGGCATTAATTTGCACTTGGCCTGGGCTGCATCATAGACTCCCTCTTTTGTGTTTAGAATATATAATTATAAGAAAGCTGATAAAAAACATTAACATATGATTTTTTATCTTTATATTTGCTCGATAGACGGGCTACGCGAGAAGGAACTTGCGTTCGTCCGTCGCTCTCCCACTTGCATGGCCCAGATCGTGTTCTATAATCGTACATACGGCAGTTAGGAACAATCTCTTTATCGCGCTACAAGCGTTGAATTTAGTTTTATGCCGAATTTACGTAATGGAAAGTCAATATGCATCAACGTAAGATCGTGTGGAGAAAAATAGAAAATTATTTAAAAACGATTGTTTTACGTGTTTAACAGAATCGCCAGGTGGTCTAGTCTTCGGTATACCATTGGGTCAGTGTCTGGAGAACGATCGATTGGCGAGGATCGCTTCGGGTGAGTCGAGCGAAGTCGGATGTTTATCGAGAAACAGCAGACAGGGAAGCAGATCAAGCTTTACCAGCCTTATAGAGATACCGAGCACCGTTGCCTCAAAAACTGAAGAGGTAGGTTGGGAAAAAATGGTTTTAACTATTAATCTTCATCGAAGCCTGCATTTTTGTTGCAGCCTTATGTTTCTTGTTAGAAGGTTACACATGAAATTCAAATAAAAAAAACGGAACAAAGATAATTTGTATATTTTAATGATGTACGGAAAAATTAGAAAACAAGTGTCTATATACAATATAAAATTTTAAGTATGAGAGGCTTTCCGATGTCGCTAAGTATCTCCAGGGTAGCCGTCGATCGGTTAAGGTTCACTTCATTCGTAGCCCGATCGAACACGATCCCGGTGGAAATGTAATTTTATTCGGAGTATCAAACAATTCTACAGCACGATGCATTTTGGCGTCTTGTACTTACGTCACGCGACGCTCTTCGCCTACTACTGTAACGTCGTTGCTCCTAGTGGTGCCCGCATGACGTCATACATCTCGGGAGAACATAAATAGAACAGGGCCGGGGACGCTAATTTTATGTCTAGAATTAATTGAAATCGCTAATTTTTGGCAACAGTCGTTTATTTATGCGGTACAGCAAGCGCCGAGCCAACTGAACTTTTCGTTTACTGCAGCCTCTTTCTTCTGTTTCTTTTCCTTTCAGAGTGGCTCCTGCGAGTCTCTGTCGTCCAAGGGTGGAGCACTTACCGGGAGTGACTCCGGAGTCGTCGAGCTAAGTGACAGCGGAGGTGGAGGTCCATCGGCGGAATGGGACGCGGTACCAGGAATTGTAAGACAATGCATAAGGCATATAGAGGCTACGGGACTCGGAACTCTAGGAATTTTTCGTGTCTCGCCGTCGAAAAAGAGAGTCAGACAGGTTATTCCGAATTTTGTCAATGTTTTATGGTAGTAGCATACAAATATATATATATATATATATGTTTTTATTTGCAGCTGAGGGAAGACTTTGATTGTGGACGAGAAACAAAAATCGGACCCGATCAGTGTCCCCACGACGTAGCCACCTTGTTGAAAGAATTCTTTCGCGACCTTCCTGATCCTCTGCTCTGCAGGGATCTCTATCAAGCTTTCGTTCACACGCAAAGTGAGTACGACAATTGCTTTTTTCCTTTTGGTTTTTTTTTCTAATAATCGATTTGTTCGGTCAGAGATTAGAAACAGGCGACTCCAACAGGAGGCACTTCAACACCTTATACAACTATTGCCAAGTCCAAATCGCGAGACACTCTGGGCGCTGTTGAATTTTTTAACCGAAGTAGCAAATAACAGCGAGGACAGAAAACTTGAAAACGGCGAAAGAGTAACCGGGAACAAGATGGATACGACCAATCTCGCAACGGTAATAATAACATTGTTATTGTTATAGCGAATTGTATAATAGCTACTTATTTAATAGGTATTTGCACCCAACATACTTCACTGTGTAAAACCAGGCCAAGCTCGATCGGAAGTCTCAGCCGAACGAGCAGAGGAGCGAATAGACGTGATAAACGTAGTTCGAGCTCTGCTCGAGAATACCCCAACACTTTTCACCGTTCCTTCGGCTCTACTGGACGAGTTGTATCTCCATATGATGGACACTCATCCGACTGAGCTGGACCTGGCTCTATCGCGACGTGCCGAAGAGTAAGTTTTATAAACAATTCCATACTTTCTATCATGTTAAAGAAATATTAATTTTTGGGATTCGGGCGGCACAGGCAATGTGTAGATGAAATCGATCCCTGCAGCGAGGCTGAGACATTTTCGGCCGAGGAGACCGTGTGTAAAAAAGTGTGGACGAGGGAGCAATGCCTACATCAGACGGCGGGGGTTGGTGGTGACATAGGACCAAGGCCTCGCAGGCCCAAACGACCGGGAAGTCGACGAAAAGAGGAGGGACGAAGCAACAGTGTTGACAGTGGCTCGAGCGAGGATCCTTCCGATTCAAGAAGAAGATCTTCACCGATGGTCATAACCGCTAGTCTAACCATACCGATGTCCGGCGCGTTTACTCTAAACCTCGACGATCCAGATATACCGTATATCGAAGAAACACCGAAACAACCTTCAGCTCCGCCTAGACGACAACGGCAACGTTCGATTTCCGGGTGTAGCGAAGGTTAAAGACGCTATTATTACATTCCTTACTTCATCGTGGCGTTGTACTTAATGAACTTTTATGTTCAGGTGGTAGACCCGGAAGCGACAGCGCTGTAGGATCGTCCGCGACTCTATCCGGTGATCAACCACCAAGCTCATCTCCTTCATGGGCCTCGACACCGCCAACGAGCCCGGACGGCGCCGTTACGGCTGTTTCCTACATACCCGACCAACAGGCCATGCTTCAGAGAGTGTCGTTCACCACTTCCAGCCAAGTTAGACAAATCTCGAGAACGCTCAGTCAGGAAGGTTCCAGACCGTCGGTAACGCCGGCTTACACCCCCAGTATAACGAGCATTGGTGGTGCTGTACTGAGGTCACCTTCTATCCTATTTATTCATTGTGATTCTCACTCGCTTCCCACCGCGTTAATCCAATTTATTTATCAAATCACAGATCAAAGACGGCAGACATCGAAAGGATGCTTCACATATCTCGTAGTAACGCAACTTCAGTTTCTTTGTCGAATGTGGGTTCAACGAACGACAACAAGAAATACACAAAGAGGCGTTACACGGACTCGAGACACCAGACTCGTCACATACCTGATGCTGACAGTCTCATCAACAAACCATCGGCTACTTCGATATTTACACCGTCGGTCAATGCTAATTCGCAGGGACAACGCGATAGTCCAACTGCTTCCGTATGGAAACGCCGAGAGTTGATATCTTCAGCTCCCAAAGATCGAAATAATTATTTCTAATTAAAGAAACCAACTGATATGTGACGATAAAAACGATATTTTATAGAAATTGTGGGGCGAGTTTTTCCTCCGGGCGAGGAAAACGTCACTCGTCGTACGTTTGAAAAATCACAGAATTATATACTACGTCGTTAAGTTTTTCAACTAATGTACAAGCGAATAAATGAACAATTAATTTTTTTACAAAATTAACACATGTCTCATGTTACGCGAATCAACGTTTAGAATGCACAATATTTTCAAACAAATTTATTTATCTTCATAATCGAAATAACAGTGTACAATCCTCCACATTATGTTTCTTCGTTTTAATCTAGAGAGATCGTGCATACACGCGACGTTTATCACCACCTTCAATATTGACTTGAAAAACAAAACACAGACTCACGCGCACTAACAATCAGACTTTCAAAAGTGGCAGTTTCCAATCATCCTCCATTGACTTTCAAGTTGTAGACTCGTTGATTCTGTGATTGTCCCTGCATCTAGAAGAATGAATCGGTAACCGAAGATGAGGCCAAAAAAGTCAATGCGATCGTTAGCGGTCGCATCAATATCATTATGATGCACACAATGCCAAAAATAATCAAATTTTGAGTTAGCCCAGCATTTTCTAGCAACTGATAAAAAATAAAAAACATAGGTCTCGGATAGGCCCGTGAATATACGGGCGGATAAATAACAGCAGATACTACGTATCGTTATATATTATAGTATATCATTGAAACGAAGCGTCGATAAATTCTCCACCCACGCTGCGACATGGCTTAATAAATAGAATAATTAAATTTATTAATGGACATTCATATGAGAGAATTTCATTTTCTCTGTGAAACAATGTCCTCGAAGAATGATATACAATAATGGAGAAAAAAGTGCGCGACTTGCTCTTCGAGATAGTAATGAGGTACTCATTTCGAATTGCACCAAGACACAATCATTAACACCTCTGGATAACGATAATTATCGGCATATACTTCGTACCTAATCTCATATATATTTTCGGTATGTACATATATATATATATACACACGGAAAATATATGTAGGTATATATAAATATTCATTCATCATATATTAAAAAAAGTATCGCTATAAAATATAAATATCTCTGTTCGTCGTTTCACAGCTAAGCTGCCTACCTAAAATTGGACGGATTCTTTTCGTTTGATTTGTTTGACATTCTCGACGTTTATCTAGTGTATAAGTATTATCTCACTTCAATTTTTTTTCCCTGTGATTAACTTAAATCAAAAGCGGTAAGCGAGTAGTCGGTAAATAACAAACAAACACAAAACAGAATAACCACGTAATACCACGTATCCCGAATCTACACTATCACGGACGATTTGATTCGCTTTTTCATCTTTTTTTTTCATAAAATCTAATAATAGAGGATTTTGTTTGTTTATACGACAGTAATATCGTCGTTCGTTAATCAGACTTCCGTTGAGTGTGTCTGAATTCGTACTTTCTTCTGCGATCCGTTCCTCGATAGCGTCGGACTGTGCGCCGAAAAGCCAGGATTGTGAATACCAAGAGGCTTAGGTTTCTTCAACGAACTGCGAAGCGGCGAAGCTGTACTGGCTACACTACCAGAAGTCGCTACCGATGCCATAGAACCATTGCCAGCTGCGCCAGCCCCAACGTAGGGTTTTCCACTGGCATCGGTCATTGAGACTGCTCCTCCTAAAAAAAAAAGATATTTTTGATCCCCCATTAATGCATCTCATTCTTCGGAAAAATTCTTGCAAAGAGACAATAACATTTTATCGGAGTGCGGAAGGAATTTGTTGACATTCATCAATAATATGCTGTAATTTTCACCCTGCTCAAAATATCTGATAGAATCTATTACAAACGGATACATAACTTATACGTTTTGATACGATTTGTTTTCGTTTTGTTCAGCCTTTAAAAAACGGACTAATAATTAATCCTTTTGAATACGGAATATATCGTATCCGAGTTAAAGCGCGTAACCGCATAGAAAATGTGGCCGCTTTGTCAATTCTTTTTGAAAAATGTCAAATTAATCAGAATAAACGAGGAAGTTTCTGTACGTTTCTGTCAGGATACACTTTCGTTTTTCCTATTGATGTCAAGAAATGCCGTTGTGTCAATACGAAATCAGTGATTATCTGAAGTACGTACATAAGGAAGACATAAAAGAAATTGTAAATGTGGCTAATGAGTAACACCGTCATCTCGTGTACAAAATATTCCGTCTGAAATTATGGGGCAGACTGTATGAATTAAACAACTCCCCATTTCATTGAACATCTTTTAAAAATAAGCCAGGTTATATAACATAAATATTTCGTCTTGAGGGAGTTTTTGAATCCATAATAAATTCCTATGGTTATAATGAAAAATGTGCGTATTTTGATACGAGATACAACACATTAACATTCGTTTAGATTTCTATATCCTGTGTATTTACCATAATCTATAAACAATATGACGGTAATTGATATTTTATGGGATCAAGTAAATTAAATAATAAAAAATGGTAAATATGAATGATTACGAAGTCAATGGGAGAGAAAACTTTATTTGTGACCAATGTAGTAATTTGTATCAAACAAGAAAAATTACGGTAAAATCTCAACTACATCGTGGTTACGTCCTCCTGTGCCATCGTCACTCGCATTTTTGTTATCCTAAATTTAATATAGTATTTAAAATACATCCGAACGAATAGTCGGTTTGTTGTCGCAACTTCTCCCTTGAACCGTTAATTATCATTAGTTAAATTAAGTTGGCGGACGTACGACTAAACCATAATACGCGCTATCTGCCGCTTTGCAGAGCCTGCTCCTATATATGTACAGCAAATTTTCTTACTCAACAAATTGCTTCTCCAATACCACGTGTTCGCCTTTACAGTTGGGAACGTTTATTGTCTCGACGTGCTAGACTCTACTTTCCTTCGAAAAGGTTTTTTACTACTACTACACGAAAGTAGCTTGTTAAATTAAATTTCAGAATTTCTATTTCACAAACTTAGCCTTGGAGAATCAAGGCGATCTAAACGTGTTCTGAATAAACCAATCGTGACGAGTGCTTGCAATTTCCCATTCCGATGGAAGAGCACTTGCATGCTCGCAGTCCGATACTGTTACTGTCACGCTGTAACTGTATAATGCCTAACAGACTCTACGTATGCCTGCCTATTTCGAGCATGGAAAGATATGTAGAATTGAAATAGAATGTCAACCGGTATCATGGATACGGAGCATGCAATAATAATTCTAAACGGTCAACGGACTCACTACGCCCTCTAAATGCGCATCGCTAATTGAATTGTACAGGATGTCCTTACAACGTGTATTCCATGATACAAAATTCGCTACATTATACTTATTCGCGAATGTCACGACAGTAATTTTATTTATTTATCTTCGCCTTTGTCTAGCGGTTATCATTCTCGCCTCTAAACCAGGGCAACAGTAGGTCCAGGTTCAATTCCCGTTGGAGACATGGTTGCACGGGTAAATAAAAATATAAGCGGGACATCAGCCCGGATATATACCAAAGACACGTGCGTACTTGCCCGAATGTGCTACAAGTATATAGCTGTAGACCATATTTACATTCTCAGAAAACTGGACGTAACCTCGGTGTCGTTGAGCAAATCTGCAACCGACAGTATCGGCATAGGTTTGCCGCTATTTCCCTACGTCTTTAATTGTAATTGTATCTTCAATGATAGGGCGCATCCGATACAGGCGGAAGTCGGCTGCAGCCGTCAGAAAAAGGAGACTGGCTTCGTGCGTAAGAACAAGAAATAATGAATATGAAAACTTAGCAATTACGCATCAACCAAGCCAACCTTCTACATAACAGTAGTTTAGGAAAATGCGAGATAATGACGATATATAAAAAATAAAATTAAAGACGTAACTTTTTTATTCAACTGCGACTGAGAGCTGCCCCCAGGGTACGTAGAATGGAAATGTATTATGTGTATAAATATCAGCCGACAGAAAAACCGAGCGTGTTTCACTCATGGTAACGATGTTTTATCGGCCATGTCAGTTAAGCATTAGAGAATCCTTACGTTCGTTTGCGTTCGTGACGCGTGGTATCTGCGATTGTGTTTCTGTTGTAAACATAAATACGGAATTTTGGAAAATTCGTAAATCCACGCTTCGCGCTAAGAATGCACACAATGGTATATGGGAACGCCAGGTCATCGGTTTTATTTTTACTTCTTTCATGATGCCATTGTTTTCCAGTGCAGAATATTTATCGGGTACTTGCACAAAATTGGAATAGCTATTTATTTTGACAACAACTAAGTAGTAAAAAACGCGACGCTAGCAGCTTCAGCAATCATAATGCACTGTAAATCAACCGTAGAAATCACAACAAAAAAAGTACCGTTATTTCAGATCGCTTTATGTACCGTGAAAATAACCACAAAAATGTTCATACGCGCGATACTTCCCGCTGCAAGTGCTTGCAAACGGTAAAAAAAAACCCGAATCAGCGGTTATTGCGTGCAGAGTGGTTATTGTTTACGGCAGTAATCATAACAATAACTTTCAAAATAACAGCAGAAAACAGGCTTATCGATTATTGGTGAAGATACAATAACTCATCAGTGATGCAAATTTTTTGTTAGGGTAGATAGTACAAACCAAAACATTGTACCATAATATTTCTAAAAAAACTAAGTCCGAATCGTCATCGAAAATTATATTCATTCAGGATACAATAATTATACAGTGACAGCAATAATGAACTTTGGAAGAACAGGCGAAAAGCCTATTTAGATATATAAAAAAGGTGGCCGCCATTATCAACTACGCCTTTTCGATGATTTGTCTACTGCTATGAAAAGAATGTTTTAGCTGTGTCCTCAATAGACAACTGACGACGGTATGGGATCTACTCGATGCTAGTGCGGGAACGTACGCGTGGTGACACAATAGTCGTATACGGTCACATATCATGATAATGTGACAGCACGGCATTTTTATATCAAAAGCTGCTTGCACAGTTTCAGCTTATCGTGAAACACCACAATCTTAACGCGAAGCTCCACTGTGAGCTGGAATATATTACTCCTATAATCAATATATCCTGAAAAATATAGATCATCTATATAAGAACTAATATTATTACAGATCTCTGTAGTTTAATTATATGTTTTGTTCTGGGAAACGTACCGCCTTCGTACTCGTGAATTGAGGGTAGAGTACTAATTTCCACCAGAAAAACGTGTAGCTATTTCTTTAAAAAAATCTTTTTGCTCCCCTTCTTATATTACTAAGATTGTGTTGATCCGATAAGATTTTGTGTTTGTGTTAGTGTTTTCCTTTCCAAATTGCTCTTTATTGTTATGCTTCGTTATTATTTTGAGGGCGTCGTTCCGATTCGATACAATTTTCTATGTATCATTGTGGTTCGTTCACTTTTTATATGTCGTTTCTCTGTCGTAGAATTTTTGGTCTTACGATTAGCTCTTTCCAACACAATCGTCTATGTATTGTTTCCACATTTTAAATGTAGCATCGGCGGGAACGAACACATAAAAACTGTATTGGGTACGAACGACAGCAAACAAATTTTATTGAAGAACTATGACACAGAGAATAGTATTAGAGATATATATGATTCAGAGCATTTTTTCAGGGCATTTTATAGGGGGTAGAATTCAAAAAGCATAAAATGAAAAAATGAAAATAAAAAAAAACTCCCGACTACACATAATTTATTCCTTACTGTTAAGAAAATATTTGTAGAAATAGGACCAAAAATTGTGAATGAAAAGTAACTTCAAAATGTATACAATAATTCACACATGTCGGAATAATCAATATTGTCAGTAAAAAAAAATAATAATAATTAAAGGGAGAAGAACGATTGTAAAATTAATTAATCACAATTATATCAATTCCCTCATAGTTTTCTCCGCAGTCGAGAAACGAATTCCGAACACAATTACGCACCACACAAATGAACTTGCTTGCAGAAAGTCATATATATTATGTAAATCTGTGCTTCGGAATGCGTGTCCTGACTGTAGTAAAAGTTATGAACAAATTGATATAACTACGATTAATAAATTCCACAATTATCCTTTATTATTAGTTATTCCTATTATTGTTTACTGACGACATTCATTATCGTTACATACATAAATATTTTCATCCTTCTTGAAATAACTTTGTATTAACCTTTGTCTTGGTGATATTTTGGCGAATATGTTTTTATTGTTTAGTTATATAAATTACATGCAAAAAAATGGTATTAAGAAGAAACCTTATACAGGACGCATATGATACCTTTTCTTTTCGGTAATAATTCCTCTGAATGAATAAATAATAAAATATTTATTGCCTATTATTCACCTAAAGTAAAAAAGATTCTGCTTCGTTCAAATCTTGTTAGAAACGAGAAAAAGTTAAATAAGAGGTGGTAGTGTAGCACCGAGGTTCCGTTCTAGTATGCGAAAGGCCCCGAGTTCGAGCCAAATTTTTTGGGCGGTTCGATTTATTTATTTTCCTGAAATGTGCAGTTTAGTATTGTATCCTAAATTCATATAATTCACGATTACCATTCGAACAAATTTATTCCAATATTATTAAACTTCTTTCTTGTATTTACTATCGTATGTAATACCGTTTGGTATGTAACCACCGTAAAAAGAAATTTGAATGACTGGCGAGTTCTTTCCGCGTCGCCAACAACTGTCGGCCGTTTTTCCTACGGTAATCTTGAGATTTATTTTCGTTTTGTTTCACATATCTTAAAGTTTATTATTATTTTACCCATTATGAACATAACCGCTCCTCACACGCATTTGTGGTTATTAATGCACTTATTTTTTCGGTTACTTAACAAGAAAAAACGACCTTTTGCTAACACAGGCACCCCGAGCTCTCGCATGTATGGATATTCATCGATTGTTCTTCCGGTTGCATTTCTTTGTAAACAACAGTAACTCTAGTCGCTACGGCTGTGAAAAATATTTCTGCAGTTGTTATTCATAGGTTCTATTCGTCATATGTCGAATTAGCATATATTGTAATAATCGTACCATTCGTCGGGTGACGATGTTCCCGATAACCTGGATTGTTGATAGTCTCAGCCCGTGGATCGTGAACTTGCCCAACTTTCGTAGGATCACCGCCGCGTCGTGCGTATATGCCCTCGTAAATTGCAGACACTAGAACGCTAAAGTTGAGCGCGATTCCCGCTATCTGGAATACAAATGATACGTAGGTGAAAAAATAACTACAGACAATTATAAAAATAAAAAAATTCTTATTTATAACCAACTTCTCGAGTATATTCTTTTAGCGAAGCCGGCAAAAAGTGAGAACAATTTAGAGCGTTTTCTTCGTAATAGGCTACATATTGAGAATAAAAAGATGTTAAATTCAGTAAGACGTTTGAAAAGAACCCCTCAGAAGCATAACCACAACTGTAATGAATCTTCGATGCTGTCGCTTTTAGAGAAGAAGAAAGAAAAAGTGAAATTGAGATTTTCATATTGCTTCCTCATAAAAGTTGCAAATAAAAATGTTCCTATAGTTTTCTGATAATGTTTCTTTACTCGCGGAGCTAGTTTAATAAGAAAGAATTTTGTATGTTATTGGCTTCCTCACAAACGAAGTTTAACACATAAAGGAACATTATGAGAAAGCCATATGAAAGTGTTAATTTTTAATCTCTATGAGGTAACAATACGAAACATTTAATTTACAACTTTTTTCAATGTTAACGTTGTGTTTAATCTTTCTGCAAAATGACTGACCGATTTAGGTTCCGCCCGAAAATATACACCAGCGCGCTTCTTCTGTCGGACCTTGTCGGACGTCATCTTCGTACAAAGAATATACAGAGTCGCAGAAAAATATAATTTGATCCTTCAATATTCGTCGTTTTACGGCTGTGTATAATGTATTTTCCTGCTTATCATGCATCTCGAACTTATTTCATTGTGAGAATGATATGATATGCAGAATCTCTCGTCAGTTTCCGAAATAGTAAGAAATTTCAAAATCTTATAAAATTTAAACGCCTTGATCTATTTCTGCCACATTCAATGAGAAATATTGTACAATGTTATATTCTCCGGTCAAATTTTAGATCAATATAAACATGTTTATTTGGAATACCAAAGGTCGTTGATAAAAAATGTTGTATTTGTGTGCAGTTTCAGGACGATAGTTCAGAATTTGCGCGAGCCAGAGCTACCACAGAGAATATTTTTTAAATTCTAAATCGTCAAAAATCTTTAACAAGCCCTCAATCTTTATAAATTTTCCTCCTGGTTTCAAGCCGTTGCAAATCTGTCACACGCACGCACGCAAGCAAGCATGCACGCACAGATACATGCGGACACTGACGAAAATCTCATTTTCCGACACCGGATGGTAGGGAACTACGTTTTTCCAGTTTACGTCTGTCCCTGTTTACGTGACCAGTTTGCGTCGATCCCAATTTACGCTACGCCAAACTTACGTCGATCCCAACTTACACCACGCGTAATTTGATGCGATTGCAGTGCTTCTCAACGCTGCTGGTTTCTTTCAAGATGCACCACACGCGTTGTAAAGATAAATTGCTCCAGAGATTATGGCACGTTCGCAGACATTCTTACAACCAAGGTAAATAAATATTTTATGATTATATTTTTATGTTATGTATATAACATTAATATTTTTTTTAACATACGGAAAATCCAAACCGCTACTACTTGAGAACGCCTTGACCGATTAAGCTAAAATCTGGCACGAATCATGTCAGATCAAAAGTCAACGTTTGGACCAAATTTCGTCAAGAAATGTTCAGTTTTTTTTGTACGCTATTTTTAACGGAATGCGTGGAGTACAATCCAAAAGTGACGACGAAGGGAATTCTGCAGCAAGAAATACTCAAGATAATGCATGCAACGGAGTTAAAAGCATTAGATAAAGCGGTATCATTCAGGCGTCTCGAGTAAAAATTGAAAGATTGAAAAAAAAATGTTAAACATATAATTTTATGTATTTCTTTGTGCCAAGCACAGTTTCGATATCGGATTTAACTGGAATCGCAAGCTCGGTGTATTGTTTCATGCTGAACCTGAGTCGGCCTGTAGTTTTGCCTAGAAGTTAAATACGACGTTGAATTTGAAAAAAGTAAAAAATTGCAATTTTCAAATAGCTTCCTATCAAAGTTGAAAGTTGAAAATTTTATAAATCTTTCTCATAATGTCCCTTTAATTTCCAAGCCTCTCTTATGCGAATGAATTTACCATATTTTTAGCTTCCTCATAGAGCAAGCTTGGCAAATAAAGGGACATTATGGGAAAATGTTATAAAAATTTAAAGTTTCAACTTTGATGAGGAAGCGATTTGAAAATTGCAATTTTCAACTTTTAAAAAAATTCAACATCGTAACTTCTAGACAAAACTGCAGGCCGACTCTGGTCCAGCAAGAAACCATACACCGAGCTTGCGATTCCAGTCAAATCGGATATCGAAGCTGTGCTTGGCACAAAGAAATACATAGAGTTGTATGTTCACATTTTTTTTCTCAATCTTTCATTATTTACTCGAGACGTTTGAATGACACCGCTTTATCTAATGCTTTCAACTCCGTTGCATGCATTATCTTGACTATTTCTTGCTGCAGAATTTCCTTCATCACTTCTGGACTGTACTCCATGCATTCTGTTAAAAATAGCGTACAAAGAAAACTGAAAATTTTTTGATGAAATTTGATTCAAACGTTGACTATTGATCTGACATGATCCGTGCCAAATTTTAGGTTATTCGGTCAAGGCGTTCTCGAGTTATAGCGGTTTGGGGTTCTCCTATGTCAATAAAAAATATTAATGCTATATAAATAACATGAAAATATAATCATAAAATATTTACTTACCTTGGTTGTAAGAATGTCTGCGAAAGTGCCATAACATCTGGAGCAATTTATGTTTACAACGCGTGCGGTGCATCTTGAAAGAAACCAGGAGCGTTGAGAAGCACTGCACTCGTATCAAACTGCGCGTGGTGTAAGTTGGGATCGACGTAAGTTTGGCGTAGCGTAAACTGGGTTCGACGCAAACTGGTCACGTAAACTGGAAAAATGTAGTTAGTTACCATCCCCTGTTTGTGCCGAAGTTCTATTTGCACAGCGTCCTCTGCTTCTTCTAAACAATTCGGCTTCTTAGTCACACTCATATCATACCTATGATAGATATACTCTTGAAATGTCCGTTTTGCCTTTATTTAATTGGAGAAAATGATGCTGACTAACAATATAAGCATGCACATATACAGGTACAAATAAAAAAAGGCATTTGAACCAAGCAAATATGAAGCTGAGGTGAAGAATTATCCGGTGGTAGTAAGTTAGTGACCGAGTCCGAGGCCCCCGACTGTATTCCCTCGATCGGCATCTCATTGTTCTAAAAGACCGAGAAGCGTGCCGAGGTGTGTCGCACATACGCACTAATGACTTCTACAGGTTAAACGACAGATCCTCGAGCACTGACTCTCTAGTTCGAAGAAACACTGGAGTGTGCGCAACGTAGAGCCTGCAGGTTTCGTCCGAGTTGGCACGGCCAATCTACTTAAGGTTCTCTTCTGGTGTGCTCAACTATTTAATAAATAAATCACCGAGATTATCTCACTCTACGCCGGCAACTGTAGGAGCACGTTTACAGCATCGCAATATCACGCCAATTACTTTAACGTCACGTGCGACAATATTTTTGAACATGGTTGCTTTTGTTCTCAGGGTAGTGAGAAAAACGAGACGAGACGTCTCATGGTACCAACTCGGAGGTGCGCGAGTAGATCATTTTTCTTCAACAGTTCAACCTGTATTCACCGATGTATTGGTACAATATATGGGAGGGTAAAAAAATTATTTACCTGCATGTAGAAAGCTTCGCCTCTCGAGACGACGAAACTGTTGGCTCTGTCGTCTGTTTGTAGCGCGAATAGACTCGCTGCGACGATGGACAAACAGGCTGTGAAAAAAATAATAAATTTAAAAACGAACTGTTAATAGTGAGCTGTTATTGATAAATAATTTATTACTGACTAGCGAGGGTAGCAAGAGCCACTTTTCCAATAACCGCTGTGCTGTACGATATGACAACACGTTTCGCCGATGACGCCATCGCTAGCTGCAAAACAGCCAGGCCTACGAGTATTGCGAGAAGTACAGATGCGCCAGCCGCAGCTATACCGGCAACCCACACAGCCACTAAAATTTCAAATGGCGATAGTCAGAAGTTATAATCACAATCAAGCATAATTAAATAATGAATAACAAACTCACACACTGGCTGAAACCTCGAGACCCCCGGACCGCATCTTTCACGTCCATACAACAACTGTTTGCACTGTCTCCAAGGCCCGAAATAACCTTTTTCCCCTTCACTCCTAGCTGAAACACAGGTAACACATTAATCATCGTACATTGCCACATGAAGTACGATTTAGTAGCCTCATTTCCAGAAGCACACATTTATCAAAAATATAACTATCTCTACCGAACAATGCAAAAACCCTTGAAGGGTACACAGAAATAAATGTCTATCTATCTATTATTATCTATGTATAAAAAGTTTTCTTTTTTTCTGCCCACTTTCCAATGGAAGACTCTACACACAGCACAAAATTTTGTAACTGCAGTCGCCAAGTTTTGGGGTTGCACGAGTCTACATCCGTTATACATATACTTGATTCAACTAACGGATAGCTGACTCGTTAACGATTCACTTGTAGACTTACAATAATAATATATTGTAGTATAAACGTAGTCATTATAACTCTAAAATGTGATTGAATCTCACACAAAATAGTATGATAATTACGGGAAGTACTTATTAAATAACGATGTTTTTTCGTCCAGTCTATTTTCCCGCTCAGTTGGTTACCGAGATTGACCGAAAGCTATTTCATTTATAATGTTGACATAATAAAGTTGGATATTGCAAACTGTAAACCTCCCTCCCTCCCTCCCTCTCTCCCTCTCTCCTCTATTACATACATCGATGTTACATTACTGATTTAATTAGTTTGTCATTTGATTCGACAAATTATTTATGAGTTTCAATGGTGACCAAAAGGTTCTGCAACTCAACAATCTCATTTTCCATTCCATCCTTCAATTCTTAATCACTGGCTACCCGTCAACTTAATTTTCTCCACACAAACACACATACACATACGCATGCACGCACGCAGGAGGACGCACTTATTTACCGCGATATACAGTTTAAAAATACGAAATGGACAGCGTCACCTCGATCAAATGAATTACGAAACTCACGCAAACGCAATGATTTATACGAATAAACCGTTAATACCGATGTACATATGACTCTGTTCGATTATTCTTTTTCCACTCGCAACGGGTTGAAGAATCCCTGACTCAATAATTGAAGTGGCACAACGTTGCAGCGATTTCTTATCACATTCGTTATTATTTAAATACTATACACCGAGCAAACAATACGGTAGGGTATCATTTAGGATAGTTTGAAAATAATCTACAGATGGTATAGCATGCGGGAAATATGGGAAATCTGGGGAATGTTCTTATAACTTATAAGACATCAAAATAAACTGACGAAACTATTCAGTCGCGTCATACGACCGCGACAATTGAGGAATCGTTCCCAGAAATTTCCGTTGAACGGCAATGAGGTTTGGTATTCAATGGGTAACCTAAACGTGTTATACTATAAAATAAACAAACATGATCACCATACGTTTGCTGGTGACGGAAAAAATATTTAGTTAAGTCTTTGTTCGAAACAAATCTGTAATCACAAAAAGGAAACACACGCGCACACACACTTGGGACTGTAAGACTTAACCTCTGTGTGGTAAAGTCCTGGAAGACGCTATAATTGCAAAAACTTGTGTGAAAATTATTAACTGTTTTAAAAAACGTTCTTACAAAAAGTGTCAGTTCCGACAAATTTGCCTGTAAAAACGTCATGTTTCCGTTGAAAAAAAAAAATGTGAGCCATCTTAACGTCACTATTGTGATTTCTTTTTTCAAAAAGCTTTTTTTTAAGGTCTCCCTTTGAACCCTAAAAGTTATGTTACACTTCGTATTTATCGGGGCAGTGTCTTTCAAGGTAAATCAGGTGTCATATTAAAATTGTACACCTGGTATATTGCCCGTGCAACTCTATGTTTTTAACCATTTTTAGTCTGCTCCGTACCCGAATTGTTTGTCAACTACATAGGCAAACCTTTATTTCATTGCATATAGCAAGAAATTTCAAAGCGTGCGTAATTTATTGGCGAACTGTTAGAAGTTTATACTGAATTATCTCGCAGCATTTCATATACGTCTGGAGAATATTGCGAAACATTTATGGACGTACAGTGTGTGAATAATTTCCATGTGTAGTAAATGATTCAGCAGTCAGTGAATATCGAACTTCACGATGCGTTTGGTTAAAAACGTAATTTTCCCACTTCATTATTATACGACTCAAATTACTATCCCCTTCGTATACGAATAACACGGCTTGGGCGTTATTTACGGTCCAAAGGTTTGTAGACAATAATATATGATAAAAGCTTCGACATCCCAATAAAAAGTTCAACAAATATTTTTCGATAGATAAAAACTTTCCAATGACTCACATTTTTTTAACAATCGACCGAGTTGATCTAAAAATGGTAGTAGATTCACTAACTCTCACCTATATTCCAGATATTCTAAAAAAACCGAGTATGCGACGTGACATGCAATAATTTATCGGCAATTCCAATATCCAACATATGGATTGTGAAGAGTGCTTTAATGATTACGCGATATACTTATAATAATCGGAATTACGATGATCATAACAATCATAATAAGGTAGTGGCTTATAACTCGTTGTAAAGACGGATTACAGAGAATGAATGAACGGAGGCAGCGAACTCTCCTATTGCGCACGGTTCGCAGATTTTTTTTTTTTTCCCGTAAATTAGAGTAGTATCGTCATTCGACATACGCTAGCAGCCAGTGTGGGCGTGAGAAAGTCAATATTATTGCAAATGGGTAGTAGGCTAGACCTGGACAAAACGAGGGCTCCTAAGTAATAAAACCTGCTACGATACCAAAAGCACAGATCCGTCATTTTTCACACAATAATTGTATTGGCCGCGGTTTTGGAAGGATATTGAAAGAACCGTCTCAGGTAAAATGGGATAACGTTTGTTTGTTTCTTCATTATCCTACTTTACCGCGCGTTAATATGACGTCTTATATCCCCATTTTGTTCCGATTAGTATCGCTTGTTGGCAACGATGAATCGATTTAATCGATTATTTTGTATAATTCATTTTGACCCACGTCGATATGAAATTTCATGTCCCCATTTTCCCTATAACCCCGTTTTCCCCTGGCTTTCCCTACTTGTTAACAGTGTACCGCAGAGCTAATTTTCGAAGCTGCAAAGCCGGAAAAGTAGACTTGAAAAAACACGGAGACTCGCCGGGCCGTTAATTCTGCAGTGGGCCATAAAAACCAACCAAGTGTCTCGGTCCTCGTCGGACCTGGCCCGACACGTTATTTTCCAACCAATCGTTGCTCATTTTCCAACTTTTTCTTCTTCTTCTTCTTCCCCATTCATTATATTTTATTTTCACGTCTGTATCGCTACGTGTTTTGCTCTTCCTTTCCATCCTTTACTTGTCGCTATTGCACAGGTCGTATTCATCGAAATTGCGCATTTCTCGCGTCATGCGACTTTAGAATGTACGTAGTAATATACCGTCTACAAGGAAAAAAGAGATCAGTTACACTGATTCCCTCTTTTGTGATTGTTATTTAGTCCCAATAGGATAAATGAAAGGTGTTCCCGCGAAACTCGGTCGTCAACATAGAATACAGAAAGGCGATCCAGAACGAAGACCACCGAGTGAACTTCCGGTGTGTCTCACCACCCGGAACACGAAATCGCTCGAGCGTACGTACTGACGCTTCTCAACTCTACGGGTTACGCTATACTATATAATATTATTCGTCTATGAACTTCGCTTTTCCACACAGAAGACGAAAAAGAAGTTTAACAAAAATATAATAATCCTATTTCATTTTCCCAGTAAGAGCTGAGCTAATAGAGTTAGAGGATAATTTGATAAGCCCAAACTTCATGTGTACGCATTAGTATGCATGCAGGTACATATAGCAGGGGCAAGGCGCATCGGCGTTCTAACAATTACCCATCGTAATGGGCACGATCTATGCTAAATACGCGTACCCATTATCGACATGACATCCTGCTGACTAACACAGCGTGAGGAGCTCTGGCAGCAACAGCCATGGCAGCCATACTTATACGAGCGAAAAATACAATTATCAAGTTGTAGGTACCTCTGCGTACGTTTGCGCGTGCTGTTTCTAATACAACAACACGTAAATTTTCAAATGTGAAAACATTTAGAACTTGCCCAATGCGCCTGACAAATACTATGAGAAAAAGATTATTATCAAATAATTATAGTCGAATTCTCATGATGGTGGTTTGCAACTTTTTCGGCACATCTTATGATCCCTGCATATGTTCCGGACAACATGATTCCGATCTGATAACAGTTTCAATGTAAACTCAAGCAAAAAATTGGATGGTTTTGAACGAAACTATCGGTATCTATCGGTGTATTTACACTGCAAGTCCAAGTGTATTTAGTTCACTGTTGAGCACGTTTTATACGCAAACCCGTGGAATGGAGGGGACTTGCCAACATTATATCTACATAATATATGCTAATAGTTAATTACCCTATACAATCTTGCAAATGATTAGCGAAGTAAATAATGAGTGAAGTAAATAACTTCGTTTGCTGCTGTTACTAGACCCGACTATAATAATGTATGCGCCAGAACGAGAAACCAGAAACGTATATATTTTTATAAAAAAATTATACGCCATTTTCTGGGAAATAAAACGAAGGAAAGTCAAACGCCAACACACACGCTAGGAGCTAGATTCCCGATGTATTATAGCTATGCGTGTTTGTGTGCACGTGTACTGCGGATGCGCACATACCAACGTAATGCACTTTGCCGATGAGCGCGCCCGCCTGCCACTTCCGCTTCAACAGTACACACGCGTACATGCGGCTACGACAGGACCGACAGAAGCTGGGAACTCGACGACGAGGTCGAGCTTATATCCGACGGGAATTTCACCAAGGGCGCTCCCACGCGAGGGATTTGAAAAAATAATGGGAGATAACGCTCGAAAGAAGAGAAAGGTAGATATAAAATATAGTATAGCTCTGCAAAATGACACAGTTTCAACATAAACATAAACCTACGGTACAGTAGCAATAATACGATCGATTCGCGACGCGTAATGAGTCCAAACCACACAAATTAATATTTTTATGGATATTAGGAAATCGGAGAAACACAACTCCTTTGAGACACAGAGAGTCTGAAATTCGATACGTAAAACAGGTAAAGGCCGTTGCACTCTCGGCTACCAACTTCTGGCCCTCGCATTCACTTAGCGGTACTTTCCCTACACGTATGCCTGCGCACCTACAACCTGCACGATATCTTGTATTAGCTTCCCGTATGGTATATGCACGGCCGGTGTACTCGAGATAATACTGGAGTACTACTCGAGTTACCGAGAGACGGAGTATTCATTCCACTTAGTCATTCCGACGGCAAATCATCGACAACTACTCGGGATACATAAATTTCGATTAAAACGTTAATCTTCCTTATTTTTCATCTGTCGTCAGTTTCTTCGTCAATTTGACTGTGTTCGTAAATCACGTGACTTCGTTCTTAATGTCCTTCGTGTAAACTGTACTGTCATTAGGTCATTAAATTCGACAATTAAACATATCGACAATTAAAGAAAGCTAGTGCACTTGCTGTGGTAGAACAGAAATTATCGCACGATCGATCATCGGCCAAATTTTTGAACGTAATTACAATGATTCAAGCTCATACTATTTGCTTTATTTTAACCAGTATTAGCTTTCTATTTACTTGGCCTCTTTTTTTATTTCACAATCCTCAGCGGCGTTTTTTCCGTTGAGAGTGATCACACTACAGCAGAAGCTACGACAAGACGCTCGAAGAGAGAGCCCCGTTAGCCGTGGATGCGTAACAGTATACCGAGAGCACCTGTGCGTTCTTCTAGCCACTGCTAAGACACGACGCGCGGGGAGGGCGACACAAAGAGAAATAAGATGAGGGAGACGTCGACGCCAACGACTTATCCTCTGCAAGTTATCGCACTTCCCCTTTATATTCCATGTTATTTTTTCTTTACTTCTAAATAATTATTGAAAAGAGTTTAAAACAAGCGCCTACACTACCTAAACTCGAAGGAATGTACTTTTTATGTCGAAACTTGGAAAATTTCGGGTAGTTTGACAATCAAACATTCCACAATAATAGAGACGAACATCCGTTCGACTTAACGTGATGTACAATAGGGGATTCCCGTGAACGAGCCACCATCTGCTCGTTGCACCTGCTTCAACTCGGTTAGATACAACATTATACGACTGTGTGCGGCAAGAGAGAAAGGGACCATGTTCATCATGATATCCAAAAGTACGCCAGCGAGAAAACGAAATTGATGTATATATGTATATCAATTTCATGGCACATGTATTCGACGAAGAAAAAATATTGGCTTCATCGCAAAAATAATGTATTAAGGATTGTAATGAATAAACGAGAAGAGATTTAATTAAGCGAAGTTGTATATTCCACGTCATTCATTTACTCTCTCTGGAAAATTTGTCATCTGTTTAATAGCCTGGAATTACATACACATTTACACTATTAACGATGGTTATGACACTCGACAAAGAATTGACAAATAATTTTTTTTTTTCTTCACAAACACGGCTGATTTGGTAACTTTTTACAGAGGACTAATGCCGTTAATAAAGGCAAACGTAGAGTAGCAATAAACGGCTAGCGTTGAAAAAAAACATGATGGGAGCGTAGGAAGTAATTGACTGCCCGCGAGGGAGAGACCAGTCG
The DNA here is from genome assembly GCA_963978505.1 of Listrodromus nycthemerus. Lineage (NCBI taxonomy): Eukaryota > Metazoa > Arthropoda > Insecta > Hymenoptera > Ichneumonidae > Listrodromus > Listrodromus nycthemerus. The sequence goes on along the minus strand of OZ021680.1, from coordinate 12,337,628 downwards.
CAGAGCACACAGCGATTGTGACTGGATAGAAACTGGGTCAAGCCTTGTGTGCGCATTGAGTAAAACCGGCACTTCCATTACACGTACGATTTTTCTCAGATAACTTTGCGACGACTAAAGTAAAGGGCCAAGTTTCTGACACTGTCCGAGCTTGTGACAGGCATACCTCTAGCATACTCAGGTCCCCCCACTATTTGATGTGCAGCCAATGATGAATGCGCATTCGGGGTGTCACAAGCTGCGACTCTTGGTCCTTCTTGGTTATCCCTATGATTTAACAGACTTTGAAAATGAGAGAGCTTCACATAAGTGCCATAAATTGGGCCTCTACCCTACGCGAAATCAAGAGAATATGTCATGTCTTACCATCGGGATTTTCGAAATATCCCCAAGCAGGAACCGCCGTGGCAGCGGATTGAAGAACGACGGCAAGGACTCCTAGGACGAGACCCACTGCGGCTGCACGAGCGGCCAAAGCGCGTTTTTCTCCCCGTTGCGGATCGCTAGCAGTACCGGAGACACCGCGAATACCTTGACGGTTGTTCGTATCGGCCATTCTTCATACCGTTCGCCACGATAGTTTTTATCGTTTAAGGCGAGCACTTGTTATCGATGAGATTACGACACACCGTCGACAGTTTCAGAAACGAGATCGGAATAGAACTCTTTTTCCCTGCTCGCCTTCAAACTATGTCTTCACTCTTATGTTCCTCTTGAATATTTTTTCAATAGCCTAATTTTTATGGGTTTCCATCGTCGAATCAATTTTGTTATCACTTTTGTAGACAAACACAGGCGTTGGTAAAAAAATCCTCCCTCCATCAATATTATTCCATATTAAAATGACGATAATATAACGGTCACATTGGGATTCCACAATGTGTGACGTCGTCCTGCAGGGGGGATTAAGGACAATCCGGAGAGTATTAACCCAAGAGTTAACGATGCCGCCTTCGAGGCTTGTCCCTCGACGAAAAGAAAAGGCCTTTTTTCTTGTTTGTATTGATTTTTTCCTCCAAAGGTGTTAAATCTATTTCTAATTTTATCAAGCTACTTTTTGGGGCTCGATCGAGATTCTCCACCTTCACCACGCGCTTAACCACGCTGGTCCGAGTTTGTGTGTTTCACCGCCAACTCCCGAGAACCGGTTTGCCTTTATTCGCTCTGAGGCTTCTTTCAGCTCAAACACGCTTCCATACAGCTCAAAGACGTCCGGGAGAGATCTCGGCAAACGGATTTGTCGCCGATGTGATCGATCCCGATATCTTCGGCGAGCCTGTGCCAAGATACGAGAAGATCATCGGAAATACGGCAACTTTTCGATACGCGCGTCTTTCTTCTCATCTTCTCTCATGAAGTCGCTTCTTCGCAGTTGAGTCCAACAAACTCGAGCTCATTCTTTCTTTTAGCGTTTCATTTCTGAATTTCAATAATGTTGAAAAATTGAAGATGGATGGAAGCATTTTTTTGAACAGGCATTCCATTTCCCGCTCTTCTCGAGCTTCTCGCTATTGCCTCGTTTCCTCGTTCTCATGTCCGCGTGCCGTGTTTTGCGCAATCGTAGTAGCACCAACCACTACAACAACCGTCTGTACATTATTCCTGCTTCGCAATGGTTCTCTCTCTCTCTCTCTCTCTCTCCCTCTCTGACTCTCTCTTTGTTTCTGGATGTTATTATACCTCTCCGTGTAGGCCACGATCGGGCTTGGTACCAATTGCGCAACAACGCTATGGTTCGCTTTCCTGCATGTCTACGGTACAGCAGGTTACTTGACGGGCGTCATACAGAAACCCGAAGGTTAGCACTATACCGTGTGTAGAGAAAATACCACATCGATGCCTTGCGTTTATCGATCAGCGTTTCGTTACTTCGACTTACCGTTACTCGCTTTCGATACCCAATGGCGATATTTTCTATATAAATGCATGCCGTTGTTTTTTTTTTTTTTTATTAAAGACTATTAAATTTTTTATTAAAGCCACCGAACTAACTTTAATAGGAGTATGTCGCTTTTCTCTCGATTACGTTCGACGAAAAATCACAATTTCCTTTGTTTTCTTTATTTCGAGAACGAAACTATAAGGATACAGACGATACGTAAATACTGTATGAGCACATGTACAATCGACAATTTAAATTCACCCACGCACTCGCTCTTTTACCTCTTGGCACAAATACTCGTTTAACTCGTTCCTATTATTTTTCGGAAAAAGAACAACACCGAACGATTGGCCAAGTCGGAAAACACAAGGCATGGATGCGGCGAGCTGGGGGGAGCGTACCCACCTCCCGATACCGTGCTGCTGCTGCTGCCGCTCGGGCCCGGTCGTACCAACGCGTACACACGAGATAGCACGACTTTCCTGTAACGCGTGTCGACGAGCCTGCGCGCTAGGCCGCACTGAAGCTACAACCGCGAGTTGGACGACGACAGAGCCGACCGATGCCACCGAGCCCAAAGGCACAGGGAACGTTGGGAAGCGAAAGAGCGGAGTGGAAGGTGCTAGAGAGTCGGCGAGGCGATTCACCGAGTCGCCGACACTCCCGTGCGCGTCGCCTCGTTCCATCAAATTGCATCAGAATTTATTACCTAAGATTTTACAATAATAGTTATCCGGACACTCTATTAACAATTGTATATACATATATAATCTTATAGTTCAAACATCCCTACGTAAAAAAAAATACCTTTACTTAAATTAATTATTTTCCTGCATGACTCAATCGCTACATGACAATGAAACCTGTGCCTTTCTACGCTCGTCTCGTCATGGTAAACGTATACGTGCCAATATACAGATGTCACTTCGTATATTATATTGTTAAATAGTACAAACGCTAGCTTCGAGGAGTACGTAAGTTCAGCTATTCATCTGCACTATGGTTCGATGCACAAGCGTATGTATACATGTGATGCGACCAAGACAGCGATTGGGAGCGTTTGCTCCGTGCGTTTCTCAAGGTTACTCGCGGCACTAGACCTCGTCCCCTCCTTCTGGAACCACCTCCGCGCAAACGCTTACGCAACGCATACCTCGAGACTTTGGTAAATATGAGACGAATACAACCTTGCGCTTACGCACGAAGGATGTTGCATTGAAACATCATCCATGGATTCTTCGGTAGGCGCTGGTCTTGATACTTTTAATATTTTAATATTAATGACATTAAAAGCGGCATAGCTACTTGAATTAGTATACAAAATAATTATTGACATACCGTGAAGACTCGATATTCGGTAATACTAATAAATAGGCGATCATTGATAGTAAAAAATATACATAAGGCTGGACATTCTTAGAAAGGCACGTAAGTCATATAGGTTGGTGCGTAATGGTCCGTGGCTCATAATATTTAATTGATTCAAGAGAGCGGAGAGTTGCTTTAGACGGGACGTGCTCTGATACGTCAATTATATAATGAAGACGCAAAGGGTCCGGAAAACGAAGCGGCGATTTGGCATCACTCGCCATATTAACTTAAATTCGTTCTCTTCCGAACGATAGGAAAAATGTACTTCTTGCTATTCTTCAGTCAACCATTCCCACAGCAGTTGGGCTTCTTACGAGAACTACTGGGCTTTAATTAGCTTTCATCATTTTATACGTACCCGCTTCTTGTGGTATATGAATCGCGCACGTGGATGTGTAGATAACTGCAACGCTTATTATGCACTTATGCTATCATAAAAAACACACACATTTTCGATTTCGTCGCACGAAATACCATTCGGTGAAGTACCGTTCCACCAGAAGGCTGCTGCGCATGCCCGTTCGACATCACACCTTCTCGGTAAGTAAACCTCAACCCTACCACTGTGCATTCGGTGAGAGAATAGAAAAGTGTCGCATTCCTCGGCGCATATTAAAATCTTAATATTGTAGTCTCTACACTACACGCACCACATTACAACCAAGTGTCGTCAGTAAGGAGGGATAACGATATAACTTCAAAGGAGAACCGTATATTTCGAGGATTGAAAATATGTTACCAATATTACAGACTATTTCAGAAATATTTTTAAAACTTTTTGAAAATAATTTTTTGCTCGACTACGCTAAGAAGTCCACATTCCATTCATGCCCGCGGCCCGAAAAGTACTGGGTGGGGTCACTTTCCATTCCCATTACAGGCATAGAAATATGCCTACTTTTTAGTCTAATGCATTTTCTTTAGCACGGTGAATCTCACGCGTTGATTAAAAAAAAAAAAAAATTTCTCCGTTGTGACATAATATGCTATTTTGTTGGAATACTTTTGATACATGGAGTGTTGTGACGCATAATCGTTTAACTGTATTAAAATATACCCGTGAACCATGGGATACTTTTTACTATGGGTTCCATATGAACACAATACTTCGGTGCTCATCTGCTACTATCCTTCAAAACAGTTTTCACCGTTTCAGAAATGCTTCATTGGAATTGTTGGAATATGGCAAAAATAATCTTTTACAATAAGAGAATATTAGTCATATTATTGAGGAGTATGCGTGTACGTATGAAGTGAGAATAAAGAGCGCGTGTGGACTATCGATAACTATCGAGGCGACGCAACTTAGATTAGTAGAAGAAAATATACATAAGAGTATATCTAAGAAGTCGTTTTGGGTCTGCTTTGTTCTTGAAGCATACGTGACTCTTTTCTCTTGCAATCGCTCTCTCAGTCTCAGTTCTTCGACAACTCTTGATAGAATAAGAAGTCGGAATAATAAAAAAATATTGCTCTACATTCATAAGACGATATATTTTATTCATTGAACCGATCCAATAATCCAAAAGGAATACTCAAGTCGATTAGTTAGAAATATTATTTCCATATATTTCAGAAATGTTTAAAAAAATAAAGAATATTTATAAAAATTTTATAAAATATTTAGTGCTATATGGGTAGTATACACGTTGTACGATGCTCGCGAGCGCCGAGTCATCGAACCCGCGGCGATGTGACCCCAACAACGGCAACTATACAGCGAGGCAGTTCCTGATACCGGGGCCTGCTCGCTTCATTCCGTCCTTTCACTATAACGCCAGCGTTATGCTGTATACCTGCGGTACGCTGTACTACCATAGTATTTCGTAAGTCGCCTGGTAACTCGTAGCGCGGGAAATAATGCCGCACGGTTCACCGGCTTGTAATGTCGCCCACAATTTACCACTTCTCATTCGCCTCATCAATCCCATCGTTTTCGGCGGTGATACCGAAAGTTTGAAAAACAATTCAATTTGTATAAATAAAAAAAAGATTTTATTCCATTCATATTGTTGTTCTCTCTTAAGCTCGTATTCTTCTATCCGTATGAAAAAACTAACATTAATTGCCGACAAGTGTTCTATTGTCGATCTCTTAACACTCTGCCCCCGGTTAAAATGTCCGATGATATCCAACACGATGACCGGATTAACTGGATCCGAAATATGTATAAAACTACTGAGTTTTCCAAAATCACTCGAACGATTTCTACGTTGAAATAGCCGCCACCTTCGTCAATTTTCTAAAACGCTTGGTTAATTGTGAAAAATAACGTAAAGAAGTAGTACGTCTGCGGTTCGGAGTGCGGTCCGAATTAAAGAGATAGAAATAATCGTCGACGTGACATCGGATTATTTACGACACAGAGTCGACGGGGACTTGACGTAGGTCGACGCTACGGGGTTAACTCGGTTAACCTTCCCACAGAGATAGGGCAAAGGATCGAGATCGCGTCGGTCATCTCTATGTACAAACTAACACACATCCGCCGTGGTATATAATCTTGATAGGCTTAATAGTATACAGTTTATGTACTATATACCGGTTAAGGAATCAACCCCAAGACGACGGTTTGCATGCCGGAATTAAACCCGAGGGTCCGCAGCAGCCAACCTTGTGCCAGGAATACGCTGTATTTATTCGTGATATTATTTGATTCGTGTGGATACATATGCCGATAATGTCGATGATAATAGTACAGGATTAGCCGGGGATGATGCACAAAACCCGTAGCAAGCGGGGCAATAAATTTCTCGACGAAAACGCATAGATTATTTAATATTTTATTAGGATTATCAGTTGCAATGCGACATTATTGTCCTAGTAGTATTGTTCATGAGAAGATAGTATTACCCTTATGTGGCAACAGGGATGCCAGTAACAAAGGTTGCACTTTTTTTTTCTTTTTACTGTCGGGGAAACGGTGAGGAAGATGGTGCCATAGAAGAGTAACAAGACTCAATTCGACATATAGTTGCTTAGCCATTTTCAATAAGTATCATATATTTTTTGTCCATGATAAGCTTTTTGACACGTGTACATCCACCTCCGGATACAATATGTAACATTCATATAATATTAATCATAATAATGACTACAATATAGATCATTTTTTAAAATGTACATGTACACAGTATAGGTATGCGTCGTTTTCTCAAGTGGCGTCGGATACATTTTTTTTCTTCGTTTTTGTTAAGCCTTTCATTGTCTGACTCGTTGTTAACATAAATGACACAGTATTACATATTCTCAACAGTTAGTTCAACATCTATGCATAACTTATTTCCAGTGTATTAGGCCGGGTCGAAAATATTCGTGTCTGACCTGTCATGGGACTATCTCCGTGGCCCAATTGTTACATCCACACGATGCGATCCTAACTGAACGTTTCGCCCATCAACATCGTTCCTCTGAATCCTTACTCACACCCGCCTCACCGCCGACACGATCAAAGCCTTTTATTTAATCGTGTCGCTTGCGCTTTAATTGAGTTGTGTTGAAACGCGTGCGGAGCCCATACAGTACTATGTCGGTTTGATTGATGGACACACACGGAGACGGTCTTCTCCTTTATCTGTAACTGGAGATGCCACTATACGATTGACGAAAGTGGCTGGAAAAATCCTCAATTGAATAGCGGCTCTCCCATATATCCCTTACCCTCCGTTTCTTGTCTCTGCTCCTCTCTCTCCCGTCTGCGGTAGTCGTATGCACATTTTTCCTCTTATTATTTCTTTTTTATTTGTCTCGTTTGTAATAACGGCATTTGTAATAATTGAAGGACGAATTTTAATGCTGCGAGGTTATCAACGACGCTAAGACGACAGACCAAATTTTTCGGACGATTTTGATCGAAATAGATCACAAAAATGTGTTTCCCTAAAGCTTTTATCACCCAAGAATCTCCGTCATTGGTTCACGAGATAAGACAGATTTACTTGGATAAGACGCAGGAGATTTCGGTTTATTTATTGGTTAGAGCTACCATTTTGCAACGCGAGGACTCGTCAGGCTTTCAGCAGAGCTTACGATGTTGCCACGGGATAAGCGGCCAAGGATGGGCGATCAACCTCACCGAAGGTCGGCGATGATGTTACATCTATTGAGGTTTTTGGAAAGGCACCGAGTCTCGAGATCTCTAGTACTGACAGTGATGGAATTTGCTCGTGCCAAGGGTAACAATTACGAGATATATAGTTTCAAACTGACAAATATGTCTCCTGAAAAAATCGCTCGTGTAGTTCGATGTGCCTTTGGATGAAAAATCTCGGGACTCGGAGACATCGAATTAGTGATAGAACCACAGCAAGAGGAGATGTAAATAATAGTTCGGATAATACGAAATTCCTGGGATTATGAATCTACTTGTACGAACAATTAATCTGAAGGAGTGGTAAGGAATTCTTGAAGGATCATTACGAAAGAGTCTCGTGGGCTGTACAATGACGTTTTTTTTTGTTTCATGCGCTCCGAACTATATAATATATTATTATAGGAAGTAGATCCGAGGATCAGACGCTCTTGCTTTCGTTTTTCCATTTCTTCGTTTCCTTTTTTCATGCTCTCTCACCCCCGTTTTCACTCCCATTCGACGATCGCACACAGTGTGGTAATGCTTATCCCCACTTCTGGAAAAGCCCCATGCGCTGGCAGCGACAATTCGACCCCCACAGGTTGCAACGACACGATGAACTGTAGCAACAGTCATTTGGCCGGTGATCGCAATTACCGTCGCGCCGGATGCATCCACGCCTAAACACATATATCAACGAAGAACGTCTACTCGAGATTAGGGAAGTCGGTAGAAAACACATCGAGGTATCGGGAGACATCGAATTGTCAATTATAATATGTCTTTTTTTCCACGCTCCTTTTTCGTCGGTGTGCATTCGGTGTTTGGCAATTACTCGGACAAATTTCAGTTTGTAATAATTATTTATCAGGCGTATTGCCAGTCTTCGAGAGACGTTGCTCAGCGGCTCTTAAAGGTTTTTAAGCACCATCTACTGTCCCGACAGTTTACCTCTTGTAATTTATCCGTTTTTTGTGTATTTCGTTATTGGAATCAATTTAATGAATCAACTACTCACTTTTGTTGCGCTGCACGCATGAGATTCTCCAGAGCATTGTCCGAATAATCTGACTCAACTGGTATTCCGTTTCCGTTCTCCGCTGTAACAAGATATTCGAGTAAGTCGTAGATCATCCTGTCTACCTAGCCAACCTGACTACCACGGTTTGTATGCGAAACAGCAAAATTGGCGCGCAAAATTATAATTCCATAGAGCAGATTTCGTTCAGGCAATGTGCATTATCCTATCTTTCACCTGCCCTAAGCTCTTCCGTTAACAAAATCAGTATTTGGTTTTTTGTGATTATAGAGGTAATTTTGTTTCGGTAAAAAAGTACCAAAAAAATGCCGAGATTTTAACGAAAAAGTGTTTAGAATCTTCCACAACGTCAAAAAATCTGTGTCTGTGTCTGTGTAAATCAAACACGAAGAATTCAAATCGCTATAACTCAAGAATGCGTCGTCCGGTCGAGCTGACATTTCACGCATAATAGTCGATTCGTCGACAAAATTTGATCCTAAAATGTGCAGGTTTTTTTTACGTCATTATTGATTTCATAAAAAATATCTGTTCTCGCTCTACGGCCCACAATTTTTTACCTGCTTGGCTAAAAACTCGTACACAGATGAAATATGCTCGTCAGATGATTTCTATTAAATCTGAACAGAATCGATCGATCTATTCCAATTTTGTATCATTATCAATGTTTTGAATTAAATGAAAAACTAGAAACTTATTTCGGTCGCAGTCTTCCGTATTAAATATTTATCTACGCGCAAAATAAATGGGTAATTCGCGATCAGCGTGGACAAATATCTCAAATATAGTCCTAGAGCAACGACTAACGAAAAAATGTATCGGGTATTTTCATATAAAAAATTGCAAGAACAGGCAATTTTACGCATATGACGTGGTTGAAAAGGCAGAGTAATCTCGCTTATTCGGTCTCTCAACTGTAGGGTTATTCTGGAGTCACTTGTTTGCGAGAATTGTCACACCCCTCCCAGATCAGTTAATACGCAAAACTCGAACAAGCTTCATTTATCCGACATACGCTCCACCCCTCATTACTGTGAATAAATTAAATGTCCACTTAAACAAAAAAAAAAATTCAATTTGATAATGCTCGTATCGATCCTCAACGCTCAATGACAAACAAAACGTAAATGCAACATCTCAGATTTCGGAACGCTCACTGGACGATCGAACGTTCGTTCGCGTCTATTTCCACCCCATAACGCACGTATCGCAAGCAGAAAATGCAGGTATTCTTGATATAAAAACTTTTCCAGATAGTGGCCATAAATACCGCAACCCTCAGATGCTTGAGATACAAGAGATTCCGAGTGGTATGTACTTGAGACAAAATACATCAAGAAGAAGGGGGGAGGGGGGGGGGAGGAAAGACGTAGAGCACAATGAACGACCCACACACATGTCATACGTATATACATACATAAGAGCTATGAGAAAGAAGGAAAGAACAGGGAGGAATCGAGATCGATCGTTCGCTCGAGGGTTCGCGACGTCGAGCGGACAGGCTCCATTCGTCAATCAGGGGTGGGACATTATTGCCTCTGGAAAATGTTACGACGGAATGGAACGGAGAAAAAATGTTATTGAAGAGGGGGAGGATAAGGCAAGCTTGCAGAAGAGTAACATTTTGCCCTTCGGATCTATGATCGCAATAAGAAAACGCGACTGAAAAATATTATCTTATGTGAATATGTGAACCGTTGAGATTCCGATTTACGAAACATTGTTTGAAAAATGTTTTGAACAGCAATTCGTAGCTAATATAGGAAAGAACATATATTCAACTTCGGCTATTCGTTGACAACATTTTTACTTAAAAATATCAAGCAGATCGTTGACATGTGTAATCGATACCGACACAATTCTCTCTTTATTGATGTGATCAATGTTTTATACATTTTCTTTTTTTCGACAGGAACAAACCCATACACGCAGCTATGAAAGAGAACCAATTTTAGTTGGAAGGCTTCCACTGTGGGATGCAGAATAATGTTGAATGAAAAAGCGGCAGGGAGTATAGGAAGTTTCAGAGTTGCCTCTCGACTTGTTCACTTTTATTTTTATCCTGTAATTTTATACCTTTGTCGAATAAGTTTCTTTTACTTTTTTGTTCTATGTGCATGTAAATTGTCACTGTCCTTTATTATGCCGGTACAATCGAAGTAGTTAATACTTCAATGAATTCTTAAAGTGAAATTTCGAATTGAAAATACGGTTACGTTTAGTTCTTTTCTCTCTTTTTTCTCTGCACTCATAGATGTACCTATACGTGTTAATCCTCCAATGACCAATTTGTCATGGTTAAACTACTATATCCGTACTGCCATAAAGTTCCATAGACGTTTATGAACTAGACTTCCGGTTTTAACAAGTTAGTCGTCGTTATAATACATAATCCAATCTCCCTGATTTTACCTTCACCCTCTTCGTATAGCCCACATGACTACACAAGCTTCATCGTGCATTGAAATGTTTCTCTCACCGAAGGGACATCCATTATTGTGGGATTTGTTACCTATTAGCTTTATCTCCGATAAAACCAATATGGAATCCCTTGGATGAAACATTTAGGTACAACAAATCATACGTTAACATTTTCCGCGATAAGGAGAATGTAGTGAATGGGAGAACTTTGGATACACCGCTCAAACATGATCAGCTGTACGCACGAGTTACTCGAGGTTAAAATCTTTGATCCAATCTGTTTTGACTCGAGAAAGTTCGAGCCGTTCCTTCGTCGTGTAAAAATTTGAATGGACGATCTGTCAGGAAGCTTTGAGCGCATCCAATAATAATATGTTTGCTTTTCTTCCGTGACTTTTTTATCCATTCATGGATTGATCCATGTTACGACACCAACAATATATTACATTTTTTGTGGCAAAACACCGAGAGACCGCGTGATATTCATTATATTTTCTTATCACAACGACCCCATACACACATCGGTTCACCGTACGTGTGTATATTTTTATTTTTTATTACCTTTCGGAAAATTGTCCAAATGATCTGGATCGCAATACCATTTAGAAAATAAGTACATTAAATGTTCTACATATCGATTTTTGGCTCGATTAATTCGATACATTGTAGGAAACTTAGGATTATTAGATACAATGGTGTTTAAATCCAGTAAAGGAAAACTTCATTCAAAGCTAGACTGCTGTTACAAGATCGGACAAGAAATCTATCCCCACCGAATCTACTCGAAATTGTTTGTACGGCCACAAAAAAGTAATTGACCAAATTTATTTCAGGAAATAACATATTCAATATTGAAAATCGTGATGCGAAAATTACTCCTCGTTTTCTAATTGCAATTCCCTCACAGATTGTGATATCCACTCTAATGGACATCGACGAGCCGCGTTAGGGTAGGCTAATTTAACCCATTTTAGACTGTCACTCGATTCCTGTTAAGGGACGCGGGCCACCGGCAGCAATTTGCGTGGTAACTCTTGCGGGCCTCAATCAACGGTCTTCATCAACTACACGATATAGCCTAATTACATTACTGTCAGAGCTAGAACGCTACCGAACGTATCGGCGTCTACTCTACTACTGTCGCGTAATTACAAAAATACGACATACGATAAAATCAAACAAACGACTCACCGTCTTCGTAGTATGGTCCGGCACTGGTTCGGTTCGCTAGTACGCAGAGTACGAACATAAGCCCCAGTAAGCTCATCTTGATATCCATTTTTTTTATTATTTATTTCGTGGATGAAAAGCTTTTCTCCCTTGTTTTTATTTCGCTGTATGTTGGTATATGTATATTATATGTATGTATATATGTATATATATATATAAATATATATGCGTGTCTATAGAAAGAAGGGCTTCTGATTATTTCAGCCGACACTATTCTTCATATGCGAAGAATTCACTCAATGTATCTTTCTTTGCAATTTAATTTGCGATTCTACTGGTGATGCTCAGGCGACAGGAAGAGATTCCGGTGTACCGTGCGATGCTTAGCGGTGCGAGTGAGGTGCCATCGGGATCGCGATCCTTATATAGACGCAAGAGGCGTGGCCAGAATCCCTCCCTCGATGAAGCGACGACCAAGTGACCGAGGGGGTGCCAAGGGGTTGTTGTCGATCGGCGTCGCGCGGGGGAGTTCACGCTCTCTGCTCTTTCATTCCCCGCGTTATCGCGCGTGAGTTTCTACTACAAGGCAACGCGCACAGCATTCACGTTATCGTATCGCAGCTTTCGAAGGGAACCGCTAGCCAACCGAGAAATCATTTTCTTGATTTACCCGCACTCCACTGCCAACACCGTCGGTTCGTCACTCGAGAGCAACTGCGATGCAACTGGTTGCGATGCAACTGGTATCGTCCTTCCTCCTCTACCTTTCTTTTATTTTCATTTCTTCCTCGCTTTCTCGCGCTCCATCGCGATGTCTACGACTTTTTTTTCTCTTATACTTTCTTTATTGCCCTGCACGACCTTCACACTTTTCAGTGGATCTCTCGATCTTCTTTCGGACGCTGATTCCCTCAACGAGAACAGCGAGTACGTATCGGGCTGTTTTATTATTGCAGGGCTAAATTGTCACAGCGCGGTGTCTAAGAGTGTTTAGTCTCAGGGAAATCTTGCAGATTCGATGCATGAGCTTCCCCGATGATTTATACCAGTCTATAGCTTCTCTTCAGAACCGAGTTTAACCAAAGACTTCTTACCATTTTCATATTGAAGGAAAAGCATTCGTATTATAGTGCTTCAACGCAATACTTATAGTACCTGCACTTTATATATATACACACATATCAATACATAGTAGAGGGTTAATAGTAGAAGATCGAAGTAATTCTGTGCTCTTACGCCTTCCGGGTGGGAAAATGCTTTCAAATTTATCTGATCATCCCCACCACAAAGAAAGCACTCTACCGAGAATATATTACATAAATATTAATTAATTAAAATGTTTCTCGTACTGTACGTTTGTCGTTACTAAAGTCACGGTTATAACTCGGTATGCGGCAAGCATTCGGAGCGCGCGTAGGTGGCGCAACTTCGATCAACATCCCTTTGTATGAAATAGAGAACAAAACGCTATGCGTAGGCGTGAAGCCAGGATGATAGAGAAAAAAAATGTATATAAAAATATCCATCTCGCTGCTGATAATTGTTTTGTTTCGGAATGGAGAAAGTATTGTTTTGGTGAAAATCTGCCAGATTTGAATGATAATGGCGTACGTGCGTGCGTCGACTCAACGTGAAAAATTCAGGGCGAAAATCCTGATTATAAGTCGAGAATACTTCAACCGAACGAGTGAAAATTTCACACACACAATGTGTTATCAGTAATTAACATTTGATCAATATTTCATTAAAAAATGTTATTCTTTCGTTTTACAAGCGATTTTTTTTTTTCTTATGTCTGCACGTTTTCGCAATTCCTAAGCTGTCGGTCGTAAAATGCGTACATACACGAAATATGTTGATATATGAGAGCATAAATAAATGTATATTTTTGTGGCAATGCGACGAAGCAAAGCATGACGTTGGTATATTTTTACGTGCTGAACCTAAATAGGCCAGCTTTTTTGCAAAAAGTCTGGACGTTGGACATTAATATTTGTATATTGATAACTCATAAAAGTTGAAATACAATTTTTTTTTTGTTATAACAGTATGATGTGTATTAAAAAAATACTTTATTATGAAGTATGACACTTGTTACGTCCTTTTCGCACATCAAATAAAAAAAACAATTATCAGAGTGACATTGTAAAAACTAAAGAGATTACGATTATATAAGCAGATTCAGAATTGGCTTGATGGTATTGAAGCATTTTTTTACGTCACAGAGTAGAAGAGTATGAACTAATGAAACGAAGCCGACGAATAATCCGTTTGGTTATGATGCATAGGATAACCGAACCGTAAACATTTAACGAACAAAGCTCGTGTAAAGCATTATGCAATTGTTGCCTCATGTCTACGATCCGCATATCCCAGGCTGACACTAGCGAGGTCATCAACGTAACTATGAACTTAACCTTTCTCTTTATCTTGAGCCATTTCACTTACTCAAGCGCCCGATATGGTAATTATTTCGGAGGCAACAATCGGAAAAAAACAAAAAGACACAAGTTTTCACATGTCTATACGAACGCCAATGAATAATATCTCCATAAAACTTATTATAAATAATGACTGCCTCAATTACTGTTATCTTCATTTCCATGACTTCCATTCTCTTCCATTTTTTTTCAATCCAATGCAATTTCTGGATCTCATGTACTTTGATTCAAAGTATATGACTTCGATTCTCATTTTTAAATTTACTGCTGTTACGAATTAGATGTAGGGACAATTTGTCAAACATCTTGATTAAGTGATAAATTAAGGCTATCCGTATAACGAGTGTTCGAGAGATTACGCAAGTATTTCATCACCATCGTAACTTTATTCCTTTGAACTATCGATCGTTGACGTGTACCTTGAGGGGATCGCGCCCTCAACGAGTTCCCCTTCATAAATAATAATCGATTCCGACTCTCGCAACTGAGAAGGTGACGGTTTTATATCCTTCATATTTTACCCTGCCCCTAAAATTTTTTCATCTTACTCGTGTCATTCGCCGCTCTTTTTTCCTTCATCGATCAGTCTCCGCTTCAACTCTCAATCTCGCGTTTCAACATTCATACTGTTATACGCACGCCCGCAGCCCGCCGCACTCTCCGTCGTGACTTATGTATATGACCCACTCGACTGTATCAACCCAGTATATACAGTCAAGCAACAAGTCGCCGTGACGTCAATGCCTTCAATCTTCGCTACTTCTATTTTGCTCTCGGTTTTTTTCATGAATGTAACTGTAACGGGAAATTCAAAAGATAAAATTTGATCAATGTTATTAAAAACCATGAACTATGAAATTCGGCAATGAGATTCGTCAATTTCTCAATCATTCCTCTTGTTGTATATCGACCTCTAGCGATGTGTATTGAAGCTAAATAACGGAGTTGACCAGGTACGAGAAAGCGTAATTTTTTTCGTATCATAAAATTTAATTTCATATTTATTACAATAACATTCGATATAGAATTAAATTAAGGAATAATTTTTTTTTCGAATCATTTTTTCCTAACTGATGGATAATCTCAAGATAAACAAGAAAATGAGGGTTTAAATATCAGTGCCACACAATGAGAGAGATATATCAAAAATTAAAATCTCCCCATCTTCGTCTCGATGACGGCAACGGCTCGAGATATTGCTGACGACTATTCATGTTGCTTAGAGCCAATTTGCTGATAGTATCTTCGTACTCGGATCTACCGGTAAATCGCTCATCCCACATGAAGAATGTTTCCGGAACTGCGTAGATAAATTATTAATATCATAAATCATAAAGAGAAGACAAAACAAAAAGAGAATAGGCCCCTTTTATTTCGCTTTTTCACAGAAAAATCTTTTTCTAGATTTTAATGAAAACGTGTTCAGAATGTTCCAAAAAATCGAAGAATCACATTTAAAAAAAAATTTGTGCGGACATGCGCGTCGCCGTGAGAGCTGTCAAGCTATATTGTTCTTATATAAGTAGAGGGGTTAATGTTTGGTTGAATTTTTAACTGAATTCTTTCCACGATGACAAATATATCACATAATGTACATGATAGCATGGAAAAATCTAGATAATGAGGTATCGTTTAGATCACGTGGGTTTTCAAAAGTGATTTGAAAAAAGTTTAAGAAAGTATAATTTCATGTATTGCTTCGCGTCCATCACGAATTCGACAAAGTAAAGATCGACGTTAACGTATTTTTGTGCTCTATATCAGAATTAGTTAATGGATTAGTACGAAAGCCAAACACGACTTTGACATGACCAGAATTTGAAAATTCATCTTTTCAATATGGCTGCCAGATGTGAAAACCTGCGAGAAGGTGATATCATACCATTGGTAGCGCCACTGTTGATCGCGCATCTGAGTCTCATTTTTCCATCTGGATTTTTCGTAATGTTCCATTATTCGCGAAGCTTCTTTTATGATAAAGCCAAAAATACAGAAAAATCTTAATCACAAAAGAAGCGTTGCATGTAGAGGTACATTCTAAGAAACCCATATGAAGATTATTAACGTTTCTTTATTTTATTCCATCCACCTTTAAGAAAATCGACGGTTCCGACGGGCTGAATGTTCGGTCTTTCGATAGCGCTGTAACGAAATCTCGTCGGGTCTCTATATCCGTCCCTCAGATCTGTTACGATAGGATTTATGGGCGAGCCTATTGGCGAATCAAGCGCTGTCATCATTGTCCTATAGTTGGCGATAGGGATTCCTGAAAATTGTAGATATCAGTAATGTTTCTAATGAAAAAAACTAGTATCAACGATTGACAAGGACCCCTCTTCTCGTAATCCGTTTGATATATACTCTTCATGGTATCTTCCTCCATGTCGCAGGTGTCTAGGACAGATGCCGCGAGATTGGTCATTTCGCGATTTACATTTATCACTTGATTATGCAAGCGACGTTCTTTTTCAGCCAGAGCTTTGTACCTAAATTATATTTAATATCAAAAATATTTTGTCCGTAAGATATAATTCAAATTCAAATATAAAGACTGTAAAAGTAAACAAAATACCTGTTCAGATCGCTTTGAAAACCATGAGCGTCGCACTTGCAAGCATCGGGATCAATTCTCTTCTGGTACAAACGAATCCCCGTCCATCTTTGAGGCTGGGTAGGTTTCGCCAATAGTCGCTTCGGAGATGGCCAAGTAAATTCACCGTGATTCATCGTTGTAAAAGTTTCCAAGTGGGCCGCCATTTTTCTTGTTATTTCTCTTGATATAATTAAACGATTTGTCAACAAGAAACGATTTTTTAAAGGAATCAGACTTTTCGGTACACTTGATGGACGATGAATTTTGATGACAGAAACATCCGACTAAGCAATCGAAGACAGAGTCGGCTCCGTCCCTATAGCTACTGAAGCTGCGTGCTTGCGAACGGTATCGGAACTCTGAGCTGCGAACATCGTGCCGAAGATCTCGATGACTCTCTCCTTGGCGAGAATTATCAGAGACACAGCGGCCTTGTAGAGAACGTAATGAATAACAGCGTTCAAGAGGGTGAGTCCCAATTGTACGATCGCCGATTCCGAAGTCATTCTGTCGTCTTGTAGAATTTCTATCAAATTTTTATTTCACTCGTTTGAAGTGAGAAACAAATTGAGAAGTTTATGCAATCGAAACAAGTGAAAAATAGGAGAGGAAAAAAAAACGTACCAACAGCAGAAAGATATAAAAAAAATGAGTAAGATCATTTTTTTATATTTTAAGATCGATTTACAATGAGGAAAATAACAATTCCTACAATTTTTGTGAGACAGTAGGACAATAATGAAAATTTGTCTCTCACGATAAATCATTAGACGAAGGATCGCTGTATTTTCGAACTGGCGAGGGAGTTCTCATGGACGACCGATTTCTCGGCAATTTTCTGGTTCTCGCTTGCATCGAGAGCGATCGACGATCTCTCCATGACTCGAGATCGCGTGACACTGTACAGGGGAGCTTTTTATAAGTTCCAGAGTCTGGAATAAACATTTCTTTTGTTCCGGTAGAGCTGGCCAGGGCCTCGCGAGATATGTAAGTTAAATCTCGGGGATTTGCGGATAAAACTTTTGGAATTGCGCGTTCCTGGTCACGATGACCGTCGCATTTTTGAACGTGCCCTGCAGAGCTGTTGAATATCGGTCTCGTTGTCTCTTTAACGCAACCACAATCCAATCGCGTTATCGTTGTCATCGTACCACAGGGCTCCAATTCCTGGGGAGGACACACATTTGACACGAGAAACAACTAATCACTATTACAGATCGATTGACGCATACCTTAACAAAAGCACCGGCTCTCATCGTCATCTCATCCCCGTCAGTTGCGGCTTCGTTAATTCTTTCTCTGGTCTTGCCAAGTGTTGAAGTACCGCTAAAAAAGTGTTCGCCGATAAGACGCCTTATCTCCTGCGAATAAAATCTCTCCGCTAAATCTCTTCGTCGCTGTAGTTCCTTGAGACACTCGAGCTTTCGTATGGCTGTCAATGCCTGCGGTAAGTTCACCGTTTTTGCGTAATCTTTAAACGTTCTTTGACTCTGAGGAGCCAGAGCTGATTGATCGTTACTTCCAGTGCAGCTAGGATATTCCATCGGCGTTTTATCACATTTCTTCTGTGCTGCCTCGTACCGTCGGTACACGGGAGGAACGTCCTAAAATATATAGTGCGTATATTCGAGAGCTTAACGAATTTTTCTATGAATCACAATATACCCCACAATCCTTGTCATTGACTTCGGTTTCGGTTAGCGAATCCTCGTCCGAACTTTTTTCCTCCGGAACTTTGTACAATTGATGATCGCTCATCACGTCACCCTGACGACTGCTCGAAAATTTTCTTCCTTCGCACCTTCGAACTCGTTCATCGTCGTGCCAGTAATAGTCGGCAGGTATCTTAGCCGAGCCGTCCTTGATCGTTGAATTTCTTCCACAATTGTTATACACCATCTGTCTCGGTGGCCACCTAATCAACCCGACGATTGAATTGCCGTTTTATTTTTTTCCTTGTGTTTTATACTCAAGAATCTCGGGCTTACTCGTCGGGCAGGACGGAAGCTTGTCGAGCAGTACTCGACCCAGGTGATGTCATCGTTAAAGTTGTCACGAAAGTATTCCTCCTCTCAATACTCTAGAGATTCCATAGCGAACAATTTAAGAACTCTGAACAAAATTTTAGTATTCTCGACTAAGTCACGTCGTAATTTTCATTGAGATGTCAAGATCGTGCCAAACAAGGAACAAAAGCCTCGCGATATTTCCCTAGTGCGATAGGAAATCATTTCTTGTTTTCTTTTATTTTTACTCATTTTGAAATATACCTGCAGCAACAGCGACCCCCGACTTTTATTACTTATTTAATCAATGAGAAGAATAACTTTTTGAAGCTGCATTTATGTGAAAGTCTGTCTATTTCCGACTTGCTTTACCATCGGATGCCTCGTTAAAGAAGGAATCCCAGGAGCAATGAATGATCGTACCCTCGTGTAGGATCATAAACTCCAATTACGATAAGTTATCCAATTTCGCGTCGTCATCCTCGCCTCGGCTATACAATAAATGAAACCGGGTAAAAAAATATTCGGAGAAACGAGGAAGGTGGCATCAGCTGCATGACAGGCCCTTATAGTTAATATCATGCGTAGAGCGATATTCTGTAGGAGCAGTGGACAATGAATTGTCGCATTTGCCGAGGAAACTCTTGTAGTAATCTACTTTTTTCAAGACACAGAAAGGATTCTAGTAACTTGAGCTGGGATTAATATTAATATACATAGCTCGAAGCTGTATTCATTGAGTTGGTTAATTTATTATTTATCATTGGATTATTTCATTATTGAAACGTTAGAATGATTATAAATACTGGTGTCAATATTTTTAAAGTAAGCTCAAAGAACAACGACAAAGAACCATGTGAAGGCACCGATTTGATACGAAACAACAGTATTTACGAGATTTAATTTCAATTGCACACTTCATTCGGATGTATACTTTTTGCTTTCAGACGGGCACCTCTCGATTATAACTCGAAGTGCGTATAGGAGGGATCCTCAGCTCTCATCTCTCAAACTAAGGCATTGATTAAAAAAATAATAACGGATCTGTTTATTGAGTAGGCTATGATGAGTATTGTCGTGAATTGAGGAAAGATTCGAAAACGATTCTCAAAGAAGATAACGAGCTTTTCAAGTATCCTGACAACTTCTATTTGGGTTCGCATAATGACGAAAGTCCTTGCACCTTTCGCACTCTTCGCGGAGGTAACTTCATAGATCACTGGTTTGCTACGCGACTCCGATTAAATTTCGCTATCTTCTCGCTGCACCTATCAAAATCCGAACGATTGGGAAGTCGAGTAATTGTGAAAAATGTGATTCTAATTGCGTGAACGTGGAGACTCAGGCAAGGATCATTCGGTAAAATGTGCAATCAATTGTTTTACATCTTTTCTCTTCGCGTTAACGATTTATTTTGTTTTACTGACAGCGATATATAATATTTTCTCTGAAACCCGTCGGAATAAATTCGCAATGATTCTGGAAGCTGACGAAGAGAATAGGGAATTCGTGACGGTTTATAAGAAACACTATTATCCGAAGCGAGTCAGCCGAATGCCAAAATGCATTCATCCTCCTAACTATAATTTACCGCTTAACCCTCTGAATGGACCTTTCCATAATTACCTCAATGCTGTGCGACAAAATGAGAAAGTATCACTCGAAGAAAAAACTGAAGATATTCGTGATAATCTGAAAAGGGTTCAAGCATAATTATTAATATCATTTCGTCAATACATTATTCGGACTATTTCGTATTTTAGGTACGGGCCAAATATCCTCATTTGCATAAATTATTACCCGAAGTAACACCGGACGAAAAAGTTATAGAGTTGGAAGAAATAAAAGCTCTAAAAACTGTCTATCAGCTGGAATATTCCAGACGTCACGGTAGGACTCAACGTTTATTGGTCTTTTTCCGAAGCTATTTCATCTGTGTCGTCATCATCATCATCTGTGGCTAGACGATTATCTCTCGCTGCACGCGAGATGCACTGGTGAACGCAAAAGTGCCGTTACTCTGTCAGACCATTGGAAAATACCGGAAACAATTCACGGAGCATCCTACAGAAATCCCCGTGACTTTATAAACCCGAACAATTATGCTGGTGTACGAAAAATCGCTAAACCAGCGAACAACCTAGGCCCTAACGAAAAAGAACGTAACGTACTCCGGATTGCGTGAGTGGAGCCGTTGTACATTCTGCTGGCGGATTGGAGGCCTACGCAGATACATCGAAAGCGTTCCGACGGACGAATGTGTAGGGGACGGGTTTCCGACGTGTTTTCTGTTTTCAGGACTGGAAACTCGGAGTACGTTGACGTTATCGGTGCGACGGGTCGTCGAATCTTAAAGGAGCAATTGCACGGCGTTCCCATTCCTCTGGAGTCCCGTTCACCGCGGGTTAAAGGTCCTGACAGCGTCAGGTCAAAGTGTTCAGATGTCTTAGCTCCGAGAAAGGCTCCATTGATCTCTCACGATTTCTAAAGTACTTCGAGTGGTGGAGCAGGAGATCTTTCTTTCTTAAATAAAATTTAAGGCATCATCTATCGTTGTGATATTGTAGATTGATATTTCCAAGTCAGTTATGTGGTACAAAAAATTGAAAATACTCATTGAATCAACGCTGTCTCAAAACTTTCACACGCATATCGCGATGCTCCTTGTGTCTTTTTCTCACACTCAACGAGACGGGCGGTTGAATTATTCCCGAAATGAGACGATACTTTTGTTTATTATTTACAAAGATTCTCGTTGAAAAACACGTTATTTGTACTTTCAAACCGATCTTTTTTTCTTCTACTCTTTTCTTTCTGACTCTTTTTGCCGATGACAACAGAGAATATAATAATAATTGTCCATGGACGTCGAACTTCTCTTCTGATAAATTAGGTTTAATTATTGTACTAACAGTCATTTCCCCACGATATCTTGACTCCTTTAGAAGTTATACAGCAATAGGTGAAACGTAACTTTCCCATAAACGTGGTTGTACAAAAAAGTCAAAAGAAAGAGAACGTTCACATTACCGATTAAAGTTGTTAACCGTTTTGCAATTTACCGATCACGGTTACCGATAAAACATATCTACACTAAATATCTACGTAATTATACTGAAAAAGGAAATTATACTAATCGTTGTAGCATTGCGACGTGTTAACGTTATCCAAAAATAAGAAATTTAGGAAATTCTGACGGAAGCGTGGTCTCGGTGTCGATTATGTCAAACTATCCGCATGATGTCTTATCGTGCCCATCGGTTATCATGATGCACCAATATTTACATTAAACAGACGGCAATCGTGGAATAAAAAAGATCTTGGCCACATCATCGTGCCACTGTTCGAACGGACGTTTACAGTGAACACCACTTTTTTCGTACTTACACTGCCACACCATTGTATCTTTCGCGCGTACAATATATAAACTTTTAACTTTCAGATGCACGAAAATTCAGTGCCCATCCGATGTTACAATCGCCGCGTCAGCAATCATGTCTGGTAAGGACGCGCCGGCTCCCTGAAAGAAAATTACACTTAAATTTGCGACTTTCGATACGAAATGAAATATTTTGCTTCAAGGGGGAATAAAACGCACCTCGATGAGAATAGTGGAAGTCATGTTATCAGTATTGTGATGCTGTACTGTCGCGCTAGTCGGAATAGATATAGTGCGAATCGTGTTACCACTCGATGACGTTATGTGCTGTGCTATAAGATTCTTATTTGTTTGACGGCTGTAACAAGAAAACGATTTTCCATCTTATTTGGTTAAACTTTGAACGTTAAGTGACTTTTTTTTTCATTTTTAATACTTACTTCCGTTTTTTCACTTGTCCAGAATGAAAACGTCCACCTTCACCTCGAATTCGATTCATCGCGTGTCGATGCCGCGATTCATGCAGATATTTCTACAAAAGAGAAACATGACAGTAGAATCTTATCAGTTAACTATGAGCATCGGGAACATGGTGCTCTGACTCACTGGTCGTTCCTTCGGTATTTTTCCTTCAGCTTCGAGTTTCGCTCGGGCCTGACGTCTCTTAAGTATACGGCTATACTGCTTGGCATTGACATAAAGCGGCTCTTCCTCGAGAAATTCTGCATTGGGTAGTGCGACTCTCTGAAATTGGGCTTGTCCACTATTTCCTGGTACCATCTAGAAGAACCCAAGATTAGGATAACAACGTTAAGAACATCGTATTTACCATCCACATGCAAGAAGTTATAAATTAAGCGGAAAATGATTCATGCACATAATTCTGTAAATGAACGTCAATCAAGCACACAGTTGATCAACTTGCACGGCTGGGAAGCCTTTAATGTAGCTCTGTTGTCACTACTAGCCGGTATAACATATACACAGACTATGCGAGTGAATAGAGTCTCTTTCCGACGGTAATCACCATGACAATATTTCCTGCCTGTGAAGCTGTAGCATTAGGACTCGACATAGGTTGTACCGGTGCTGTGGCTGTTGCCGTAGTTGCTCCTTGCGTTGTTGTTCCAGCAATATGGACAAGATTTCCATTTATATTTATCACTGAAAATCCAGAGAGTCTTTTACCATCTGATTATGTTGCATATGTAATAAAGTTGAAATCTAATTTGTCACGTGGCGTTCTCAGAATGCTGCTTCATTTGCGAAGCTTCGTCTATGGGGAAGTCGACTATACAGAAATTGCTTTGCCTTAGAACTTTTACACATAAAATACTATGAAAAGCTATATTTTAATTTCTTTGACTTGACAGATTTTTCTGTTGCGATAAAAATATAATATACAACAAATGTTAAGTTTATGATTTAATGCTATCGAAGGTTGCATATTTTTTGGTTACATTTTTAACTTTAAAAAAGGGTGCTAGAACTTGAAAGATTGACATTTTTGTCGATTACTCACTAGTGGGTTGAGCCTGCTGCACCTGACCATCTAGTTGAACAGGCTGATATATGTAAGTCTGCCCATCGGGAGTTTGAATAATTTGCGGCGTCTGCGGTTGCTGTATAACAATCTGCTGCCCACCTCCGGCCAAACTCGAGACTGGCATAACTTGGATCTGGCCATTAGGACCGGCAACTTGAATAGCTTGCGGAAGCATCATAGTCTGGCCACCTTGACCCATTTGTACCACTTGGACCGTTCCTCCTGCACCTCCAACCATTACAGCCTGACCCTCGCTCAGCTGGTCCATTCTTGCCTTCACGTTCGATCGGATCTACAACAGACTATTGTTTATAAAAAGATACGAAGAAGCAGTTGTCTTGGACATCGTAGATGAGCATCGTACTTTTGTTTTTAAACATATCCATCGGATTCGATAACGAGCCAAAGGGGAAGGATTATTTTTTAATCTTTTTCATTATTATATATGTGTGCATCGTCCGTCACGTTCCCGCGTCGTAGAGAATCTCTACACCGACCAAACACGCTGGACAGCGCGGCTCCGCGAAAAGCCGACGCACTCGAGCGTGCAACAATTGCAAGACCATCACAAGAAATTTTTTCCGGGCATCGCAGTAGAGGAGCGAGCTTGCATCGAGACGAGATGCCGCAGACAACGCTCGAAGCCAACGACAACGGCATCCAAGGCTGGATGAACCGCGTCGCGTCCAAAATACTTGAACCAAGCCAAACATGGCCGTTGACGAACTTTTTAAGCGTTGGTTAGGAAGCCGTCGTAGAACGACCAGACTTATCTTTCAACCGATGAAATTTAATTGATAATAATAAAGGCTTAAGAAACACCGTGATCGCTTTGAGTCGCGTACGTGATGCTTCGATAATTTGTGAACTTACATTGGATATTTTCGTGAGCACTTTCCCAATGATTGGTCGGCAAATTGAGGACCAATGGTCGGCGATAGCGAGTCCTCGGCCCTTGTGTATTGGTGGCACTACAGGGGTGACCTGCCAGTACGATGGCAGCCCGTGCAAGACCGGTCGATGCCCCTCTGCTCCTCGTTTACGGGGCCAATCGGGGAACTTAGCCATACGCCACCTCCCGGCACCCGCGCAACGGGGAACTCGACGACGCAATCAGCGGTTTCGCTCGCGATAACTGATACACGCGGATGCTTCCCGCTTTTAGTTTCGAATGAAAGGCGGAAATAACGCGCCATTGAACGTCTGTACACATCAATTTTCTAAGATAATTTTTCAATCACAACTTTTCTTTTGTTCAATTATATAGAAACATCGTAAACAGCTATTGAGAGTAAGATTTTTCAACAGTTCCCTATAAATTTGTAATACGGAAATAAGGCCTTGTTCCACGATATTATTGTCGCGGTTGCATATATAAAAAGCACACACTATCACCACCTTATTAAATTAAAGTAATAAATGTTCTTTCTTTTCTATATTCTCTTCTTTAAATTCCTTGATTCTTATCCGATTATACGATTTCTGATCTTTACTGATTAACGATAATTTTTTTACATAAAAATTCTTCCGTAGAAATAACTCATTCCTTTAAAATTATGCTGTAGTTGATATCCACATAAAAGCTATATTAAATACAACAGGTTCCATGGTGTAACGGTTAGCACTCTGGACTCTGAATCCAGCGATCCGAGTTCAAATCTCGGTGGAACCTGCATTATTTATGCAGTAGTAACTCGTTAACGCATTACTTATTTTGCGGTGCTATATATATATATATATATATTGATATTTTTTTTCATTCCGCCAGTGCTCACACGCCCGCCCTTGAGATGACAAATTGTAATTACATGAAAATTATTTGTTAACAATATGTGTCGTAAAAAAAACAGCAAAAAAAATCCGCTCGCCTAGATGGCGCTAATTTCGGTAGATAATTTTCACACTCTATTTTGATGATATGTGAACTTTGCGTTTTTAGACCTAGTCGAGCTGTTGCTGCAGTAAAATAAGTTTTTGTCGAGACATGTGACAGTTGAAAAACATTCGTATACACGACCTTGTTTTTAATATAATATCGATATCCCACTGGCCGAAGAGAGTTATAATATTCGTAGGGCACAGTGACAATCGATACAGAATGAAACGACCATTGGAAGACTTGAGTAATTGTTTTGACAAAAATCCAATTGTTTTCCTCGACGTCGCGATAGACGAGGAGAAAGGTACCGATGGACTATTTATCATAAACATCTGCCGGTTTCTATGACAGTTTTAATAATTTTGTCGTTATTTCGTCAACGACAGTTGGGAGAATCGTCATCGAGCTTTTCAAGGACAAGGTACCGCGAACTGCGGAGAATTTTCGTGCGCTATGCACCGGCGAGAGAGGAATTGGTGTAAATGGAAAAAAGCTTCACTACAAAGGCTCGATATTTCACAAAAGTATGAATACCCATTTTATCCTGTTCCTATTCATGTTTTTTTATTTTAAGTGTGGTTCTTTTAATGGTCTTACTTTAGTTGTGCCACAGTTCATGATCCAGGGTGGTGACATAGTCAACTACGATGGGACGTCCGGAGAGAGCATCTATGGTCCGCACTTTGAGGATGAAAGTTTCCAGGTCAAACACTCGGTGGGAGGCCTCGTTAGCATGGTTAACGAGGGACAACCTAATACCAATAGTTCGCAGTTCATAATCACTACTGTATCATGCAAACACTTAGACAATAAAAATGTTGTTTTTGGCAAAGTTCTGAAAGGATTAGGCATTGTATATGAGCTGAATGGAATTAAGACGATCAAGGATTCACCTGTTGAGGTAAAAAATATTGTTCATACTGTACCCAGAAGCTCTATGTCTAATAGTTATCCAGATGCATCTATATCGTAAAGTAGTCTATGATTTTTGTAACGTATATCAAATTAATATAAAGATGACAAATGATTACTAGAAAGTTCACATAACTAACTGCGGAGAATTGAAGAGAGGCGAGAACTGGGGTTTACAGGAGAATGATGGAACTGCGGATATCTACCCACCCTGGCCGGAGGATTGGGATTATCCTGGTCGCGTAGAAAAGATAGACGTAAGTGTTTTCTGGGTACAAATTCAAACGTCTTTTATAAATGACTTATGGATAGGTTAATTTTCAGCAAAAATTTGTCATAGACGTCATCAAGAAAATCAAGGATTCAGGAAATCATTTCTACTCAGAAAAAAAGTTTGTTGATGCTGGTAGAAAGTACAAAAAAGCCCTGAGATATCACGTCTGGATGAGCAAGCTTGGAGTTTTATCAACCGATTTGGAGGGAATTGCAACTGACCTCAAAGTAATTTCGCTGTTAAATCTGGCGGCTGTTAAACTTAAAAAGAAAAAACATAGAGATGCTCTAAAACTCTGCAATGAGGTAAGTGAAATATCAAAGCGCCGACTTGCGTAAGCACTCGTCGACATTTGTTACTAACTCATGCTTATTTTTTTTTTTTCGCGCAATATACTCATTTTTCGTTTACAGGTTTTGTCGATAACCGAAAACAACTGCAAAGCTTTGTTCCGGCGGGGCCAAGCGCACATGGGCTTAAACGAATACGACCGAGGAATGGCCGATTTAACGCAAGCGAGTCACTTGGATCCCAACAATATGGATATTTTGCGAGAAATAGAAAAAGTAAAGAAGGTCATGCAATCCTATCTGATTTTCGAGAGGGCCGCTTGCAAAAGAATGTTCCAATGATCGACGTAAATTTCAATCGGAGAATTGTACGACTGTGAAATCCATAATTCATGTGCATTTTTCAATTTTCCCGAGCGTGTTGACATACTCTTGTTGTTGAATTCGATTATGTGACAATTTAATCTAATATATATTCATCTTTTATAATCTGCGTATTTATTAGGAATCAATATGATTCTTTAAGCTGTGAAAAATAATCTGTGCGTTTTAAAAAACCGATAAAGAGATTGTCGAGGAATTAACAGAAGGAATCAGTAACATCATTAACTGTTCCATTATAGTTCTTACTATGAAAGTCCATTATTTGCATAACACATGTTGCCATCATCTTATATACAGACTCATTGAATTTGTTATACCCATACACAAATGAGAAAGAATAAACGGGTACCATCGGATAAGCGTTATTGGAAATAAAAAAATCTCCGTGAACCTAATCGAATCACACGTCAGGATTACTAGAAGGAATGTATTAGTTTCACCTTGGAATACAGTAAAAAAAACATTGTCTTAAACTTAGTGTTTCCATATGATGCCGTTTAGCTGAAGATCGATAGCACCATAACACGAAGCTTCCGATACAATTGAACATTACGTTATTTGAAAATCACCGTTGACAGTCAATGCAGGTGCAGTTTTGGTATTAAATACAAGCTCTATTAATACTAATGTCTCGGCACGATGACACATTTTTCCAAATGATGCATTCCTAATAGTAAGCATTAAATAATAAGTAGTATTTGTCGTTCAACCGAAGGAGGGAGGGAATCTCCGCAGTTCGGAGGTCGTCATAACCCAACAAGTTATTACCTACATAACAATCGTAGCAGTAAAACCGCCGAAGTTACCTAAATATACAAGCCGTCGTGACTAGACTAATTTAAAACATCTTAATTTGCTTTTGTTCATTATTATCTTCGCTGGATTTACAACCGCAAATGTATCCTTCGTATCCGACTCGTAATGACGTAATCTACTTTAATAATAAAGAATTGACACGATCTAAATTGACACTAATGGCCTAATAATCTAATAATCAAAGAATACGAGTCAATATTATCATGCTTTTTTTTGTTTTTTGTTTCTTTTCTTTATGTTGTGTGCAGTACCGCCTGACTATAATGGACGGATAGACGTGTCATTAGGACGACACGACGAGTCTATTCCGTGATTGTTGTATTGTTCTATATTGTTTTATTTTCTTAACATTGTTCAAGCATTGCTCTTTGAGATAGTATATTAATGAAGATTCAATATCGACCCATATGCATACGCGCCTGTAATGCAATATAGTGACGATGACAATAGTGAATTAGTGACGATTCAGGTGTTTTTGCATTAATACAATTCACCCCTCTAGGTTTTCAACGTCTGTCGTAGATAAAACAATTGCCTGTAAACTTTCCATGAGATCACTCTCTTCAGTATTACTTTATGTACAATGAAGAATGTCTTTGGTGTAGCGTATTACTATTATATGAGAAACAGCGCGTTTGCCAAGTATCCGACGGTATATATATATATATAGGTATATACCTATATTTGTACCGCCACACACGACACACACACGCGCGCGTCAAGTGGAGCGAATTGTTATTCACTGACACGACGAATTTACTCGATGTCGGATTTCGATCTCGCGAGTTCATTTAAGTCAGCCTCTTCCTCGCAGTCCGTGTTACTTTTACGACTGTTCTCTGTTTCGATTAGACTGTGCAATTCCTTGCACAGCATTTCCTCACAGATCTGACCACTCTCGATTACCTCTTCGGCATCTCCCTCAACGTCGTATTCAACATCCTTAAATTCGCTCTCGACGATTTCCTCACAACTTTTAAACATATCGGGGTGTTCGCCCGAATTAATTAATTCAGGATTCTCATTTGAATTAAGAATATCCGTGTTTATCTCGTCGTCGGTTGTGTCGGTGGATTGTGAGATCTTTTTCATCACACTGTCAACAAGATTAACCGCGAATGACTTGCTTTCATTGCCTTCGTGTATCGTCTGATGAATCGACAGGGATTGTGGGCGGTGAGCCGGTCTTGCATAGGGAAAGGTGTTCTCCTCACCGGCTGGCGTGTGAACAGCCGAAATTTCCGTCTGCGTTCCAACACCGTGATCCACTTGTACCGGCTTCGGTTGCATACTCGACATACATCTTTTTATCTCCGACATCGAGTCCTGAAGTTGTTGAACTTGGCTGTGCAAAAGATTGCAAGTCTGGGCGAGGTTCGTAACAACGTCAGAATTCGGTTGTACAACGCCATCCCCGTCGCTTCCACCAGGCTGCAGGCTCACCACTTTTTTCCACAAGGCATTTATCGCTTGCATCTGTAATAGTTGCAACTTGTGCTCGCTCTCTAGTGCGGTTCTTGTCGCTTCCATATCAGTTGATAGTTTTCTGTGAAAAACGGTTGCAAGCCGTCAGAATAACATTATATTTATATAGTTAATCAATGTTGCAGTATACTTACTGAATGTACTTATTCGTCCTCATCATTTCTATTGTCTTTACTATATTCGTTGCTTTCTTATTTAAGTTTCTAGCGTGATAGCCACGCCACATTCGCTGAATGCAGACCGCAGCTTTCTCCGCTTGATCGACCCCTGTGATTTTTTATTTTTTAATGACTGTACAATATATATCGAAGTACAAACAAAAGCTTTACCTTTTGTGGTATCTTCCTGTCGTCTCTGATTAGCCCTGTGCCGAATCCCATCAAGTTTCGCTTGACAAACTTCGCTATCCTCGTCGTCGCTGCTCACCACAATATGATTGTCTGCATCACCGTCTCTGCCTCTCCTGGACAAGCTGCTCTTTGGCTTCTCAGATGCAGTTTTTAATCTTTGCGCGGTTCTTCCCAAGTTGGGTGAATTCCTCGAGTTCCTCTTAGGCGGCATTGTTTTGCTCTGAACATAATTATTTATCTTGACACTGTGCGGACACTTGGTATTGTTGACATTCGTAATAATCGGCTTTGCAATATTGACTTTGCCACTGCAGTTTGATGCTGAGTTGCTTCTGGCAAGCGCATTGGCCTTCAGAACCCCAACACTTGTTTTTGCCATCGGATTTGCTGTGTTTATTATCGGTATCGCTTTGCCGTTTGTATCATTGGCAACTTTCCCCATCACGGTTGTCTGTATAGGTGAGTTGAGTTTGCTCGTCGGAGTTTTGGGTAGAATTCTTGATAGTCCCGAAGGCGGTCTAAAGTCTGGACTCATCAAGGACTCCGGGACAGGTACCAGCTTCGTTGCTGCTTGCAATGGACTCGAAGTTTCTGAAATTATCATAGACATTCGGTTTATTTGAACGTAGTTTTCAATAAATTCTATTGCTAAGGTACCTTCTACATCATGGAGATTGGAGTGATTGGCCGCCTTGTTTAACGTATTGCACAGCATGTTCGGATCCAAGCTTTGGGTCATCAATGGCTCGTGATCGTTACCGAGGATCGTGTGACAGGATGATACCATCGTGTCGTTGTGACAGCTCGAAACCATACGATCGGGTGACCTCAATCTCATTGAGTTTCGGGAAGATGCTAATGAAACAATTAATTTACTGATTGATATCCTATTTGTTATGATCGAGAACAGGAGAAATTTTTAATCATTTCCTGAGGATGGTGCTTAGAAGACGGTATTGCGTTAGCATAGCTATAACTCATATATTACTATAAAATTGAGTTTTAGATCCCAAACGACAAATAATATACACGAAAAGACTACCTATGTATTTTCTATATTCTTAATTACAATATCGCCGACCGTACTGATTGTATGGTCTAAAAACCGGTAGAAGCGATTCGATTCCATTAGCTTATTTTTTAATATAATTTTTAAATACAAATTAAAGAACACGTTATGGGGTTGATCTCATTGGGCGATATCTTTGCAAGGTGACTGGCAGAGGCAGTGCTTTGCTTCATAAAATTTTGGCGACTGTAAACATTTATCTTCGTGGTATGAGAACATTGGTGCAAATGGGAACATATACATTAATACCGAAATGTTTTCAACAAGCGTTTACCGACATGACCAAAAACTGATAAACAGAGGTAAAAAGAAAAATATATTTTTTTTATAACTTTGGCCCTCATTGAATAATTCTATTTAATCTTATCGAAAAATGAGCTTCGATGCTCAACGTACCGGGCCTCCGGGGAGAACTCGTTCTGTTTAGACCAAGTCTGCGTCTCGCAGCTGGCGACGAACTCATTCCGTGAACGGTACTTGAATCGCTTTGCTGGCTCAGCTGTTGTTGATGATGTTGAGCCTTACTGAGTATGAGACGTAGTTTTCTGTCAGTTTCGTTCTCGAGACACTCCCCCGACAACGGACAGACCGATGCGAGATACTGGACTAGCAGTGAGTGCTCGCCAACACGAAATTGTCTGCCGCGTCCCTGTGAATAGAGCCACTCCGCTTTCAGGCTGAGTGAGGGAGTATTATAAAATATTGAATGAACATTTCCCTTTGTTATTCCTGTAGGTTTTCATGTGTCTCGTGCAGTGTAAGACAAGTATGTGTTATTACAATAAATATATAGTGATCAGGAATGAAGTATATATATATATATACAAAAGCACACGCACACATAATAAGGCTCTTACCTCTCGATTGGATCCACAGCGTAGCCATCGATGGATTTGAGACTCATACACCAATTAATAACAAAGGGTCGGTAGTCGAACCCGCTATCAACTATCGGTTAAGAAATTATGACCTCTACCTCTGTGAATCTACAGAGTGTATGTGTTTTACTAGAAAAATCTGTGCGATAGACTGTAGGAAGACGATACAAAGCTTGTTGACTATAAATGCTAGATTTTGAAAAGATGATGGACATTGCATATATATATTATGTTTTAGAATTGTTATGACAAAAAGGATACATACTGTTACCGCTCATGCTGACACAAGGATTATTCGTTATGGAAAAATTTATGAGATTTGTCAGGCTTCCCAGATGAGACATTTCGTTCAGATCAGTTATGTTGTTGTTAGCGAGGGTGAGAGTCTCCAGCGATGTCGGTAAATACCTCTCGCATTGCCTAAGCGTTATTATTCTGTTGTTATGCAAAAAGAGCTCCTGCATAGTAATTAATTTATTAGTCAATCTTATTTGGTGTATACCATTGCTGTAAAAGTTTTTACAGGTTACCTTTAAGTTCCTCAGGAAAGAAATATCCGAGACATGACTGATGCTGTTCTCTGACAGATCCAAGTGTTCCAGCTTTGTATTTGTATGCAGATGTTCTATGGACTGTCAAAAAAGTACTATGTTAGTACAAGCGATAAGATCAAATTAGAACAATATGCTCACCTTTATGTTGTTGCCAGCCAGACATAGCGTTTGTAGATTTACCATGTCCTTGATACCTTCTACAGTCAAGATTCCATTATTGGCAAGATTCAGCGTAACTAGATTGTGTAATTTTGATACTCCGTACATGCGCAGCAGTTGGTTTCTCACAATGGAAAGCTATAATCATGGAATTGCAATGAAGTTCGTAATACTCTGTTATAAATATATATGATATATATATCATAAACTTCCTTTTACAATAACCCAAAGTGGTTTTCACATCAACATAAAAAGTACGCTCCTGTGTCGACAGAACCGGATTTGTTGTCGAGATTGATTACGCTAAACGCACCTTTGTAATTCTGTGATATGAGTCAAGATTGTCGAGTCTCTGGAGTTCATTGTCATCTGCGATGAGCGTACCGATATCCGCATCTGACGGACACCTGCTGAGTTTCTTTAAGCCCTGACAGCTTAGATCTAGAGTATCGCATACCGGTGAATCCGAATCGTCACACAAATTCATTGTTATATTGATAATAATGTTAAGTAATTCCTCGGTAACAATTCGAAACTATTGACAGGTGTATTGACAAAAGGATGACAGTCGCCCAAACTGAACCAAGGCCTAATCCCGAGCGTGATAGAGATAAGTTATAAATACTCTGTCTCTCGATCACGATAGTGCAGAAACGATCAACGACGAAAAAATTCTTCAAATATGATATAGTCAATTCGCTGTATGATACAACATAACTTCATTATTACGATTGATCAATGATCACTAACCCACAGTAGCCATGATGGATACAAACTGACAGACCGCAGACGCCGTGAGAATTGCATACTAAGTGTCGATGGGTGAGTTTCAATGTAAGCTGCAGAAGTTGGCAGTCATTTAATATTTCTAAAGATGGACGCCGACTTTGTGACCGGTCATTTTTGGTCAATGACGGGTGTGTGGAACTTAGCGCTGCGACACAGTGACATTAACTTTAAAAACGTCCATGTTCTAACTTCAAAAGTAAAAAAGTATTAAAATAGTCGAATAGAAGAAATTATTCTGCATTTATGTTATAATATTGTTTTGTTACTTAATTAATTGGTAACGAATGAACATATAAGTAATTACAAAGTCAATGAGAGAAATCAATTCATTTGTGAGCAACCTATAAAAAGTTCACGAAATTTGTTACTGAAACAATGATGGTCAAGTTCCAACTAGACACATATTTTTCTTGCTGATTTTACTATATTTGTGCCTCCGACCAAAAAAGACCATTATTGTACAACAAACATTTTCTGGCAACAAAAAAAACTGTATTTTTTTGGTCAATTGACGCGTAGAAAAAATTACCGTTACCGCACATTAAATATGTTGAATACGGATAATATACAACTTTCTTTGCTATATGCGTAACTTACAGAGCTTCTAGTTGAGTAATTCTATATTGCCGTGCACTCGATGAACGCTGCCTGGCGACCAGTTCCATCTCAGCTTGACCCAGCACCAGCACTTTGCATTTGCACGGAACACACTCGTCCGATAAGCTTGCGTAAGTCATGCGCATAGCAAATTTTACACACCATTGTTACCATTCCAAAATAGCGACCGTCAGATATAGTGCAGAGATATAATGCCCGATAGTGCACACAACTTTCTTAGCCCCTCCCTCCAAAGCTTTCCGATGGATTATTTGTATAATGGTTAATTGATTCCCAAGCTAAATTTTTTCGGATTACCAGAGGGTTTGTAGAAGGACGGAGGCGCTATACCCCATTTGTACCGTTTTTCCCGTGGTTTTTTCTCTTTCTTAATTTTTTTCTTTATTTTCTTTTGCTTTTGTTTTCGCAAATTTCTGTTAAAAGTATTTTTATGATGATCGGTAAAAAAAATCTTTTTTTTGTTTGTGTCTTCTGTTCTTGTTTTCTCTTTTGAGACTTTTTAAATTATTATTTTGGGCAGAACTATGTTCATCCTGATTCTCTTCGGGTCTTATTCCCAAATTTTTTCATGCACTATTTTGATAGTGACTAGTTAGGTAGTTTTAGCTGATTTTCATCAGTTTAGGGAAGGGTAAGAAAAAGGAAAAGGAGGAGGAAGTGGGAATGGGAGAGTTAATAGTCCATTTTTTGGGGAGTTTGATTCTTCATTTATTTATTTTTTTACTGCCTTTTTTGTTTTTTTCTTTTTCTTTTTTTAGACGCTATTTGATAATGGCGAGAATGGTGTGCATAATATCGTTGTGTATTGATGATCTATGCACTGTGACATTGTGTTCCATATAGTTGTGCACAAACATGTGTGTTGAAAACTTACGTGGCATCGGTATTCTCTAAAAATAGCAATAATAATCTATTTTTTTATCGGAAGCGGTGACACATTGAATTACTGAGCAATCAAATAGTAAAACCAGAGTTTGTTTTATTTATTGAATAAGTCCTCGGGTGTATTCTTTGATGATTTTATTTTCAATTGCAATGCTTATATTACAAAACATACTTTTCCAGACACATTGAAAATATGCTCTATTTACATTGGATGTACCTAATTTTTCATTGTAGTACTAACATAACTATACAGGAATAATATTAACTATTCTTGTAGGCTTTCGTATGATAATATGATTATGGCAGTACCTTTACAATAGAGTCTATTATCATTCATCTTATATTATACATATATAACGCTTTTTTAATTTCACCAATCTTAATATATTCAATATGAAAACCTGCACTCTTAAGCTTACACATACCAACTAGGCTCACGAAATAATGAAACGATATTTTATTTCATTTGACTTCTTTTGTTTTGTTACAAGCATTTAGTTCGTGACGTCCACGCACAATTTTAGTTTGCGATTTGCATGCCATCGTATGGGATGTAAAAAAAAGTCGGAGCACAGCAGTAGCACGTCAAAGTAATATTTTCCGCAGAGGAGTGCGATTGCAAACGGTTTATCAACTCGGTTTTTTTATTTTCCTAGCCTGTCACCCTCCCGAAGCCTCCATATATTTATGTCTGTAAATTATGCAGTACGTTAGAATCGCGAAACGCTGGCAAAAGCGCAAGTTGATTGGACCCCTCCGATCTACCACTGTCTGTTGTGTAATTAATCAAGCGATTATTCCCTCGTTTTTAAATCACCGCGTTGGTTTTCATTTGCTTTCATCTAATCACATTAATCAAATCAATTTCAGAGTTGTCGCATATTGTCTAAAGGTGCAATTTCGTCACTCGCTACAACTCGATTATCCTTTGTAGACTCCCGTACATTCGGTCTAAAAGATATCCGTTATTAATATTATTTATACGACCTCATCATCTTATATTCATTGACGCAAAGGAAAAGAGATTTGCCTAGTTTTATTAGCTTATCATGATTGCAAAACTCGATTCAATCTGTCTCGTATTGTTTTGCCGGTCATTTACTGTACAACTAACGAAATTTAACATCGGTTTGTAATTCATCCGTCTCGTCCGAGTGCATATAAAGCTACACACTTCTTCCGGGCTCCCGTAGCTGGAAACGAGATGAAACAAATATTATGCTCACGGTTAGAAAGAAACGATAATTGTCTAATCGTGAAACACGTATCAAGAGGTACTGTTTCTATGTTTTTTGTTTTTCGCTTTTCCAGGCTCGAACTCATCCTCACTTCTCCGACGTTTTTCCTTTAGCTGCTTCTCCATCGCGAGCATCGTTATCATCCTTTTATGCGAATCACCGACTATCCAGCCATGCTGTTCCTGTCGATCGTCCTCCTCTTCTACGATAGGTGTCGGTGGAAGAATCGGCTCGTCATCGTCGCTCGAACTGGACCAGTAGTATAGCTGATTAGCCGCTGCTCTTTTTCTTCTTCCTATAGCCACACCCACGCCCTCTTCGACTTTGTTCCAACACTTAGTTGTTCTGAGTTCTTCATCGTCGGAGTCACGTTTACCGCTCGATGATCTTCGTTCCTTTGGATCCTTGCTGTTTGTCGATGTGGGTCTGCCCTTGCCTCTCTCGTTATTAAATATTCTACTCTTTCGATTAAGCCCCGGCAGTTTGGTGTCGGGAGTCTTGGCGAATTTCTTAGCTTTTTGCGATGATTTAGACTGTCTCTTTGGTTTGGAAGGGGTTTCGTACTCATCGTGATTATCAATATCCTCATTAGATTTGCGTCCGCCGATAGTTGGATTAAACGTCTCGTTATCGATAGTCTCAGACCCGTCGTTTTCATTAATATTATTTTTTAAATCTGGAACAACAACGGCTTTTCTACATTTTTGTTGACGTTTCTTTTTGCCTGCGCTTGATGCACTTTGCGCTCCTTCGTTTTCCTCGACTTCCGATTTGTCCGAGATTATTGAATTTTCCTTCGACATATTTCGTGCACTCTTATCTGAGTCGGAATCGCTCTTTGTACTGCTGCCCTTTGTTTTTTCAAGTTCCCGCAATATTTCTTCTTCTATTGCTTTTTGTTCTTTCGCAATTATTTGCTCGTGCTTCTTTTCCAAGTAACGTTCTTTTCGTTTCTCCTTCGACTCGCGTTTGGGCTTTCGAGGTTGTCCCTCGTGATCGGGCTTGTCTCCGGTAAGACGTTTACACGTTTCTCGAGTGTAGGACTCCTCGTCGGAACTGCTTATCTCGGCTAAAAGTCCCTGTTTTCCAATCGCGCACTTTCTCTGTCGTCTCGTTGGCGCTAATTCCATGAGGATTCTCTCGTGCTCTTCCTGAATTTTTTTCTGTTGCTGCTGTTTACGCTTCTTTGATTCTTGAACTTTTCTACTCAGGAAAACATGAAGAGGAAGGTTTTCCGTGCCCTTCTGGGGTTTTTCGTTCGTCGACAATTTCTCGGGCAGCGCGGGCAAGTCTTCGTCGGGCTCTTCGGGTATCGAGGCCTCGGCACACTCGTTTTCAAGAGTCTTGTACTCACCGAGTGGTTCTTCCTCTTCTTCTTCTTGATATTCTCGTTCTTGTTCTACTTCATCTTCTTTTTCTTGTTCTTCTTCGGCTTCGTCTTTTGGTTCTTTATCCCGGTACAACGTTTCGTTAGCGTCATCTCGATTATTCAGCGATCCAACAGTTCTTGCGGATTGAGGAATAATGGACAAGTCATCGTTCTTGTCTAACAGATCGAGAGCTTCTTCCAAAGGGATGAGCTCTTCCTTTTCTGGACTGTATATGGCAATCTCATTCGTTACCATCACTTCCTCAGCTACAGTCTTTCCTTTTTCATGATCTCGCTCTCTCGTCGTTGTCCCTTCATTCATATCTTCTTCAGGATCAGAGTCAGCTACGGAACTATCCTCCCTGTAAAGATCGTCAAGTTCAAAGGCCGGATTGTATCTTGTCTCGTTATCATCGTCACTGTTTCTCTGTTCGTCAGTCTCGGCCTTTCTCTCGTCGATAACTAGCGGATGATCGGACATCTCAGATTCAGACTTTTTATGCTCCAAATCATTTTTACTCTCAGTCTTTGAGGTGACGTCCATCCAGTTAACGATACCGTGATCTTCGTGTTCTTGCGGATAGTTGTCAGCGAGTTCGGGGCTCACCCTGGAGCGATGTTCTTTCTCCCGTTGTTTTTCTATTATTTTCTTCTGGGTAAATCGCGCTAAACGTCTCTTTGCTTCTTCATCCTCGTATTCGCTCTCAGATGAGGTGGACAACTCGGCGAACAAATTTTGCTTTCCCTTTGAACACGTACGTTGACTCTTCGTTATCCCCACACCGACGTCTTCTGCCTTAGCTGCCGTTATGAATTCATCTGAACTGTCATTTTCATACCAAGCATTGCGCGTTTTCTTTTTCGAATTTTTTCCACGCCGCTTCGATCTACCATGTTTTCCAACCGATTGTTCCGTCAGCTTTCTTGAACGTTGTTTTCGCTCGACAAAATCGTCCATCGGCCCGGTCACCTGCTGCTGCTGCTGCTGCTGCTGCTGTTGCTTCTCTTCTATTTGGAAGGACTTCAAAGCCCCCTTGGTTTTCGGTGGGTACGTTTCAATCTCTTGAAACTTTCGATTAATCATAGATTCTAATCTTCTGCCGAGAATGTCACCGGCCTTGCCATTTTTTAGCGTTTCCCCGATCGTTTTTGTCATAAGATCAGTCATATCAAGTTCTTTAGTTTTAACACAGCTCATAACTTCGTACGTTTTATCATTCTTATTCCTATATGAAAACACTGCCCCCGGTCCGGTCTCCGGCTGGCTCTCCTCCTCGTCGAAATCATAAATGTCTTTTATTCTCTCGAGTCCCGTTTCTTCGAGGAAAAGTTTTTTATCCATACCATCGCGTCGCTTCTTCCTCTCGACCATACCGCCCAACTGACTTTTTCGTATGAGAGGAAAATCTTGCGGTTGTCGTTTCGGCTTCTTAGGTTTTTTCCGTCTCTGAATGTTGATCTCTCGTAAGGCAACTTCATTCATCAATCTTTCCTGTTGATGCTCTTTACGCTCGTTCATCTCCTTTTTTTTCTCAAAGAGTTCTTTGATCGGATTTCTAGTTTTCTTTAGCGCGCAATCCTTGTCGATGATTGAACGTTCTTCGATATTGGTCTCTTTTCTTCGTGACGGTGAATTGACATCGGGAATCGTGGCAGTAGGTACGCGGGCACAGGCCAATTCCGCGAGCACGTTCATCGGTGTCGATCCACTACGAACAGATAAATTGATAGATTTACTATATAATTTTACAGCAGATAGAGAGCTTCAGAATCAAACTTGGTTTCCTAACGGAAAAAACAGTAGTCAGGAGAAAAATGCCATTTGGTTTTCCTGTTACCTTTTCATTTGTTTTATAATTCAAATAAATATCACGTGAATCTACTTGTTTTATTATTGTGTATCTCGCATGCACGAATATTCATATCCATTGAATTTTCGATAGACTGTTGGAATCGATTGACGTGAATGATTGATGAATTAATGAGAAAATATTCGCTGGTGGGCGGCGTTAACTTCACTCCGAGTAACCATATGTAACAGTGAAACTAGTAATTGAATAGTTGATTGACACGCAAAAATGACGAATCATTCGAGTTTTTACGATACGCCGGAAAGATCTTTCCGTACATATTTTTACGTTGATCCAGGTGGCAAAGAAATAACAAAGTGTTCACTGTCGAGTAATTGGCTGCTGAGGGCTATCGGTAATGTTCTCATTGAGTGGATAACGAACGAGTGTAGTAGTACATTGGTTCGTTATCCGAAATAGCTCGATAGTAGTTGATGTACAGACAGGAAAAGAGCTGTCGGGAATGGATGGTGTTAAGGGATGGGATCAATACATTCAACCACCGAAGCAGGTAAACCATTCGGTCGAATAGCACGCATTCGAGGCAACCTATCGTTTCTCTTCATCCTTCCCTACTTCCTTTTTGTTTCTCTTCTTCGTACAAAGATTAATTGTTTTTTCAGTATGCGGGTCATAACTATTATACGTAATAACAACTTTGATTGATCTCACTTGTGATCATGTTTGCCATTTCTGTGAAGAAGATTGGACAGTGCTTTATCAAGTAGACCACCAAGAGCGGGATCCTTGCTTCTGAAGTTCGAACACTCAATTTGAACATGCTTCGCTGTTTTATCCGTCGACGACAGCGATCTATCGATGTTGTTGGCATCCAGGAGATTGGTGTAATTGGTTCCGTTATTAACGCTTCGATTAACATCGCTCAAATGGTCTACATCTGCGGCCATCGCTGCTGTTGCTCCTGCCGTCGTTTCTGCTTGTTCTGCTGGTGTTGCTGATGCGGCTGAAGATGCTGATGCTACTGCTGCCTCGTCGGGATTTTCCTTTCGTTCATGGTGATGGTGATGATGATGATGATGATGACGGTGGACGCTACCTCTGTTCTTCTGATTCAAAGTACTCGCTATGAGATTCTCACTTTCTTTCATTCGCTGCTGTATTTTTACTCGTAATTTATTATTGTGTTCGAATGCCACGTCCAGACTGTCCTCGTAACCGAGAGTCTCTTGACGATTCACATCTACGTCCGGGCTCGCCATTACGCTCGATCTATCGCTTCCGATCCTTCTTCTACGCTTCGCGTATTCGTTCGCACCATTTCCGCTGTACATCTCCTCGCCCAGTAACTGCGAATGAGTTAACAAAACAAAGAAAAAAAAACGAATCAGCTTTCAGTTTAAAGAATTGTCTCGCATGATAATTCGTGTAGAATTACAAGTGCGAAAAAATTTTTTTAGTGTCAAGCGTTATTCGACAGATCTGTACAATTTTTTGTTGTTAATTGTTAGTTTTGTTAAAGACAGTTACAAAGAAGCGAATGCAGTAGTCAATCAGAGAAGCATTGCAAATAATCGAAATAAGAATTAGAATAAAATAAATATCGTACAATGAACACTGAGATATTATTAAGGATTCAAATAAGGACTACCTTTTTGCATGCATACTGAGAGAGACATGTTTTTGTCTCTACAAAGCTGGGGTTTTCATAGATCCTGCAAACATTATTCAACAAATAATTTGTAGAGGAAAAACCGCATTCGCTAACAATATATATCTTCTCTATATTGCGAGCGTAAAATATGTATACGCGTCTCGCGATGATGTGCAAAACGTTTCTGACACTGAGGCGTGAGTTCGTGTTAGTCGCTGAGGTTAATGTCGCTACAAGCCGCAAAATCGATTTCACCAGGCGTCAGAAGCTCGCAGAGGGGCGCGTATGTCTGAATATTTGTGAACTGTACAATTCACGAGTTACGAAACGTTGGTTAATTGAAACGTCTTCGCACCCTCGGGATGTGCTATATGCAACCGATGTATCGGGAGCAGTACCGTTACGCAACCAGAAATAGAGTCTATGGAACTACAATTGATATATCATGCATCTATTACGGCAATGAGCACTCCCGTTAGCTTTCATGTAATAATAAATGGTACGGAGGATGATTAAAATCAAGTAAATGAATTATTCCATGCAAGCAATCGTAGGGAAGCCGCTAAAGAGGGATAAAATGAAAAGGATAGATTAGGCTTGTAACGTTGGAATATTTCCGGTAAAAAAACGTACTTATCTCGTCACATGGGATCTTTCATGCGACTTATTCAGCGATAAGCAAAAAAAAGAGCATTTCTTAAAAACTGAAATCACCAAACGACTTGGACCCTACTAAAAAAAAGAAGTATGTCGAGGAGGCGTAGCCGAGACATTGTTGCGAAAAAAAAAGAATTTTGTACCAACCTGATTGACGGACTCGAGGAGACTGCCAAGACTGTTTTGATTGTCCACGTCCCTCCATCTGTCTCTGCTCCCTCTAAAGCCTTGTTCCTCCTGGTCGTCGTTTCTGTTGTAAGTTACGTTGTGGTCGAGCTTTATCTTTTTGGCCCCTCTCAACTCATTCTCCGTTGTTGCCTTGAGACGCGAACAACATTCTACAAAGAGCTCCTCGTCGAAGTTAAGGACCTTCCCTTGACGAGATTTTTCACTCGGTGACACTACGATATCCCGGGGAACGTCCAGCGCGTTGTCCTCAATAGCGTCCGTCGGAGCGATTGTCACCACTTCTGTTAGATCCTCTCGATTGGACGACAGCGACGTAGGTGGCGATCTAATTATCAGTTTGTCACCGGAAAACGCTGAGATGCTTCTGCGGGTCGTCGAACAATTTTCTATATAATCTCTATCGTTGTCCTCCTCGTCACTGTTAGTGTCACTGTTGATCGAACTAGCCGGTGAGTCGCAAGCGTACAGAGGCGAAAGTCTCCCCATAGTTATTTCATCCTCGTTATCTTCCTCAGCCTCGATGACGGTAGATGTTTCATCGACGTCGTTGGTAGAGTCCAACGTCTTCTGTGAATTTCTATCCGGTGATTGTGCACGTTCTCTTTTGGAGTTCGGCGTCGTATCGATACTTTTTTCACACTCAGACTCTTGCAACTCGATTGTCTCCGAATTTTCATCCTGAACGCGTCTCTTGCTACCTGATCCCAAACATTGATTCTTCGATTCTCCCCGAGCCTCTCTACCATGACGCG
Organism: Listrodromus nycthemerus; assembly: GCA_963978505.1. Classification (NCBI taxonomy): domain Eukaryota; kingdom Metazoa; phylum Arthropoda; class Insecta; order Hymenoptera; family Ichneumonidae; genus Listrodromus; species Listrodromus nycthemerus. The sequence goes on along the minus strand of OZ021680.1, from coordinate 12,294,699 downwards.
AGGTTTTTGTACTGTCAGCTGACAATTGCAACTGAGTCATCAAAACGTGATCATCGAAGGCTATGGAGGATTCATCCTCGAAAGCTTTTGAGATTCTTTCTTCGGCACGTTTCTTGCTCTGCCGGCATCTCGAGTTTGCCATAAGTTCTGCAGCAGCTGGGATTTTCACACAAGTAGAATCTATAATTTTCGTTCCAACATTACGCTTTTGCGTATGCACTGAATTTTTCGATCGGGATCTTCTGTTGAGATTGGACTCGTTCTCGCTAGGATCATCGGACCCGAAGCTTGCGTCACTCACTTGATTCTTCGACCGCCCCCGTTTCCTGTTGCGCGAACGCGTTCTGTCGCGACTTGGAGACTTCGAAGGACACGATGAACTCGGCGATCGACGCCTCGAGGACTTCTCATCGTCGTTTCTCGATCTCTTCGTCTCCGGCTCATTTACGGAACAGCCACCCGAACAGTCAGCTTCTCTTACCGATGCCTGCTCAAGATTCGCTTGTGAATCGTCACGCGATTCACTCTCCGATCTCGATACCCAATCGTCCAACACCTCCTTAACTTTATCAACTTTCTCGCCAGCGAAGGCACGACCGAAAACGCATTTGACGATTTTCTTTTTGTTCCGCGACTCGACGTCGTCCTTGTTGTCGTCGCACTCGCTGCCGCTAGTGTCCTGAGATATTTTGTTGTTCTTGGAGGTATTATTGCCCCGACGCGGCTTCAATGCTCTCGATTTTTTTACGGACTCCTTAATGGCGTTCTTTCCTCGGGCTGATTTCTTCTCGCAAGTCTGCCCCAACGATGTCCTCTTCTGTTCATTCTCCGAGAACTTTTTCGGTTGTTTAACGGTTACGATCCTTTCATCGGAAATTCTTTTTTCCAATTTAGTTTTCTGTTGTCTGTTCTTCTTAATCGGCGTGACGACTGGTTTCGGAGATAGGGTACTGTTTTTCGGTAATGTGCGGTCATCTGCTAGTTCGTTTATCGATTCGACAGCGGCTCGCTTGTTATTGGTATCGAACTCGGAATGGTCCAATAGCTTTCGAATATCAGTCGACATATTCGTATACGATGATTCCTCATCACTGTCGAATTCAACAGTCGTATCCTTCGCGATGGTTCCTTGAGCCTTGAGCTTTTCCGTTATATTGGAAAAGTCCAGGGCAACGATCGAATTCGTTTTCCCGGGTTTTTCAACGTCATCCGGCAAAAATTCGTAGACTGCCGTGTCGCTCTGAATCTCTATTGTCAGATTTTTCGTCTTCTCCGGTTCCGGTGTCGATATTTCTTCGATAGGATTAACTACGGAGCTCTCCGTATCTTTGGACAGGAAACTACAATTTTCCTTAGGATCTTCCGGTACGAATATTTCATATTTACTCGCTTCATTATCTTCGTCTATGCTTTGCTTGTTGTCCTTCTTCCTCGACTTCGACGGTTTGTCGGCCATAGCATCTTCAACCTCGGCACTCGCTTTGCTGGCCTCAACGATAGTTTTCGTTGTTGTTTCAACGATCTTCTGGGCTCCTATTTTTTCTTCGCCCATCGTTTCGTACACCTTGGAAAATATCGCCGATCGAACGGATGATTCGAGAATATTCGGAATCGATACAGCGCTCGAAGAATTTTCTATGATCTCGTCAAGGAGACACGGGACTGTAGAATCGCTCATGACCTCACGAGCCACCGGTGATTCGAGCTCCAAATGTTCGTCCGCCAAATTAATCTTCTTAACTTCGATCTCCCTCTTTATCTTTGTTTCATTAATTGTCTCTTCGGGCTCGAGAGTGACGATTGATTTCGCAGTAACAGGTGTAGATGCGGCTTCCGGTAGCACAGGACTCACGTGATCGGTAAGCACGTACTCGTCGTGGGTCATGTTCTCGGTTATCTTGCAAATTTCCTCGTCGAGCAGCTCGTCCTCGAGATTGTCGTCGAGCAATTCTGACTTGCCGAAGGTGCATTCTTCCGGTTGAGTTACTGCGTTATTGGATGCCTCTACTACGACAGTTTCCAGAGACTCGCCGAGCAAATCGCACAGTTCCTCGTTCGTGTCTTTGTCGGTGGTATTAAGTTTTTTCACGCCTTCATCGGAAACCTTTGTCGCCAAAGGATCCTTCGTCTCCTCAGATATATCGTCGGAAGTATCGATCGGGGAGAGGTTAGCATCATCCTCGACCACAGGACAATTTTTCTCGACATAATCGCCACACTTGGCAACTTGCATGAGATGAGATTGCGACAAATTATGCTTCTTCAGCGAACTCTTTCGGGTGAAGCTAGCTGCGCAAACTTCGCAGAAAAACTTTGCAGCCTCTTTAGTAAACTTCTTTTTCTTCTCGACGATAAGCATCTTACCGGATTTCGTGTGTACTACGGCAAATTTACGCTGAAGCTTGGCGTCGGAGAGAGGCACGTGTTCGTCGACTATAGACGCGTTGTCCTTTCCTTTGTGGTTCGAGTTTCCCCGTTTTTCGGCCGAAGTAACCTCGTTGTTTTCGGTGGATTCGGAATCCGTCACCGAATTATCGATTCGCTGTTCTTCTCTTACTTCCTCTTCATCGTCCACGAGTCTCTCGTTTCTCAATGACTCATTAACTTCCTCCTGCTCATCAGGCTTTGATGACACACTGTCGATAGGCAAGGCAGGTTTAAATTGGTAATTTTCATGCGGTACAACCTCCGATAGGCTGTTATCTTTCTCAAATTTGGTGTCATTCACAGCATTATTGTCGTCCTCTTCAACTTCCACTATTGAAAGCTTTACATCTACTTCGGTATCGATTGGCTCCGAGGAAACTACTTTTTTTGGCAATGTACAAGTCATACTCTCCGAAAGCTCGGTTGCTCGGTTGCTAATAGTTTCTTCTTCTTGTTTCTCCTTTTCGAGTTGCTCGGTTGCTGATAATTCCTTCTTAGTGTTTCTCTTCTTCGCACTTGTGATGACTTCATTTAATTCGGGTATTTTGAACGATTCCACAGGCATCGCGACTGTTTGACAGGAAAATGTTAGATTCAAGACAGAAAGAGCGTCTACAGTGGAACTCGGAAGTTGTTTGATTGTTAAGACACACGTGTCATCGGAGGACTCGTCGTCGGACAAATTCAAATGCTCGTCAGCCAGTGATTTTTTCTCCTCTTTATCCATTTGTGGTAGTTTTTTTGTCGATTTATCATTCACGGATGGCACCGCGGTTTGTTTCGGCAGTTCCGAACTCGATTCGATTTTCTCTTCATTGCATACATCGGGAACGGAAATCGGCATCCTCAAATCCCCAGCTGCCAACTCGAAACTATTATTCGACGCTGTGTTCACTAACGATTCTTCGTTAACTTTTTTATCTTTATCGGAAATATTCTCGTGCTTCGATTCTTCCGTCCAGTTCGTTATTTGCTTTGCGATGTTGCGTTTGGATTCTTTATATACCTCAGGCTCGTCAGATCGAAATTTCTTTCCTTCGTTAGAAGACACAATAAATTCCGGGTTTGTTCGTGTGAAGTTATTTTCCCTATCGAGTTCCATAGTTTTCCTCTTAGCGGTACGAACTTTCTGTTCAAATCTGTCTTCGGGTTTAGGAGTACTTTTCTTCGCGCTCTTTATCAATTTCATAATATCCGCCAAACATATTTCGTCCTCGGACGAAATTGGTTGCTCTTCGTTGTCCTGGACTGTTTTTCGCTTATTCTTCTTCGGTGCTATTGTATCCAGTGATCTCTTCTTCGACGATCGTTTCGATTCCACCTTGAGGATTTCCACCTCGACTGGGGGGCAAGCTAGTGATGCGGTTGGTGCGATAAAGCTTTGCGAGGCAGTAGGAAGTATTCCGGAGTGTAAAGTTTGTTCTTCGGTTGGTCGAACTTCGATTTCTCCTCGATTCTTCGCTTCCTCGAGGTTCGGTTGAATCGATGCCGCTCTATCTTCGTTGTTCATTACCGTACTCTCGTTGCTTGAAACCACGGCAGGTGGAATGATGAAATGTTTAATGTTTGATTTATCCATCTGCGGCAAGGCAATTGATTCACCTGTTACATTGCTTACGTCATCGATTGAATTGATTTTCATTGTTTCGGGTGGTTCCTTCGAGACGGGACTGACCTCGTCGAGTATACTGGTTAATTCGTCGGCAGCGCGGTCCAAGAGACAGCCGACTTCGTGTTCGAGCAACACGTCCTTCTGCTTCGCTATCTTCGATACAATCTTCTCGAGGAAGGAACCCTTGCCATTTGGTTTTCTGCGGGACAGATCCAGTATTATATCGTTAGTTGGCTCCTCGACTTCAGCTGGTTGGGCTCTATCGACCGGTTTCGCACGAATCGGCGCTCCGATCATAACTTCCGGTACGCTGTAACATTGAATTTGCTCGAGGCAGCCCGCGTCCGCCCCTTGTTCTGCGATAATTTCGGATTCAGTCTGTTGCAGAACTTTACTGGCACTCTCGTCGCTCTCATCACTGTGTCCTGAGCTGCAAGCTGCGTCACTACTCTCATTCGGTTTCACACTAGCTTTGACGTTCGATGCTTCGCCGTCTGCAATATTGTTACTATCGGTCGTTTGACTGGGATCGCTTTGAACTGCAGTTTCAGACGTGACACCCTCGATCGACGTCTGCACCGTAAGCACAACGTTCTGCTGAACTTCTACAGGGATATTTACACCCTCCGTTAGAATACCGATTACGTTGCTCAGATTTCGCTTGCCCATACGATCGCGACGCAGACCACGAGATTTCTTCGGCCTAACGACCTTCAGCTTCGAAACGTTGACCGCTGTCTCGGAGGAATTTTCCTTGCCGCTGTCGATGTTAGAGTTGTTAGATTCTTGCTGAAGATGTTCGAAACTGAGAGTCGCTATGTCGCTCGACGATATGTCTTTCGACGGTTGTCCCGAAGATGTCTCGTCCTCATCGACATTTTCCACCGGAGATTCGGATGGCTCGTCTCTAGAACTCTTCTTATCCTTCTGCGCTTCAGTATCTCCGCTTTCTGGCTGTACAATCGTTTCAATGTCTTCCGCATCGACGCGCGATTTGATTCGGCCCCTACGCTTTCCAATGCTATTGTCTACTTTGGGATCATTCTCCAATTCGTCTGGCAGAGTTTGGTCAACGCACGCATCTTCGGCTTTCGAGTAAATTCCAGCCTCTTCTGTGGTATTGTCTGCAAAATAGCAATCGACATTTTTATCCTTATTTTCAGTGCTGTCCGGTTTTTCGATAATCTTCACTTCCTTTTTGTCCGCATATCGCGGCGATTTCCTCAAACTAATACTTTCCTTCTGTTCGGAATCTTCAGCTTTCGAATCATCGGTGGATACATTTTGGTTCTGTCCTCGAGTCTTCGGAGTATTGGCTATTGGTTTCTGAGGATGACGAGTATTTCGCTTTGGCCTGTCGCATTTCTTCAAGCCAATTTGGGCAATAAGATCCTCGCTCGGACCTAAAAGTTTCTTCACCTCGTCGGGTATTTCTCGAAGCTTCGAAAAATCCTCAAGGGCCCTGCGTTCCTGTCTTGCCTGTCGTGAATTCGCCCGTCCAATCGCCTCGGGCTTATTGAACGAACTTTTCAATTCTGATTTTGAGCTCTTTTTCAATCTCTCATCAACGTCCACGTCCCTGGATTTCGAATCGTTGGAACTACGTCGTCTTCTTGACGATTCCTCGCTGTAATCGGTACTACTCGCCGCTCTCGCCGGAAGACTCGAACGGTTTCTCGCTCTAAACTCTCGAGTAGAATCTACCACTTGCGCCGGCAAATCATCCTTTATCTCGGAGGTCAATTCCTCAGATTTTTCTACATCGCGAACAATCTTGTTTCTTCGAGTTCGCGTTGGGCGTTGTTCACGACTGATATTCTTTCTGAGCGTCACCTCAATTACACTCTTTTCGATAACGTCGTCAAGATCGAGATCCACTATATTCTTAGTGCCCTGTTGGGATTGATTCGACGCGTTAATTTTAGAGTCCGAAGAGATTTTCATCGAGCCACGAGAATTTTTCCGCTCTGATCTGACGCTGTTCGCGGCCGGTGCAGCAGAGGTGAGAATCGGCAATTCCGTCTCACCTTTTTTAGAAAACTTCGTGTTGTTGTGAGATTCATCTTCGACAGCTTCCAAAGTCGGCATCTTTTCGCTGTCCGATGAGTTCCTCTTCGGAACTGTTCTCCTCGTTAGTTTGACATCCATGCTGGTTCGTCGAGAAGTCCTGAGTTTAGCCCTCGTCATCAGACGTCCCGTATCTTGTCTTCTAGTTAGAATTCCATCAGCCGTCGGCACCATTGTGCCGCTCTTATCCGCAACACTGCTACTCGACGATCTTGTGCCTTTCATATCGGTATTTTTCCTTGCAAATTTGCCGTCGTGAGTTCTCAGCTGATTCCGAGCTTTCAGTGAAGCGTGCAACGATATCACCGGATTAACGTGCTTCTTTCTTCGCGAGAGCGCTGAGTGACTCGGAGACGACGAATTTGACGAACGCCTTTTCACGTCAGCCTGATTATCGCTCGAATAATTAGTCGCGGTCTTGTTCTTGTCATTGCCCTCGGATGAACTCTTCCAGTTTCTTCTATTGTATTCGCCAACGTTGTTCACCAATATTTGTCTTCTTTTTATTACTTTTATCCTAGATTCGACAATAGCAACGTTCGGTGGATTCTTTGATTTGACGTTTCTTTTCTTGCTCACTACTCTGACCCCTCTGACGATTTTTGTCGATCTGTTACTGGATTCCAAGTTTCCAAGTCCTTTTGAAATCTCTCCACGCGTGTTGGTGCTCTCGAATTTTCTGGATTCTTTGAAAACCCTTCCAGAGTCATCCTCGACATCGTCCTCATCGTCGTCATCGTCGTCTTCGTCGTCGTCGTTGTCCTCGTCGTCGTCATCATCGTCGTCCTCTTCCTCCTCCTCTTTCTCTTCTCCCTCTTCGCCCTCTTCCTCCTCTTTCTCCTCCTTCTGCTCTTTCCCTTCCTCCGGCTCCTCCGTCTCCTCCTCCTCCTCCTCCTCCACGTCTTCTTCTTCTTCCTCACCCTCAGCTTCTGCCGCCGCCGCCGCCGCCAACGCTACCGCCTCCTCCTCATCCTCCACCTCCTCATCGTCACTGTCGTCGTCAACATCCCTGTCGGCGTCGCTCTTCTTCACAACGCACTCGATAGCTGCCATTATATTGTCCCCGCGACAGCGTTTGCGCTGAAACGACTTTGCGTTCTTCAATAATTTGTTTCTTAGCACGGCTTTCCTCGATAGACGAGAATTAGACGGTATGGGGTCGATTGAACGTGGCTTCGATCTTGTCTGCATCTGGGAAAAAATTAATATTGAATTCGCATATATATACCGTAATTTTTTTTCCGTCGATTGGGGTGTGAACGAAAATAATCAGAAGACCATGAGATCTACTTTAGGTTCGAAATAAATTCAGAGTCGTTACGCAATAACAAGCCGTATTCAAGATATCCACTTGGTATAAAAAGCGTCGACGACATTGGTGAAGCAACAACAGAGTAATAATAAATTGAAAAAATGCATGATGAAAAATGGAAGGGTAGCAAGTATCGATACGCGTATCTCACCGAATCTTTGTCCTATTAATGTTTATATACATACTACAATCAATATTGTATTCATAACCGCCGTAAATCGACCGAATGGCCCATATAGAGTCCGAAAAAGAGCCACGTAACGACATTACCCTTATCATTATCGAGTTTCCAGAATTATCGAGTTTCGACCTTTTCGTAACGGGCTGTGCGTTATATGTGTGTGTTTAAGATATACGTGGGACACCAGAGCAATACAGTATTTGGGTCAGCCAGTAGTCAGCCCGAGGGCCACACGGCTGCTCACGTTCCCCTGTTCTGCAAAGCGCGTCGAATGAGCGAGTGTCCGAGAGCAAACCGGTCCCCCTCTGTTCTCTGGCTCGCCGTGAGGCATTGCACAGGAAGTGGGATCATTTCTTTCGCAGCAAGCCGATAATGCATGATTCATCGAATAGCCGGTTTAGCCTCTGTTAGGGACCTATACAACTATCATCATTGATAGTGCATTTATTTTATCGAAAGTGGCAGAATCAATCGGGTATGTTATGTTTATGCGCCTTCGAAAAGTTTCGTGACTCACCTTGCGGAGTCGTCCCTGTGTCCGTGCCGTTGTGTCATGCATTACTCGTCGGCTTGCTCTCTTTGGTGGTAAATTGGCTAGCATCTTCTGGATGCTCTCGCCTATAAGTAATCGAAAAAAACGGTTATGATTTACTTGTCCATTCGTAAATTTTAAGCGAAATCATTACCGTACCCTTACAGACGAAGGGATTTTAAGGAATAGATACAATTTTACTATTGTAAAAATTAAATATAAGTTTTTTTTTCTCTATTGAATTCAGAATAGATTTCTTACGGTCACTGGGTCGAACTCTTGGTCCCGACGAGTTCCTTTCCTTCGGTTGATTTACCCTCGGTGTCTGAGAATTATGTATGTTTCTCTTCATTCCCCGTTGACTTCGTCGTCTGCTACGGCTCCCAAAGGGTCGCCACTTGCACTTCTTTTTTCCATTGCCAAATAGTCCTAGTAGCCAAGCCTGATCGCCTCCGCATTCCAGCATGTGCCGGTGAAGTTCAGCGAAACTGCCACATATCTTGGAACACTTGGTGCAAACTTTTTCGGCAAGTAAAGCGTTTTTCGCTTTAGCCGTTGCCGAACATTTTCCCGGTAAGAACAGATGTTTGTAGAGCTCTCGCTGGTCACCGGTGAACTCGAGGTGGGAACACCAAACGTTGGGATGTGACGAGGCTTTGTGCTCTTCCATTTCGCGCAGAGTTGCCTGCAAGCACAATTATAAGTCCGAACATCCCGTACAATACATCAAAATTAAATAGTTTTTAATTAGTTAAATGCGTTGGTGGCTTTTGTAGAGAAGAGAATGATTTGTTATCACACCCTATGAAAAATGTTTAACATCATTTTGTAACAAAGTCCGTCACACAAGCCGAAATTGTTCGTCAAGGACTTCGCTTCGTTAGATTTCTTAGGGATACAAACTATCACGGAATATGCCCTCAGGCCGAAAATATTTTGCCGCTGCAGCTCTTTTATTATCTTCGAGGTACAACGGGATCAAGGAAGTAGAGGCTCGGGTATTGTACGGTTCTTCACGGAGAGAATAGAGAACCTTGAGGATTCGCGAATTGCAGCCTAGAGAAAAAAATGTTAAAACACAAAAAAAACTCCAAAGAAAATTCATGAGAGTTTGAATGTTTTTGGCGATACTCGAGAGTGATCAGGTTAAAGTGGACGATTTCCATCGATTTTCCTGATGCGTATAAAAAAAGGCCGAGTTTCAAACGGGGACAGTTTATCCGGTGTGGTATCAAAACGAAAAAAAATTACTCACGTGTCTCGAAGTGCAAGCGCCACATATGTAAATTCGAGGTCTCGACCATTCGCCGGTCAACTCGGCATAAACAATTTCCTGACTGTTCCCCGCATTGTCCTTGCATTCGTCCCACTTTCTCAGTCTAAGAAAATTGCCGAATTCCGCAGTGAACTCGGTAACGTTTGTGGCGTTATCACATCGTCTGGATTTTAGTTCCGTAGTCAACGGTTCTTGGCAATGTTGATCGTAACTTGTAGCTGCAGGAATCGATGCATCGTCAATCGGCTGTATCGTACCGCAAGTTCTTACAGTTCCGAACATGTTGGATTGACCTGACGCAGTGGGTTCTCGGAAGATTTCCACATCTTCGATTCTCCCGCGACTACGTCTATCCGTTGTGTTGTCACTGGTTGCCACAACCTCTTTGCTACCCTGATCTACAATTGTCGCGCAAGTTGCCGTCTTGTCATTCTGCAGTCTACCAGTCGTCAATCTCTCCTTTATAAGTTGTTGCTTCTTTCTCAGCGTCAACTGTGTAGTTATGTCGAATTTGCTAAGATCCTTAATCGAGAAGCTCCACGGTTCCTTGCCGTCGTATTTTCTCGGAAAGTTGTATTTTTCGAACGATACTCTTCGAGGATGTGAACGTCCAGTTTTACCGGGTTTTTGGGCATACTCGCTCGAATTGTCGAACTCGCCACCGCCACTGGACTCTTTACTGTAAACCGGCGTTGCAGCCGTTAGCGAGATATCAATCGGAAATTGTGTATTGTTCTCATAAATCGACTGATGCTGTTGATCCTGCTGCAATTGTATCGGCGATTTTGTCTCCATAGTAGCACCAGCCCCACCGGTGTTGGTTGAACTTGCCACTGTCTGCAGTTTACCGTCCAGATGATGAAGCAAATTCTCTCTTATGTTGCAACTTACGCTGCTGTAAAAAGCACTGTCGAATTCAGGACTGACGGGATTGCTGATAACGTCTCTGCTTGTCGACTGATTAACGCTCGATTTTGTCAGGTTTACAGAATTTGGTATCGTGTCGCTTCCACGTTGCTCGTGCTCATTATCAAGCAGCAGATCGTTGCCCGCTTCAATATCCGTCTTCTCTCTAACGCCATTACTCGTGATATTCCGAGAAACAGGCGTCAGCGGCTCTTTGAACGCGGACGACGTGTCCTTGCACGTCTTTTCGGTGCCATAACTGTGAACATCAGTCATGTGATTCATGAGACCGTCTCTCGTAGAGTATCTGGTAGTGCATCGAATACAAGCATGATACTTTTCAGCGTGTTTATCGATCATGTGCTGAAACAAACTGTCCAAATTGTCGGCACGCTTGTCCGAACAGTATTGACAATTTTGCGTCGTCGTGCGAGAGTTTCTCTCCGACCTGCGACCCCCGCCTAGCTGGTGAACTCTATCGGTGTGACGTTGACGCAATGAGATCGAGAGGAATTTCCGATCACAATATAGACACAAATGCCTTATCGTTGGCAAAGGAGGTTTAAGCGTGATCTCGGGACTTCGCTGAGATCCGAACAAGCTCGTGGATGATGAGGCCAAGTCCGTTTGATTTTTGCAATTTTTTAGTATCGACGCAACCTTGTCCAGCGGTAGACTGCATTGTATACTCGTGCTGGTAGACTCGGCCACTGCTAAATTATTTTTAACATCTTCAGGGATTTTCTCATCGGTCATAGCTGTCGGATCATCGAGCTGCTTCGGTGAGTCTTGGATTAGATGGCTAATGTCATTCAACAGTTCGTTCAACAAGTCTCTACAAATTGTACGAAGTTCATCACTCTCCGAGCCGATCTGCACTTCAGCACCCATCGATTCCGAATTTGCATCGTCACGATATCTTTCGTCGGGAATAACTGCAACTGGATGATCCGTCAGTCTCTCTAGAATTATCTTGCCGAGTGAACGATTTTGTAGTATCTTATAGTCGTTCGGCACTGCCACGGTGGCATCGATTATCTCAATATTCCCTTCCAAGAGATTCGATTTTCTCTCGTCTAACCTCGATTCTGTGACGACCACGCTTGATGATGAATCGACTTCGTTACTCGCTGGCTCGTTAGTATCAAGGCTAGAGTCATTAATTTTTTCAAGATCGGCTAGCTGAAGTTGAATCCTGTGTGTCGGGCCGTGTGAGCTATTGACCGAAAGCTTCGCTCTCTCGATATTCCTCCTTTCGTCTCTCTTTATAGTCGTTATTCTTTCATTCACATCTATTTTACATGGTGCGAGTTCCGGTTGCACCGGTACAGTGGCTTCCAATCGGCTCGCATTCGGTCTCGATGGTTCCTTGATCTCGACATTCTCGATCACATCGTTTTTTCCTGTCGATAACTCTGTGCAGCTCGCGCCGATTGAATTTTCAGATTCCTTAGATAAATCCGACGAGCTCTTTAACCTCTCAGCATCGGCGTCCACCTCGTCCTTTGACTCGGCGTCCTTTATGACGCCGTTAAGCACTGTCATCACGTACTTTTCGAGATCGGCAAGATTACTTTTGACGCTGTTTCGGGAGTCGTCGACTTCCTCCCCTCCTCGAAATTTACTCTCCTCGCGCTCGGAGCTCGAGTCCTTCGGCCTGCGGGAATCATGGACAATACGACTTTCCGTCGGTACCTTTTTTCGTAGATTGTTTATGACGTTGCTGAGACGACTTCTCTTGTCCTGAGCTGTCTGAGCCGTTCTGCTATTCGTTGTTCCGGGTCTCTCCGAGTTGTAGGTCTGACCGCTGTACAGATTCAGAGTTTGGAAATAGTTGTGAGTATGCGGCTGCTGCGTCTGTTGTTGTTGTTGTTGTGGTTGTGGTTGTGGTTGCTGCTGCTGTTGTTGTTCTTGTTGCTGTGACGAACGATCGTTGACAGTCGGTTGGTCGATTCCAAAGTCATTCGCACCTTTCTTCGAAGCTACCATTGTTCTTATGCTCTTTTCCGTGCTCGAGGACAATGTAGACTTTGAGGTATCGCTCGAATCGGCCACGACGACCTTCGCCGATCTCCCGTCCACTAGCACATCCGCCGAAGCTGCTTCTGAAAAAAGACATTAATGTTCATAAGTTTTAAATTTTTTATTTAGGAAGCAACGAAACAGTCATTATTGCGAAGGAAAATAACAAAAAATGTGATAGAGTCCTAGCGATATGGTGAATTTCCGAACCACTCGGACTTGCGACTACTTTGCCATTATTCTTCGGCGAGCTGGCTGCCGAATATTTTCAATATTCGATGCATGCGAGAGTATAGCGGATTCCCTACTGTTCCATCACACGAACATACCTGCCGTCGTAAATCTCGTTACCGGCTTGTCAAGTAAAATTTCTACTGAGTTCCGGGAGCGCAAAATTGTAATGCTATTTCGTTGGAGAATTTCCGACGCGTCAACCTACTTCCGCACACCCAACCCTAACACTCTTGAAAGATTCTGTGAGTTAAGTTTTCCTGCTGAGTGAACAGAGAGCTAGCTCGATGTTTCCATCATCTTCTTTAGCTCCCTGCATCCGGCACTTCTACCAGTAATCGTATTTAAGAAGCCAAGATATACTGAAGGAATTTGCAATGTACGGAAAACATGCCCTTCCATTTTACCATCCCTCCATTTTCTCACGCTCAACACGGTAATTGTTTTTATTTCGCAGCAAACAAGTACAGCTAACGATAAAAAATCTGAACATCCTGATGAATTATGTGGATTATGATTCTATTAAATTCGAGAAACTTTTCGTGCTCAGTGATCGAGACGCAAAAACGTGCGATTATACTCGGCCACCGAGACAACAAATTTTTCGGTCCGACGGAAAATGAAAAAATATAGCGAAACCCGAGAATCTTCGACCCGAGAGATGGCGAGAGACAGAATTTGCGTTTATTTTCGCGACTCCAGCGAATCCCCGGGCGTGATGCCAGAGCCACCAGCGGGTTTCGGTATCCAGGTAAAGCCGAGAATACGAGAATAGGGAAGACACGGAAAGAGTAAAAAGGAAAACATTCTCAAATAGGAGACGTTCTTTTTTGAGAAAGTAATCTGTATGTATGATGTGTTTATTTGAGGATTTTTAATTAAACTTCAACATAGATTAGATTACAATACATATTTTTGGTTATAATTAAAATTTAAACGTCACGCGTGCTCACGTTAATGAAGTTATATCAGGTAGTTAAAATTAAAACTGCCCTGAGTTCGATACCAGTGGAAATTTGGAGTGTCGTACTCGCCGGCAGACGTCATATCGTCGACAAACCTTTGCCTTGAATCTTGATTAAAATTCGCGTAGCGTGCACTCGGGGCAACGATTGCAAGTCCTCTAATGAGTTTCACTACGATCAACGAAATTTTCTCCTTCAAGTAATAACAGAATGGATATAATGTATGGATCGATCGACGAAGCTGGGGGCATACGGACAGATCTGTATAAGTTTGCCAATTACAAAACTTAATTATATACGGGATAAATAGAAGATATTCCAAACCGACAGCGGTGAGTACGCAGTGGATGCGCAGCCCGGGCGTTGACACAAGTTTTAAATACTACCGTTCGCGGTCAGTGTTCGGATGGGTGACCGTTTAGTCGAGCACTGGCTGGTGCATTAACTGCTGACCGGGAAGGCTCATTCTACTGCAGCTAGGGCATCGTCACATGAGTTAATTGAGTGCAAATACCGGAAAAATCAATAAGAATATCGCCAGCTGTACGGACATGGGTTTTCCACAGTTTCCCTATGTCCTCAGCGAATGCGATACCATTAAGAGGCTGCACGTCGGCTACGGACGCACGAAATTTGAGTAGGTTAGTGAAGTGCGGATAGGAAAGTGTTAGAGTAGGTACACGGTTTGGCTAGGGAAGTGGGAAGGGCTCAAGTGAAAACCCCGGAGGACGGTTTATCCTAGACAAAACATTAATAGCAAATTTTAGAAATGAAAAAAATAAAAATAGAAGATTCTTGAATTGATTCTTCAAAATCCCGACTGTGGGTGATGCTTCGTAAACGAAGAAAATTTCTCTTACAGATAGATAACTGCACGTCCTGAAGAGAAAACTACAGAGAAGACGAGTTGGACGGGGCAGACCGTACACAGGGTTAACATTTTGTGTGAGAATACTGTTGTTAGCCAATGTTGGGCCGTGGTAGATTGGCGAGCCGGATCGATGCTCGCCAGTCTCGAACCGACTAGTAACCTCATTACCGTTCCTCTCGTCGGTTCCGCGCTCGCGCGTTACTCTACGCGTCTCTGGTGGCTTCTCCTCGCGCTACTCATTCCCTTTAATTCGTCGAGGGCTCTTCCGATTATTCGAATGCGCGACTGTCGCACGCTGCTTTTTCGCGTAACTCCTAACGGTATGCCGTAGAGACGAATTAATTAAGGGTCGCAACGAGTAAAGGTCAAAGAGTAGGAAAAAATATGGAGTAACGTTGAGAATTGACATTTTTATATCGTTTTCGCAAAATCTAAAAAATACTCCTATAAGAAAGCATTTTTTGTATTTTCGGCGACCTTATAGAGAAAGCTTCGTGAATATAAAAGAAAAATTACGAAAGCGATGTGAAAATTTCAGTTTTCAAATTTTTTTTAATGTCAGTATCGGGTTTCACTTTTATGCAAAACAACTGGGTGAATCATGTTCAGCGCGAAAAAATATATGCAATTATGAGCGCCTGAATCCAGAATTTTTTTTTGCACTTTTGACTTTTTCTTAAGAGATCTAAATCACTTCACTGTTTAGCTTTTCAAACCACTTCCTGTATATTATTTTGTGTATTTCTTGCAGTAGCCGTTGACAATTGCGTGAGTTTTTCCGCTGTGTCATCGGGAAACAGAAATGGCTACTTATAAATCCGTAAAATCATCCACGATTGCAATGTGGCTATCAAAATTGTCGTTAAACTTTCTTCGCTATTCGTCTGTCTGGGGCAGTGATACCAGATTAGCGGGAAATTTACCTCGGAGGGAATTTGTTTAACGTCGTACGCAATAGGTTCGGGAGAAAAAACGGCGGAAGGGGGGGGGGGGGGTGTGGCATCATTGCTCCGAAGGGACGGTTAATGGATTTTTCCACGTTGATAATGACTTT
This sequence comes from Listrodromus nycthemerus, assembly GCA_963978505.1. Lineage (NCBI taxonomy): Eukaryota > Metazoa > Arthropoda > Insecta > Hymenoptera > Ichneumonidae > Listrodromus > Listrodromus nycthemerus. The sequence goes on along the minus strand of OZ021680.1, from coordinate 12,279,243 downwards.
TTACGGGTGATTTATTCATAGATAAATTTTCAATATCACAAATTGCGTTTAAAATAAAGTACCAATATTCTAAAGGAAATTGATAAAAATTGAAAATAATAAAATAATAAACAGTAGGCAGTGAACGGACATTTTTGAAGAAATGAAGAATTCCGTACGACTGAAAAAACTTCACATTTTAAGAAATGGTATTTTACGGAAACGTTGACTATTAACCACATATACTGTGGGTGAATTTTCAGAAGCATCAGTCGAAGGATTCTGGTGCTCTAGCAGTGTGAGTAGTTCGCATCCGGCTTGAACATACATGCATACATACATACATGCATCGGTAAATTTTTTGGAAATGTGATTTTTCGGAGGAAGAGAAAATACAAGAAGAAAGTGAACGTTGATGGAATGTATCAAATAAGATAAATCAACATGGCATCGAATAAAAATAAAGAAGCTTAAGGGTACATCCAGCACCGAGATTCGCGAAGTCCGGTCTAGTTTGTTACGAAAAAAAAAATATATATTGAGGAATAGAAACGAAGGCCGTAAGGTGAAACAGGCCTCAGAACGATTAGATAGAAAGCTCTGTGAGCTTAGCACCCGGCTTGAAAAATTTAATTTTTTTTTGCGTGATTCTTAAAGAGTTTTGTATGTAGTTGATTGTAGTTTTAATTTTGTCGTTTGTAGTAACTTAAAAAAAAGTTGTAGGACTTAAAAAAAAACCCCATCCCCCGATTTTGAAAATTTTTTAATCTCGTGGTTGATTTCGATGGAGAATCGTTTGTAGTTGTTTGTAGTGAAGGAATTTCCGTTTGTAGCAACGAGGAAACATTTTTACAATTAAAATTTTTTTTTTTCTTTCGGGCATTTAATATATTGCATTATATTACATTATATTGCATTATATTGCATTATATTGCATTATATATTGCATATTTTGGAGCTCGAGCTCGAGAAATAATAATTTTTCGTTAATTTCCGAGTTACTACAAACGAAATAAACGGTACTACAAACAACTACAAACGATTCTGAAGCTTCACCTCAAGATATAATAATTGTCCGTTAATTTCCGAGGTACTACAAACGAAATAACCGTTACTACAAACAACTACAAACAATTTTGGAGCTTGAACTCGAGAAATAATAATTTTCCTTTAATAACCGAGGTACTACAAACGAAATAAACGGTACTACAAACAACTACAAGCTACAAGCGTACCTGCGGGTAAAACTTTGACCATGTTTCCTCCCCGTAACTTTTCTAGAATCCGGACACGATGTACTCGTTGCTACAAATGACTACAGTCGATTATTGGGAAAATAATTGCAATATATATTCAATGCCCGAAAAAAAAATTAATTGTAAAAATGTTTCCTCGTTACTACAAACGGAAATTCCTTCACTGCTATCAACTACAAACGATTCTCCATCGAAATCAACCACGAGATTTAAACATTTTCAAAATCGGGGGATGGGTTGTTTTCGAAGTCCTATAACTTTTTTTTTTAATTACTACAAACGAAAAACTTAAACTACAATCAACTACATACGAAACTCTAAAAATCACGCAAAAAAAATTAATTTTTTCAAGTCGGGTGCTAAGTTCACAGTGCTTGGATAGAATGGTGCGTTGAATGCAGTATTGTACGTGAAGGCGATACAGTGTATATACGCAGTTACGATAAACGAGCTCGGTTCTACTTTAAACGCAAATTAACGCAGCCACATACATAACTTCCGGCGATGGTGTCGCTCGAGTACGACGGTTCGATCGAACGGTATGCAATGATTTCAATATAAATGCAACAGTTCTCTATTGTGCAGCCCTCGGAACGAACTTGTTTCGATGTACGACACCTATCCGGACTATATAATGTAGAAATATATATGCATTCTGTAGCGTCCGTAGCTTGCACCGTGTTTTTTTGTTTGTCTTTCAGAGTTGGAATATCGTAATTGGTTAATCAAATAAGCGAAACATTAATGAATTTTGCGCCGTGGATACCGTAACTAATTGGGTCACCTTGTGATGAGTCGTTTTCACGAGATCGAAAGATACGTGCCATTAACAAGGAACTTGAAGTCGGAAATGAAAAATAAAATGTTTTTTTTTTTGGTTAGGAATGATTCCGCTTGACTTCGGGCCAAAATGTTTATCATTTACGTGTTTAGTTGTATAAAAATTGATTTTTTTTGTTGATTCATTGAATTTAAAAAAAGTTTTAATGATTCCCCTTCCTTCCAAAGCAACGTTCTTCGCCAGGAAGCTCCTGTGAAGAACTTTCCGATAGTTGTGTTAGAGTAACAGCACTATATAAGGGGGCAACGTGCAACTCTACTTCGTATGTTTTGTACATTGCTTTTTTTCTTTTCCTTTTGAGATTATGCTGGGTCATCACGGGAGAAAAATATTTCGCACAGCACATTCTCTCGGTATTAATAAAACATGTTAGAAAAAAATCAATCAAAAAGACATCGAAGCTTATTGTTGTTCACGTTTTTATTCGTGCTGTGATGGACTCCCGTGCAACGATCACAGTACACATAAAACGACAGTGTAGAGCTAATGTTTCCCGACGCGTGCTTTTTATTGTCTGTAGTGTGCTCTCTGACAATTATTTAACCGTGATTTGAAATTAAAATAAGCATACGAACGCGTTTATTTTTTATTTTGTAGTGACTGTTTTTCCTCGAAAGTGGAAGAGCCCAAATATTCTGGTTTTGACAGAGAAATACTCATACTGCAGTAGACAGGATTACATTGTTTTTTTTTTCACCAAATACGAGAGAGAAGGAAAGATGCAGGCGTGGTGATTGTCATTTTTAAACAAAGCTTGGGGTGTCCTTCATGTCTCGCGGAACATGCTCTGATGCTTCATAGCTCCTTGAATATACACATGGCGACTTTAAGGCAGATATCCTTGTGTCACATGAGACTCTCCTCGAGATTTCTTACACCCAGAAAAAAGGTGTATTAAAATCAAATCAATTTCAAACGATTTTTTTTTAAGATAAAAGAAATGTTCACTTGCATAAAAAATACATTACTCGTTTAAAATAACAGTCATTTAATAGCGTAAGTAAAATAATTTAATCACATATTTATACTTAAAATCGACTTTGTTTACATCAAAGAACTCACATATTTGTCGTCAAGACAAATGCGACTTTTACCCATACCGCTCATTACAGAGCGTCAATGCGTCAATCGTATGAAAACGTCTCTCGCTGATAGTATAAGACTATATTCATTCTTTAAGGGAAACCACTATATTATATGAAAGCTCATAGGTCGGTTTTTGTAAAAAAAAAATTTCACTCCATCCTGTATCATGACGGGCATCGATAGTGGATTTGCATGCTTATTTAAGGATACACTATTGCTTGTTGGTGCTTCTTTGCCAGTAAAATGACTTATTGAACAAAAAAAGTGAGAAAGGAGACGCGACAGGTATCATCAATATTTTTTCCGTGCTACGTGTAAATGCACGTTAAAAATGTCCATGCACTCATCACTCATGTGGAACATTTAATGTTCCACATTAAATATTCATTCATGGGTAAAATAAGTGTCAGATTTGTGATTAACGTAAAAAAATACATATATAATCCCGGAACGACGCTTACCGAAAAACTTTATCGGGCATTTTGCAGCCAAAATTGCAAAAATATGTGATTTTTTATATTTTCAAACAGCAATTTCTTTGTTTCCGAACAGCGTGAACGGCAAACTTGAGGTGCCTACCATTTTCTACGAGAAATAGGCAAGATGATGGATGTGTCGGAGTTAAAAGTATTAGATTAAGCGGTGGCATTTAAATTTCTTCAGTAAAAGTTGAAACATCGGAAAGAAAGGTTCGAAACAAATAAATCAATGTATTCTTTCGCGTAGAACATACATCCGAAATCTGTTTTGCTTGGTGTACTTTTTTGCGCAATACTTGAGGCGGCCAGCAATTTTGCCTGAAAATTAAATGCGACGTAGATCTTCACAAAAATTGAAAATTGACATTATCATATCACTTTCTCATAACGTAATAGTAAAACGAGAGATTTGTTGCTAAGGTTTATGTTTACAGTTTTTATTAAAGGAGATGTTCAAGCGAAAAATGCAAGCTTTATTCGGGTTTTTTTAACAAAATCGTATTTTTTTTCAAAGTTCGCCACTTTTTTTCTTAAAAGAAAACTTTAATTAATTTAACAACTATTCCCGCTTATCCTGGAAAGGAACGACTTTTTCTTATATATTTTTTTATTTAATGGAAAAAAATTGGCAAAATTTCTAAAATAATATTTTTTTTTCGTAAACTTTATTTCTATCATAAAGTAAATGTAATTTAACTCTTTGATGGTATTAATTCACGAATGTAATGACTAACTTTAAAGATTAATACAGTTAATATCCAATATAGGACTTTCTAGTTTAAAAAAACCTATTATTTTATAGAATCGATCATATTTAATTTTGTTGTATATTTTTTTTCGAGAAGTTCGTTCGACAACAAAAATTTAAAAAAAAGTACCCAAAGGTCATTATAAACAAAAGTTATGTCTGTTTGAAAATAAAAAAGCCTTTTTATGAAACGTTCATAACTTTTTTTTTTTGGACTAAATAATTTGAAAAAAATTCTAAAAAATGTTTTTCAAAGAATAGAGAAGAATAGAAAAGTTTCAACTAAATCTAAGGTGATCGGATTCGAAAGTGGTCGTTTCGGGTTGGAATACCCCATATACAGTGCGGTAAAAATAATATAATTACTCACTGTAGTTGATAAAATAAATTCCCTGTATGAATAAAATATTCATCGTGTATTTACTAGGGAAAAGAAAACTTTAGACCGACATACGTAACTTGACCTCCCGCGTTGGAGGTCAACTTCAGTTCGTTATGTTTATCTTCGCCCAAAACGCTTAATATAGTATCCGAGTGTATCTTACATTGATATCACAGATGATTATAGCTCAAATTTTTTTTTCCAATATTACGAAACCTTTTTACGGGATATGCGAACCACTATAAAAAATGGAGTGGCTGGTGGCATACTCCGTCATCTCCGTTACCGGAACCACCTCTTAATATGCGTAGCATCAAGCGGTGATTTGCATCGTGCCTTCGACAAAATATGTCGTAACGGTTTGTACAAAACTGCCACGATAATTTCGAAGGTGGTCGTCTATGGTAGAGATCTGCTAGGTATTAGTTGAATCGTTACATTTATTTCGGATGATAGATCGTGGATGGTACGATTCTTGAAGTCCCGATCGAATCTTCCATAATGTTTCGTGTTCAGAATTATCTCTCTAAATTTTTCGATATCTAGGTTAATCCGTCGGTAGTTTTTCGTGTCGAAATCGATCGCACCGTAGTTTTATGTCTGGGGCCTTCATAGTTCGCGTTTGCATAGTGCGTTAAATGTTTATCTTGTATGCCCATGAAAATCAGTACACGAAAAGTTCGTATTGAAAGTCGGATGTGTAAAAAATTCTGGTAAAAATAATTTACTGACAATTTGTCTAAAAAAACTGTAACTGGTACGTTTCAATGATTTTCCAACACTTACAGAAATTTTTCTTAAAGTTTCTTTGCTTCAAGTTTTCTGAACTATTGCGCAATTTTCTCGGTACAACCTCTATCAATTAAGATTGAATAGAGAAATGAAGTATCTTTTACAAGAAAATATTTTGAGAGCTCTGATTTTTCGTATACAATACTTTAAGAGAAGATACGATTTTCCCGTCTACTCAATCTGTTACGGGTATGAAGAGTAGACATGAAAAAAACTGCTTGTTTTGAAATTAGTATGATTTCGTTTCAAATGATCTAAACTAACATTACCTAAATAATGTTAGTTCAGAGAATTTCAAAGAACCCGAGTTCTGTCTAAGGCCTATTCGCTATAGATCTATTGATTTTTTCTATGTACACGCTGTAAATCAGATAAAATATAAGCTCCAGATGGAATGTTATTAGCCAAAAAACAATAAGGTTTATAATTATTAAGAGCAATTAGCAGAAAAAACAAGCGTTTTTCTAAACCACGAAAAATATTTAGATTTAGACATATATTTTACTTTTCTGAAGAATGCGACAACTGAGAATTTGGTAGGACTATTCAGTAAAATTTCTAACAAATTATCCGACACTTTCACAAACATTTTTAGACCCATTCAGGGAAGTACTTTCACCAGGGTTATACTGCAACTTATGTATGAGAACATTTCATATGGAAAATGAAGTATTTTTTCACCGAACTGTCGGTACGAACGGTTTACGTGTCTGAATTTCGATACGAACTTTCATGTCCGTGAATTTTGATACGAATTTTTCACTTACAGGAATATTGATACGAACCTTTCCTGTACTTGACAAATTTTCATGTGCATACAAGGTGAGTTTTTGACGTACTTGACTGTTGTTAGGGTGAAAGTTGGCAATATGGCCTAGTCCGATTAACACGTGAATAATGATGCATAGACCAGAGCCATATTTATCACTTTTACCCTAAGTTAAGTCTCATTTATAATTGATGTCAATTACTGAAGTAGTTGATACGAACTATGAAAGGTTCAGACATAAAATTACGGTGCGATCGACCTAGATACGGAAAACTGCGAGAGTATATTGATCTAGATATCGAAAGATATGGAGACACGGTCCTGGATATAGAATACTACGGAGGAATAGTTTTAGACGCCGAAATTTATGGAATAGACGACTTGGTACCTAGAATGGATGTCGCAGTCACAATTATAAGATCTAAGAATTCGGTGGTTCAATCAGAGGAACATTTAACAATCGAATCGCGATCCTTAATTGTTGAAGTCTCGAATTGGATCAAAAGATTGACATTATCCTGACGCAATATGGATATTGATATTTATATTGGTTGGCAAATATATTTTTTACACGGCTCTCATTGGTATTTTAGAAACTTGAAAATACGTCGCAGTACATTGCGGAAAAGTTGCATTTGTTATTTACGATTAATGGCAGTGTGGCGGAGGTCAAGCCGTGGAGCAGCGGTTAAGTGACAGTGGGCACGTGGCGCTAGGCACAGAACACACCATATTTGGGATACGTTTCATTGCTGCTCTTTGATAAAGCTAGCGGCAATTTACCGAAATCGGCGGAGTCATAACTTAGCAAATTTTTATTACATCAATTGACGGGCTAACAAAGTATGATGTCGCGTACAGATCTTTGTTTACAAAAAAAAAATAGTTTTTTGTTCGAAACGTGTTAGTATGAGCGAAGCTCACGCTTCGCTTCAACTAGTTCATACACACGTATGTTCTAGTTGAAGTAGATAACCGGAGCGAATGTGTAGTAGCCTGAATGCCGTTAAAGTATACGAAGTCAAAAGGTATGAAAGCTGGTTTTACTTCAATGTACCACGAATAGCGAGGCTGCAAGGAGAGAGGGGGGGACAAATACGGGTGTGTCGACGAAATATCATGGGTCGCAAGAGGCCGCATTATGGACGTATAATGGGACAGCAGCTCGACGAAGGATGGACCGGATGGTCCTCTCTCGTTGTCGTCGGTCCGGTGCATAGTAGCGATGCATAGAATGGCTCACTCTGGTCTCGCTCGACGCTCAGGCAACGATCCCTTTGGCCTGGCTCGAATAGCTTACGCATACGTGTCTACAGTAATACCGCCTCTCGCTCTTGTTCACTCCTCGTACTCGCTGACGGTGTATATCCCTGTTTCTCTCTTACATAAATGTTACATCTCCATCAGACCACTCCGGATCGTTCTATATTCAAGCTCTCCATTCTTCAACACTTTTGTCTCTTAGTATTCGTCCTTGTTAAACGGAGAACTTTGACTCGTCTAAAATCTCCATCCGACAGGGTATTCTATATTTCTTTTATTCTTTTTTTAATTCTATATTTCTTTTATTCTTTTTTTATCCGGTATAAATAACTTGTACGTCAGAGTTTGCAAGCTCGGTCTCGTAAGGAGTCAAAGATTTAAAGATTTTCCGTATTTTGTTTTCCCGTATGAATCACATTGCGGAGTACGTTTTCAAGAGAAGAGCGTCACAGCGTCGGTTCGCCCAACGCCCTTTTATTCGCAAGTCCAGGCGTACATCGTGCTGTTGCTGCCGCTGATGCTGGCAATCGATAACCACCCCCAGTAGGACGACGAAGGGGTTGCTACCGCGTGCTGTGACTACATGAGTCTACGCCGACGTAGATACCGAATATATGTATACATATATACGGTATACACAGCGGCTTATATGACCGGGACATATACGAATCTATGTATTCGATATACATGTATACGAGCTGGATGGACTTGTACCACCTGAATTGTCAGGTCGGGTGAGCGAAAGGGCACCTATGGAAAGTCCACTCGGCATTAACGTGTAAAGAGGACGATTTCCATGAACCCAAAGAACTTGGGTGAATGCTGACAAATCATTGTAATTTGACCAGCGATTTAAACTATCGTTACTCGTCGATTAATAGTCACGTGGATTACTCATCGGCGGTGAAACGTAGTAGGCCTGGTCTCGTCGATAGTGCGGAAGCATCGCGAAAACCTTTGCAGCAGTTGCACCGAGTTATATCGATAGTGCCCTTCCCTCGATATAGAGATTAGTAGCTAACGGCGGCAGCGCCTTACCGAGCTTGTGTGGGTTTTGCCTGGCCGTGTGTCGGGGAGGGAATCGATCGTCAGGAGAGAAGCACCGCGCGCTCGGTCGTACAGAGAGTCAGCACAGTCAGCGTACGCGGTGCTCGCCCAGCCCGAGCGATTTCGTCTCTTTGCCATAGCAGATCTCTGCCACCGCTACTACCTAACTTCCCACTGCATTCGTATGTGTATTTTACGCACACAAAGTGAATACCTCCGTATACCTGCATCCACTATATTACGATTGGGCGTTATCGACTTTATCTATCAAGCTCTCGGGTCGCACATTATCATTTTCTTCACCTGATTCTACACCCTGATAATGAAGACATTGATAGGCGTATTAAATTTTTAGCAAACGCTCTTCGTTATCCTTTACTGTAAGCTAAAAATGATGAATAAACGACTCCACCGAGTACTATTTATATTAAATATTGTACGCGTTGAAGTATTTTTATTGATTCACATATAGATTTATCGCGAGCTCTATTTTCGTAATGTTAGTTATCGCTGAGTCGTGGTTCAAAATGGGATTGAGTGTAAAAGATATGAACAGTGACGAAGGATAAAGGGAATTAAAGTTTGAGAATGATAAAACAGAGCAGTGAGATGAGTTAAGAGGGAGGCGAATGAACATATATGCCGCGGTTTGTCTCACTTTGCGGTCCTCGGTGTTTGGTGTCTGCTGGGAAAAGAGGTGAGAACGATGCACGGGGGGCAGATTGACCGGGCATACCAGTTTTTCAAATGCTGCCTCAACGAATTCATCGTGGCGAGCACGACGAAACACGCCGAGAGAGGTTTCCTTTACTCTCTTCCACCCTCCACCTCGCTATCTCGCCGCCGACTCCCTCCACCTATTTGTAGAAACACGAGAGAAAATCCCACTTCGCACCGATGGCGAACCGCGCGGAGTTTCGTGTTTCGTCTCACTCGCTCGCTTTGGCTATTGAAACTTTTGATCTTGTTTTTCCCCTCTTACAATCCTTTTTCGCCGCATTGTTAATTCTAAAAAACGGGTCAAAGATAAAAGTTATTATTAAACTCTTCATCGCCCCCATCCAGCTCATGGATAAAAAATAAAGACATATGATCGAAATATAATAGCATATAAAAACATATGATCGACATGCTTTAATTAATGGATATATTGTTGCTACCAACCACGGCACGGAAGCCGAAATATCTGTTTTTCTTCGAATGAATTTCTCCCTCTCTGTTCCTATCCCCAAGGATCGCACATATTTTCCGACTCAAGATTGTTTTTGGTTTTAGTCGAACGCGCGGATTATCATCGCGGTCCACGCCTGTATATCAAGATGATGCAAACGTGTGTTTGTTCGCCCGCTCGGGTCCCTGTCATTCGACTGTCATAATAACGGCAACGCGAAATACGTCGCCAGTGGGTTGCGCGTGTGGAAACTGTTGAACGGAAAAGTTTGAGGCTCGTCGTATGTTGTGCAGAGCAAGGGGACCGATCGATAGGGTCTCTCGGCGTCGGGACTTCGGACACGACGATGATGAGTGAACGTAGCAGAGTCTCCCCGCAGCCGCTGCTGGCACCCACGGCATTCTTACCTCGTCCCTCGTATTTCTCCGTCGCGCGCTCACGGTGCTACAAAGGAATTACGAATAGAAGCTTTCGGGACGAAATGCGCACTCCGGTGAGTTAGGGACGATAAAGCGAGCCTGTCCAGTCTCCCAATCATAACCCTTCAAATGCGACGCGAACAAAAAAAAGAAAACGACAAATTTCAAATTTATTTTATGCAGTCTTCTCGGGGCGTTTTTATTCACTATCTTCTTTCAGACTTTGTACAAGGATACCAATAGATGCGGAGCTATTAGGCCTTCGAAACTTTTACAATAGCAATTTACGGGTCATCTTTCTATTTACTCCTCCAATTTGAAACCTCGAAACGAAGTTGCTGAAACCAACATTCCATTTATTGACTAATTTTCTCCCTTCTCGGTGTTTCTCTATTTTTCTTTCTATTCTGTACAACTCGACGATGCATTTTATTTCATTTTTGTCTCGTTGAACTTGGAAAGAGACGAAATAATCTTTCCAGTTTATTCCCATCGATTTTGCTTGCTCGTGTCCGAAGCGTTGCCCGACGAACATGCAAGGTTGAACATGCAAGGTCACCGAGACGAATGCGATTGGGAATTTTTGAAAAATCCATGGGTTTGGAATCGAGTGCGTCGCAGGATATTTCGAGCGAAACAGAGAAAGATCTCGTTGCTTGGACCGAAGTAAGATAGTAGAGGAGAATCAACGATGTATCGCGTATCGTCCAAACGCGACGAGATGACGTAGAGAGGCTACTTCTATGTTTATGCCTCTCTCCGTCTCACACACTTATACATTCGCACGCACGTACGCACACGCGAGTACATGAAGTCAATGAGCTACGCGGATAGTCGGGCAAGATAGATGCGAACAAGACTCCATAATAAGAAATTCTTCAATACAATATTTGTTGGAAAAGAGCCCACCATCGAGCTGTTAAAATTATTTCGACGTAAGGTACAATTTTATTTTCGTCGATTTAACGTACATTTTATGGGATCGATAAAAACATATTTTTAACACTCTGGACGGTGTTTGTGTTAAAGTATGTTTGTAACGATACTAATTTAAGGAGGTTCTCGACACTTGTCGCAAGTTTACACGATGATCGTATATGCTACTGTATCACCAGTCACTTCTGCCGGGAACGATTTGATTGTTGAACGGTCTTGGACCACTCGAATTCTGCAGAAGTTTATCGTGACCGCATTTGCACCTGCGTAGTTTTTTAAAAATAATCCACGCTCTAACGAAAATGATACAATGGGTGTGTTGAAACGAAATTAAATTCAAGCCTCATTTTTCGGGCAATTTTTTAAATCTGTTTCTAGATACACTAGGCAATATTTGTCAACTTTCGGTTCAGCACGACAACGACGATGACGATCGTATCGGACTGAATCGGCGTTCAATCTCAAAGTGCACAACTTTGCATTGGAGCACATTTTTCGAAACATAAACCTATTGCTTATATTTTTTTTTCATTCAATAAATTCATTACACAAACGTCTGATTTTTTTTAGAATCACGTACACGGATAATCGCATGGGGTCGGCGTGACGGCGCATGTAAAATACCCTACGGAAGCTACGGAAAACGAGAGTGACGTAAGTGAAAGACACGCATAATACCTATCGATAAGATAAGAGAGATTTTCAAGCGTTGGTACCGTATCGGCTTTTCTAAGAGGCGGTAATGATAACTCGCTAATTGCCCGTTGTACACGCGATGCAGTGCTAACAATCCTCGGTGCAAGAAAGAACAGTCGACTACCCCTCAGTTAATTTAATGCAATAGTCTAGTATGGACAATGCATATATTCTTATGTACAACAGCAGTAGGATTTTGATAAAATCCCATAAACCCGATTGAAGTTTTTATTCAACGTAATTCTAGCTGGGATTTACGTTTTAATCCGACGATCAATGTCCCGGAGCTTGCGCCAATATAAAATCTTGTAATACCCTCGTAAGATATCAAGTTGTATAATTCGTAGGAATTTCACTTTTATGCCGACGATGGAAAATGGTCGTCGAAGTTGAATATTCGAGATGCCTAGGCTCCTATTTTTCGTGGGCGTGTATAGACTAAAATTTTTCCCCAGTGTGACGCACACTCGGGCGTGTCGAGCTGACGGAGTGGAAAAAGACAACGAGGAACGGAGGGAGAGGAGGCATCGGCGGAGCACCGGCGTCCAGACGATCGACCCAGCGCGGCTCGACGAGTATCAGCCACAGCAGCACCGACAGCAAAACCTAGAGCGGCACTAACCGTACACGGCCAATGTGCCCTTTTCGCTTCCAAGCCCCAATGAATTTTCTTTATCGTAGCAAGTTTTTACACTTGTCGAATTTACCGCTTCTTTTTTTCCACGACAGAACGTTATGTATTCTCATACGTTTATTGCACGTTTAACGCTGAGCAATCGATATTTAAGATCCGACGCCCTTGCATTATCGATGACGAAGCACACACGCCGTCACAAAACCGACGAATCTCCGCTGCTGAACCGTACTCGGAGAACGATCTAACATAAATGGCTATCAATCTTGTAAAAACCGACATAAGTTTCGGATATATGAAAACTCTAGCGACATTTGTATTTCACGCGACACATTCTGCTATAGAATATGGTACTTTTTGCCGTCGCAAATGTTACTCGAATATTTTGTAATTAAAAAAAATAGACGTTTTTCTTGAATGGAATATACAATATATTTTTCCGGACTAAAAAGGCTCCATTTTATGACTGCACGGGGACGGAAAGTAAACTTTTCCTCCCGTTCGTCAAGAGTCGCCCAAATTCCATCCCCGTTGCAAGCATAAAAATATACCCACTCCTTAGCATGGTCGGAGAAAAACAGCGTAGGCCAATCGACAGGAAGTGCCTTTTCACCTCGTGGAAATTTCTGCCTTCGCTTCGCCAGGGCATCAAACTTCACACTCGGTGAAAAGACGCATTTTCCTCTCTTGTAGCATAACGTACTAATTGTAGGTTATACCTACATATTGGGTCGATCAATAGAAGATATATTATGATACAAGGAAGTAAAGTGCATCTTTTCTGCAGTTCGGCACACTGGGTGAGTGTGCAGACATTTATACAAGGTGAAATAGTATATTATTGGACAAGGGAGAAAAGTAGTTATTTAAAAAATGCATCTGCTTATCGAGTACTGTATATTGTTTCTGTTTTCGTTAAAATAACCACATTTCAACAAAATTGATCGCAAGCACGGGTGCGACTTTTATTATATTCTCATGAAAAATAGAGAGGACGCAAGAATATTTCATTAATCATATAGACAACAGTGTTGTATATCCTGCAGCGTTGAACGGATGAAGGGGAGCTTTACGAGGAAAGGGGAAAAAACAAGAATAAAGCACGGAATTGCCAGGAAAAACAACAGCAAACCGCGCGGCTGAGCGACATAATGGAAATAAAGACGAACATGTGTTTCTATCATTATCGACAATGGCGGGATTCCGGAGCTGGGTAAATACTTTAAGAACTCAGATACGTTAAATATTTATGTACTTTTCAAGCTGAGCCAATCTCGGAAGAGTTTAATGGGAAGCTCATCGGAAAAACCGCCCACATTAATAAATGTCGATACAAAGATTTCGTCAACTAAACATAAACATGACGAGAACCGGTTAAATCCGTGCATCAATTGTCGCGCTATTCGATTTTATACTCACCAGTTCGATGAGATTAACTGTAAAATTGGCACAGCCATGCCATGAGAGAGGTTGGGGGTTTCCCACGCGCCCCAATAGTTCCACAACTCGATTTAGCCTACCCGTAAGCGAGTAATTCTATCGGATAATTCGATTTTCTTGATGATCTGGTTACTCCATATTTCCTCTTCGGGACTTATATGTTTCTTTTGGATTGTCGTAATACAGGAAACCATGCTTATCTGCCTTATTTCTCGACGAATATTGATACAGATTAATTTAGCTCTATTCCCGCGGGTAGGTGCACTTTATTCGTAAACACTATCATATTTACCATGTTTAGTATATTCGCTGCGTCGATTGTGATTGATCCGCTCGACTACGCAAGTGGAGTATAATTATGAGGTGTATCCCAAATCTCATGTATATTACATGCAATAAAGTTATCGTATATACGCTATTAGGTACGCTATAAATGATAATCCAACGAAAGATTTTCAGTTGGACCGCATTTAGCAAGAAGTATAACGGCAATCCGGTACATGTGTAAAATGTGCACGAATAGAGATTCGATCGATTCAACATCCCGGCCCACAATTCATGACTCAAATAATCACTTGGTATAATAAGCGTGGCACGGTAATTAAATTTATATCCTGCTAATTACCGCACCGCAAATACAAACAGCTTAATTTTTTTCTGCATGTGCAGGTTGAATCTTCGAGCATGTTTTTTCGTCGCGTCCTAACCCTAATGTGATAATAAAAAATGTAATCTGAGAAGTATTCCACGCATGGAACTATTACGCAAGAAAAAAGAACAAAGAATTGGGAAAGCAAAGCGCGTTGAACGGGAGGTCGAAAATATTCACGAAACATAATAGAAGTAATTGAATAACTGAGCTACGAGCACTCGATAAGTTAGTATATCTCTACGGAGCGGTGGAAAAAGAAAAGAAAAAAAAAATCTGGCGCATCGGAGCTACTACAAAACGAGGAAGGTTTCCGGTTTGGCCTCATCGCCACGTCTGTACGTGTATGTTCGTTATCACTACTCAGCGTCGCTGCATACATAAACTTGGATTGCGATCGACCGGTGTGACAACTTTCAAAACACCCTTTACACTTGCCCACAGTAGGATCTCCGAGTCTTTCGCTCTACCGTGGCGGCAGCCACGGCGGTGGCTGACGACGTTTTACGTGCCATGGCGCGAGCGTCAACGGGGCGAGTTGCGTAACTCAGCGTTTCTGCCGATCCAAAAAGAGACCTCGACGGACTGGGACACTTTGCCTAAGCGAAGCTTACCTTGCGTGCGACGATATTTTATCTTCATTCTAATAAAGTGCGATACGTTTCGCCATTCTCACCGATTAAAATCTGAAAGCCGCGAGCATTGCACGATCGGATCTTCTACGTCGATCGACATGCATGGAGCCGTTATAACGTGGCAAGTAAACGATAATTAAAATAGAAATCAATCGTCAAAGTCCAAATTTTTAAACTTGATAATTAATTCCGGAAGTCCTACGATTTTGATTTAAAGTTGGTTTTTATATTGGCGCTTAAAAACGCAACTTATCGAAAATTCGACGAGACCTTGAGAATAAAGACAATACGCGAATAAATTCAATTTCTTGGGTCGGGCACGTGCAAGTACGAGTCGTCATCGTCGTCGCTTAGCCTCCGCAGTGGAAAGCGTCGCCGATGGGTCTCGATATTCACTCACGATAAGAAAACGCTCCCGACTGACGCCAGCCGCTGCGAGAAGATATGTACATACCATATGTATACCAAGAGGTTTCGGTATACAAACGAGTATCGTTTGCCGAGCCTGCGAGGAAGTCTCTCGAGGTCGGAGAACGCACATGAACGTTTCTCACTCGACGACACCGATGACGCCTATCATCCGATAACCTATGTAACGAATACGTATGTAATTACACAGATTGGTACGTAATTCGTTTATTCGAGAAAAGTAACTTTTTTCGTACAGGATTAATATTAATTATCATTTCTGAGTCGCAACGATGCCCGCTCTTTAAAAATCCTCTCTTATTGTTGAATTGAAAGGAAAATCAACGAGAAAAAAAACGAGAGTAACGAGCCAACGATTAATAACATACGGTTCGTTCCAAGCGGAAGCTTGACGATAATAGGGGAGGGGGAGGGGACTACGAACTCACCTCGGGGTGGAGCTGGCGGGGCCCTCTTCGGGGTGTCGTCCGCAGAAGGCGTCCGTTCCCTCATATTCTCAGTCGAGAGCCGGCAACAGAGTAGACCCCCGCGGTTCACAGCTCAGAGGCCAATGTTTCTAGTGTGCAAGCACGTTTTTCCATCGTTCGATGCTCTGCGAAAATCACAGAAACACACATAACAGGATCTCCCCGGGAATCCTGGACGGACGGAGAAAGAAAATTATTCGATCTCAATCAATAACCGGCTACTGCTGGAGCAACGGTCACTCGGGCCCGTGTTATTATCTGTCACGACCGCGGCAGAGTTAAACTCTGGCCAGCCCGACGCTCAATATTGTACAGCTTAGAGACTGTGAATGCATCAAAAGCCTACAAAACCCCACAACGGTTTTGATGAAATAATAATAACAACAACAATAATAATACTACCTTCACTAGCGATGCTGGACATGTAAACACTACGTAAAGCAGGCATCTAGGCTATTGAACCTTTGACGATCATACGATGCATATATGTATCATCCATGCTCAAGTTTTCGAGTTCGTGTACCCAGAATGTCATAATTCAGGCTAGACTCTCAAGTTAAAATACGATAAAGCGTCGCATTCATCGCAGTCGGTTTAGACAATTCTATTCTATGGATGCTCGATATGGCACTCAAACTTCTATCGACTTTCCACGTTCAAGCCGTTTTCCTATCGCAAATTCTCACCAGGGAGCCGCTATTCCCCGTACGATGACCGTAATGGGCACCAGTTTCCAGCCATGGAACGGGGCGAGAGAGCCGCAAATAGCGCGCCAACGAACGGGGAACTAATGGAAAGGAAAAATGAAGAACAAACGCCAACGCGTTTGTTCTTCATTCCAGAGTCGCTTAAATCAAGAGTCGCCAGGGAATTTTTTTTTCTTTATTTTTTTTTACTGCCGTAAATTCTGCAATCCTGACGAGTTTTAATTATCAAGTTCATTATGCTTCCACTTTGCTTCTATAACCATATCAAACGCATTTATTAAATTATATTTTACGAAGAATATTAAATTCGACAATAATTCATTTGGGATGTCGTTGTCGTATTTATGATACGGGCAGTATTCGAGAGATGCAATTTTCCTAACATTCATAAAGACATCGCGTCCGCAAGGGCGATTCTTTCTCGACCAAGCGCGGAATAAAGTGGTAAGAGAGATTGCGGACACGTGTACCATATACCGGGTCATCCGTATTCTCCCTCTCTGTGAAATACGGCTGAGGTACTCGCAAGACGAATATCCCGCAGGACACAACCTCCTTTAAAGAACTACCGTTTATTCTTTGTCTATTTCTCAAATTGATGATATTTTTGTAAAAAATAAAAATAAAATAAACACTTACATTGACATGTGATAACCGACGATTATACTTGCAAATGTTTCTACGCAATCAATATGTTTTGCACGTAATACCGAAAATTGAATAAGCGCGAGTTTGCTCGGTTAATAGTATTCGAATGTATCCCGAAAATAATAGTCGATAATGATGTATCGTACCATTATTTCTAGAATCCATACAGTTGGCGGGCTTGTGTACCTTTAACCGCTAAAATAAAGTCAGGTGAAATCGATAAAGCTCATGTTTGATAAAGAAAGAAATTTTATGTTAATGCAAACCGCGTGGGGAGAACCCCTGCTCGACTCGTTTTTGCTTCCGAGTGCACCGGTATCGCCGTTACTTCGTTCGTGCGGCGAAGACGAGAGAAGAAGGTTGGGTGCGTCGTTTGAGAACCTCGGCGGCGACGGAAGGCAGGCTGGCTGGTTGGCTGGCTGCCTGCCTACCTACCTACCTACCTACCTACCTGCCTACCTGCCTGCCTGCCTGACTGCCTGCCTGACTGCCTGCCTGCCTGCCTGCCTGCCTGCCTGCCTGCCTGCCTGCTTGCCTGCCTGCCTGCCTGCCTCGAGCCAAAGAACGAGGATCGAGCGAACCGTTTGTTCCCTGGCCGCTGCTGCTGAGTTTCGGTGCTGCGTCGAGCGATGCCGGAGCAACCGAGTTTCAAGTCTGTAGGTGGGTGTGCGAAACCCGCACTCGTCCCTCCGTTTCTCGACATCCCCCGCAACTCCTCTCCACCGGCAACACGGAGAGGTACTGTTACACTTGGTTTTGCGGCTTGCCCACCGAGATAATTCTCCGTGTTCCGGTCTTATATTTTTATCCCGACGTTACAGTCTCTCATCTTCATCAGCACCGGATCCGGTGAGTCTCTTTTTTATTTCCCTACAAAAGAGACACGTCGTTTGGTTTTAAAGAGAGGTTCGCGCAAGCGTCTCGTTCCTGCGTGGTAATGCAACGGAAATTTAACGAAAAAAATCCAATCTAGCGTTCCATTTATTTTTGTCGATAATACAAGAGAAAAATGTGTTAGAGTATCCTCCACGGTTTATCGTTCGTAACGGTGCTCCAATTATGACCGTACGAACACTTAATCATTGGAGTTTTTCGATGAAATTTTTTATCGTCGAGGGAAATATAGTAGTATTTTAATAAAAACGAACAAGTGCTCGAAAAAGCTCGATATCCTTAACTAGCGTAACGATATGCATCGAGACTTTTAAATTTCGAGCGCTTTAAATTTTGCCATTGGCGCACGGGTTGTACGTCACTAACGTAGCGCAGATTCAAAAACAACTCTACGAAAAAGCACCTGTGTACGGACGCACGCATAATGCGCATGGTGAAATACACAGGACACACTCGAGAGTGAGAGCTCGGCGGGGCCGCACACACAAGCTCATCGAGTAACGACATTCGAGCACGTACACTTCGTGTACGACTGCGCCAACCATGAAGTTCTGCGCTTTGCACTATACAGCGATCTTCGCGTATGCGGTGAAAAAACCTTGTAAGGTCAAAAGATTTCGACAGAGTCATTCACTGTGAGGAGACTCGATAAGTAATTATCGGCGAAACAATTTTTTTTTATTTCATGAAATTTTATCCGACTCCATATTCCGTTATTCCCAAGGCTTCTTGTATGATAAAGTATATTCTCTACTTTTGACCTCCTCCTAGAGGAAGCTCTGCGAATAAAGGGATATGGTGAGGAAGCGATATCAAACGTAATTGGTGGATAGGATTACAAAACACGGAACATTTGTTACATCGCTGACATCAAAAAGGAGATAGAAAATCTATACAGTACGGTAATGGCCACACATCGGCAGTCTTGCCTCCCCTGTTGCACGCGGCTGTGGCGCGCCAGGAACAACCCTCGCCGTACTCGGTGGTCCGCATACGCATTAGCCATGGTTGGACTTCGGCCGGAGAGCACCGTTCGAAAATTCAGGGTGTGGAGTGTATGATTTGATGCCAGGGTGAAAACGACGAGCAGCCACTAATACGGGCATAGGCGGTAGGAGGAACGTGCGTGCCGTGTGTTACCCGCCGACTCACATACGGGAACAGTCAATGTCGGGACGCGATCGTGGTTCGAATTTCGTTTTGATATAACCGGACCGGGATTCTTGGGTATCCCGTTCTTATTTCACTCGCTACTTCGTATTTATCAACTGTGCCCACGAGTGTAACCAAACCTTATTTGTTAATGAAAATGTATTCTATTTGACTTGTTGCCCTTTCTTATAGACGGAGTTTCGATTTAGAGAACAAAAATATTTTACAATTTTTATGGAAACGTCTTCATTATTTTGTGAGTCATAGAAGAATCATATTTTTTCTAAATGTACAGAGCCAGTGCGCGTGTGTTTGCGCGCGCGCCCGCGCGTCATTGAATAACGTTAAGTTGTTTTTCTTGTAAGCGTTCTTTCATTTCTCCAAAAAATGTCTGGGCGCACCCGATTCTTACGATTTTCCACGTATCGCAGTTACAAGTTGTGCATGGTTGCAGCTCGTACGGATCGCCCGATGAACCATATTCAATTTGGTGACAATAGATCGACTGTTCAATGTTATGTAATTTTGAGTTTCGCGAGAAATATATCCTTTCCTGTAAAAGCAATTTTCCGTAGTAAATATTGATTTATCAACAAAATACGTGGTAGATTCGTCTAACGTAAAAAAAAATAACGTTGATCGCGAATTTTTCTAACAAACATTACAAGGTTCAGTGACTTTGCGTATTTTCAAAGGGTTATTTTCTTAGTTCCTGATGGCGATGTAGAAAACCCCGGATATCGCTGCCTCGCATAGTCTATTATTTACCGAGGTTCCTCTATGAGAACACAAAAAATACTGACAATGCTTCCTCAAAGAGGATTCATGACGATGTTTCTCAAAGTGGAACATCATGAGAAAGCAATATGAAAATTAAAGTTTTAGCCGTATTTCCTGCAACGAAAAATTATTGTCGAAATACCGTAGAGAATAATGAAAATAATTCGATGATGGGTAATATCGAATGTAGAATGCGAAAATTCAATAATGCCGATCGAACCGAGAACCACTGCCGAGTTGGGTTCGGGAGTTAGGACCCCCATGTGCCATCATTGAATCGGTAATATCTCTCCTCGTTTCGATAGTCACAACGCACCGGTAATATAACGGAGGTGCGCGTTGTTGCGATGATTGTTCACCGATAAGAAAACGAATAATTTCGTATGTATCATATCGATTATGACAACCGACCGTCGATGCGTGCACGTATCTACGGTATATCGAAGGGTCTGACACAATACCCGATGTATGTTTTTGTGTGGAGTTATTTCATTCGTGCAGATGCAACTTTCGACAATGATCCGCAGTGTCGGCACGAACGTGATTCTATAAGAAATTTTAATGACACGGACCTCCCGCTGTACGTCTGTCTCGTACATAGTAGAATGGAAAATCTCAGTTTGACAAAAAGAATTGAGAAACAGTTGTGGAGGTATCCCGAAAATAAATGAAGTGCACCGAAGGTCGTACCGATCGCGGTTGAGACGGATCATCGCTTCATCGGTTCCGCCATGGTCGAGCCATCGAACGTCACGTACATTTGTGTATCGGCGCTGCGATCGCTCGCCGAGAGAGCCGCTCCAAGAATCCACACACATTCTCCTATGCACAACGTATGCGTGGCACTGTCGCGCTGCTGGAGTGACCGCATGCGTTCATCGGTAGTTCCACTGGCTTCTGCGTTCGTTGGGATCGTATTCGTTGCGATCCGTGGGACCTACTATCTTCGTCACTATAGACGACTCTATTCTTACGATTACGCTGCGAGTGAGTCCCGGTTGATTACGGAATCGTCGGCGCTAAATATTTCCCGAAATTCATTCCTTGAATAATATCATTAGGTTTGGTGAAAGAATGTTTTCGGTAATTACAAAATTTTATATTCATTTTGTCGTTTGATAAGATCAACGAGAAATTAAATTTTTTCAATTTCTTTGAAAAAAAATCTAATATTTCCCTCGAGGAGTAGAGAATTATTCCCGTGTTAGGTAACGCAACGCTCACCAAATCTTGTATTCCAAGTGTGGCGGTCGCTGTATCGTGGCAACTGGTTCGCCGCATTATCTGTTAATGTTCATATCGGTAGGAAAATTCTTGACGTTATATCGAAATAAATGAACTATCATAAACCTCGAAATAAAGTCCTGGTAAAGTTTCAGACGCACCGCCCAAGGACTTTGTTTCGCGAAGTTCTCGAAAGGTGCTTTAAATTTAACGTACTATTTCTTTTTTGTCGCAGAGATCGTTTAATTTGGACTACTTACTCTCTCCTCTTGAAAGATTGCGATATCAGAATCTGTGATAACTGCGGCAAGACGATAAGAGAGGAGAAATAAAGTTGGTCGAAACTCTTTCCAGGCTCCCACCATGTAGCACCTACGCACACATTCGTAACTGGAAGAAAGCAAAGGGTGCAGAGAGGGCACACCTGTGTAATCTATATACTTGTCTGGCAAACGTTTGCGAGCACCTTTCGATCAGTTATGGCAGTGGCTTTGGAAATATCGTGCGACTGACAGAAAGACAAAAAATCAAAAGAATGTCAATTGTACAAGACAGTGTGTTTTGTACCATAAAAATAAATGTATGGCGGGGGGGGCACTGAGTTTTTCACGAAAAGTGTTTTCCAACCCTTTTGTTTGGTCGTCGATCGTTTCTGTCTATTGTTTTGCTTCTTCCATGGCTCCGACGCTGTCCGCCTCTTTTTTATGTCCCGTTCGTCGCAACCGGAAACGGAATATGTTTCTATCCCACTCTAACTCCCCTTGCCGCGACAAGCCGTCTAAGGCTTAATTTTGTTTTCCTCCCACGGTTTACCCAGCACGAAGAGTCTTGGGACGGGGCTCGTGTAATTTGCCGGAAGGCTCGGAGAACTACGATATGTTCCTGCGTCTATTTATAGATATAAATTAAAAGAAATGCACTTTTCCAATTGGTAGACTAACACTGGCACCCCGCATGACGAAACTGTACGATACAACTTCGTGCCCGTAATTATCTCACATCCGGTCAACTGTACGAAATAAAAATATCGATGCGGAAATTAGGTGATTGAAAATTTTTCTTTTTTGTTAAATGAAATCTAACAATTATATTTTGCAATGTATAACCCTTGGCCGATTTACGCGTGAAGCGATAAACCGCCCGGGCGATCCGTCTGTTTTTGGTTCTTCGTTTCGCGCTCGCAGCCTGCAGTGACGGTTCAGTCTATAGAGGAGAACGTGAAGGCTGCCGAAAATATAACCGCTCGGTGGGTCTACAGCGTGGTGCTTGGGTACTTTTACCTGCCCTCGCGAAATCGGGAGTCGCGATACCTCCGAGAGGCAGCAAGAGAGAGAGAGAGAGAGAGAGAGAGAGAGAGAGAGAGAGAGAGAGAGAGAGAGAGAGAGAGAGAGAGAGAGAGAGAGAGAGAGAGAGAGAGAGGATTATCGCGCCGGATCTGCACAACTAGACGGATTTCCCATTTTAGCTATGCTCGAGGAAAATTCTACCGCATAAATATAACTGTTTCCGCGTTATTGATAAAGCGTGTTTGATACTTTGTTTTGTAGAAACGGTAAAAGGAAACTGTGGTAGTTGGGTGGTCGCCGGGTAACAATGTCGTAAGAAGTTTGCAGTTTGCTGGGAGCCAGCTGCAAAATTATTTCTGCGGATTTTCCTCCGCCGCTCATCGTTCCCTTTCCGTGTCTATGTACACCGTTTAAAGGGCTTTTCCTCGACCTGCAGATGTATCGAGAAAATTCGAAATAACGGGATTTCTCTTAAGTAATACAGAGGCACTGAGATAAACTGTTCTCGATACCACCAGAATTGTATCGATTATTGGCTTTCAATTTTGTACGATACGAATCGTAACTTGGACGAGTTGTATCGAAGGTGCCGATGACGGTGAGAGAATCGAGAATCTTGCCTTCGTGCAAGTGAGAACGCGCGTTACATCGGGGCAAAATGGATGCCCGGAGCTCCACCGAGCGCGCTCGTCGTTCCGTGTCGAAGCAGAGGCGGTGGCCCTGCTGCTCCGGCTGTCGCTGCTCAGCGCCGTTGCTACCTCGCTTCGAGAGCTTTTCCAGCGGCGTATGGACAACCAGCGCACCGACACGCTATGACCCACTTAACTACACGGAGATTCGACATCCCAGACCAGACAGACTACCTATCGTAACAAATGCGTTCAAAATGGAATGACAGTAACCATAGCTTCAATTTTCGTCGTTTTGTAGATGCAAAACAAAACAAAACAATCCACCGTTCCAAGATGTCTTGTCTTATATAGAATACTCAGTTTATCAGTTGTAATCGTTATCTGCTATTTCGGCTGTTACGGCCTTCGAGCACAGAGAAATTCTTTGAGATCGCTTCAAGAAATCGAACGAGTTAGCGGGTTAAATGAATTAAACATTTATATCAACTTCCCTCGGTAACAATATTGCGCGGAGGTGCCTCGATAAATAGTCATTGAATGGGGTTACCAAAGTAGCATGTATAATGGAAGATCTCATAAGTACACCGAGTAAACGAATTATTAAGTTATCAAGATTCCTGAAATCGGCACTTTGCTGCAAGGAGATACATTTCCGTACAATTCACGTCGGTGTTCTATAAATCTCCAGGGAAGTGGGGAATAGATTACGGAAGTGTTGTGCCCAACTCAAAAAATTCATGTGTCACCAGTGAGTGTACCAGTGGGTAGTAAATTACTGTAGTTTCATCGAGTAGCGACGACGCCGAAGCCTCACTTCGGCATGTCCTCGACGAATGCGGTACGCGATGCAGTTCGAGCTCTGCAATGTGCTTTAATGTCAGTACTCGAGCAAATGAGTCTGACAATTCTTCTGGTATATATGATCGTGGACCAAAAATCAATGTGACGAATGAGGAATGAATTATCGCTGGGAGAAATAAAGTTGTCGCAGAATTAGTTGATAATTATTTGTTCGTACCACAATAATATGCTTTATTATTCAGTCGCGTCGAAGCATTTCGCCGAGCTCAGTTAACGGTCCAACACGAGCATATATAAATCCATAATGCATCATTAATACATGCGACTGGTCAACCGACAACATGGCCAGCATACAACTATAAACAATAGCTATGTGCCATACAAATAAATGATATCTCCAACTATTATATATATATATAACGAAAAAGCCAACGACCTATGTACAGCTAAACTAGGTTGTACTAATAAGCAGGCAAAATGACCTTTCACGATTTACTTCCGAGAATAACATGCGAACCGCCCGAGTACGCTCCTTCGACGATTACACAGCATATTTAGAGTTGCCTTTTTTTACAATAATGCATTGTGATTTTAGAAATCGAACTTGCGATAATGATCAATAAAAATCCATGAATAAAGAGTAGATATTTTGTCAGGCGTCCGAACGTTTTTGTTTTGGTCTCTCGGTGAGATCCTTTTCGGTTTGGCAATGCGTGTGACTTGGGCGGTATGCGACAAGGGATTCTACCGCGTTTGCGACGATCTACTTCTTATGGGCGCTCGCAGCCATCCGTCGGGAACTCGGTTTGGACATCGACAAAACAACGATGCAAAAGCGAAAAATCAAACCGATGAACTAAAAAATTATTCATTATCGAAAAAGGTTTTATAAAACTTACGGCATCTCGACAGTTTTTTTTATGCACTTTGGAGAGGTTCCTTCTAGCAAGATAGCTAGCCGATTTGTGAAATACACTGCCGTCGCTGGTGCCGGAACGGTTTGTGAAGTAAACGAAGACGCAGCCGCCGTTCACCTTATTATTCACTAAATTTGGCGACACAAAGATTTTCCGAGGTTGACCACTCATCACTCTCACTCATCACTGTCACAAATTCGGGGCTTCATCGAAACAATGAAAATTTCCTTAAGAGCTGCTGTTATGTGTAAAATCATCAAAACCCGTAAAGATACGGCAGCCACGCTGCACCTCGTGTAACTGGCAATTTTTATGTACGGAGAACGAATAAAACGAAAAACGACCAACAGCGTAATCCTTGGCCTCTACGATCGAACTCAATCCTCCCACTATTTCGTCGAGTTCATATTTCTTTTTGGGACAAGAGAATTTTTCACTGAATTGTTGTTAATCACTTTAACGTTGTTTTTTGTCGTAGTCACAGACGAACGGATGGCAGCGACCAACGTACGAGTAACATAGAAAACTCCATGTTACTTTCCGAGTGAGAGTGTCCAGCCTGGGGCTTCTTGCTACCTCGGCAGAATGCGCCGTGAGTACGTGAACGGACTTCGAGACGCCCACAGCCTTTACACGATCATACAAATTCCAATTTCGCTTGCTTTCTTGTCACGAATCTCGTAGAGTCTAACGCCTCACTGTGTGGCACACCGATATGAAACTGTCGATGTTTTTTTCGATTTCGATAGACGTGAAACAGACGGCGATAACGACAACGACGAGAAAGATGTATATCCGAGGCAACCGTTCCGTAGAGGTGGCGAGAGAAGTAGGGGGGGGGGGGGCGGTAAGCGAGCCCCTCCTGTTTTTCTTAGATCTCGCTACGGTTACGGTCTCGCAGGCAAACGCGGTTCGTCCGAAATGCGGGAGATCACACCAAACAGTCGCGAAGTAGCCGAGAATGCGATCTCTCGAGAGCAATCGTTCGTGCTACGGCAGTACTACGCACACCATTCCGTGACACGAACGCGTCGGATCGACGAGAGGTTGGGACGACGTCCTCTCAAACGCCGGTTTCCCGCCGCTTTTAATTTCAACGTAGGACGCTTACGAAGAAAATCTAGACACACTTGAACGTTAAGTAACAATCGATCCCGACAAACGTCTAAATTTTCCTGTGGTCACCACGAGACAATATATTTCTCGAGCATGTCGAAGAACGGAGTTAGGGCGCGGAGTTCAATCGAGCGACTGGGAGTCCTGGCCGATGCCGATGCGACATCTGTAGGCGAGAAATACTTGCAGCCAATCCAAACCGACTGTGAATAAGGCTGGCGATTGGTCGGACTTTTCACAGGTATACACAGAGCGAATTGACGGAAATATCAACGCCACTGCCGTCCGGTTTGAAAACTACCTTGCGGAGAGTGAGATTCAGACTTTTTTACCGATTGGCCTCGGGCTCGACGTTTCGTCTCGGTATAGAGTTATAGACCCGGCTCTCCAGCTTTCTTCGGTTGCCTTGTCGCTGTATCTTTTTTATCCCGTGCGATTGTCGTGAAAATCGGATTCCACATAATTGTGTCATGCGCAAGTATCAACGTTTCGTTTCAGAGCTCGTATCGTCGTTCCGAACGCAGTGAAAGAAAGTGTGTTCGCTTTTGTTATTTTATTTTTTCCCCGTGGCTCTGGAGGCAGCGTGAGCCGCGGGCACGGGGAGGCTCGATCGGCGTCGCGTCGCCTCTTCCCTCGCATTTACACGGGTAACTCCGCATCGAGTACGCCATTCGGTGACACGCCACGCCACGATCGTCAGCAGAAGTGAGAGAATATATTTGAAGAAACAAAACAACCCTTGTTGGTTATCGTCCAAGCGACAAGTACAGAGGGTGCTTGATAATGACGAAGAGTTGAGGAAAAAACAAAAGAGGAGCACCTGGGTTTACGAGGTAGGCAGAAGTGTTTGATAAACACGGTTTTTCTTCGATACTCGATTATACGTAGACGTGTAACCTATTAAAGTATGTACGACGGCTTGATAACGCGTGAAACGTGCTGGTGGGAATTATCTTCTGTTCAATTTTATCATAATTGCGATATACCTTCAGTCTTCCATTTATTCACTGCAGAGTTCTAATATCCGCGGGAATTAAAGTAGAACGTGGCTCTGCTCGCGGATGAAGTGGTGTCACGTACTGTCAACGAGGCATGCCGCCTTATGATTGCCGGGAGTGCACGCGTGCTCAATTCGGTTAACCACAGCTGTTCGTAAACGGTTTTTCTAAATATGCTCGTTTGCTTCTTAATCAAAAACCGAATAATTATTTCCATTTGCGAACGGTATACTTCAGCAGAGTAATCTTTGATAATTACCAATTCGTCTGTCAACTTTTATTTTTCATTATTAATAAATACGAAGCGGGATGAAAACGGTCCTACAATCATGCGGATCGTGGGGGTGAAACAATCGTAAGGGTCGAGCCAAGCCCTCGAAAATCTTTAATTGTACTTTCACCGAGAGGCAGAGCCCGCCTAGAATCCGACGTCTCTCAACAACCTTACGATGCGATTTACCTCCGAGGACACGTCCCTATTAGGAAACGACATTCCCCGCGAGTCCCTCGACTTCCCTGCTCTTAATCCTCACCGACAGTTAGATCGATTATTCTTTAAGTGATTTCGCTATATAACCAAGCTAACTTAATTTTATAATTTCTTATTTTTGTTGTTTCTGTTTTGACGACCTTATTTTTCGAACGAGTGTTTTATGGCACGCGGAAGACAGATCCGAGAGAACCAATGTGACGAGGAAACCGCCGCGCGTGTCTTTTGCCTTGAAGTCAGTGAACTCAACCCAACCATCCCTCCCCCACGGTTCAACAGATACACGATACTACTGTGCTCCGACACGATCTACCCATCTACACACACAACGCCTAAGCGTTTCTTTTCGCTTTGAATGTTTCAGACGGATGAGCGAAAATCATTTATCATAATTGCAAAAATCAAAGATCCTGAGAACTCGCAGCACACATACTCGTTGCGATCTATAAGATCTGTTGTGGTTATAATACTATCGTGGCAATGTAAAATCATTCTATCAGTAGATAAAACCTCACGCCGTAATAGAAACGTTCGAGTATTCTCGTGCTATACCTCCTATCGATTGTCGAAACGTATTAATTTGATATTTCAGTCTACTCGATCAGTAGACCCTTCAGTCTCGATTTTCTTACATCTACGACAGTGGACGATTTTTTTCAATTTTCCATCTATTATACAGTAAGTCATTTTTCAACGGTTTGACCAAAAAATAGCCAATCATTTACATTATATTGGTGGTTACTTTTGCTTTCAGAGAAGGTCTTCACAAAAATACTGGATCAACTGGTGCGCGACCCTGCGCCGACCTCCATTCCGCTGAACTCCCGTTATCGTTATAATTATGTTTATCATTGTTCCACTGTGCGTTCGACAAGAATAAATGACGTGGCTATTTCACATTACACGCGACCCTTCGGGGTCGGAGGCATCCTCGTGATCACGGCGGAGAATAACTCGCACGAGTTAACCGCCGCTGCCGCGCATCGAGTTGGGCTTTACACGTCGCTCGAAGTGTGTGGCATGTTATAACGGGGATTATGGAATAATATTTTTCTTTCTTCAAACGTCCTCTCACACTCTCACGAATCCATGCAGTACTTAAAATCTGCATAGATAACGTCGACAATCCTCTCATTGTGTATACACTTTGTCGGTACTCATTTTTTCCTTCCAAGATAAAAAAAATTTAACTCTCAGTCACTCGCAACTTCTACGACGCAACTTTTCTACAATTTCTGCTGTAGTTTTCTCGCGATCATCGACCATTTTCTGTTATTTCAATACTGTGTTCCTTATATATATACATATATATATACATATATATCAGGGCGTTTCAAAAAAAAAAAAAAAAAATTTTTCTTGGAACCAAGCTCAAAAGTTTCGTTTAGGTGGCAAAGTAGGCCTCTGAAAATATGAGCCCTTAATATTAATATTAAAAATGTGCGCATCGCACTTTTCGATTTCCCGTAAAAATAACACGGGAACATTTTTTTTTGTTCCGATCTTTCTAACTGATGAACTATAAATTGCGCTGCAATTTCCATTACCTATTTCTGTAGAGAATTGAACGCTCTACAGAAAAGTCCGTGTATCATTTTCAGAAAAAATGTTCCCCAAAAATTCAAATTTATGCGAAGTAATAGTTTTTTACTTTGTTATAAGTTTTATGTAATTGATTTATAATATTTGTTAGTCATGAATACATATATGTTAAATAAAATCATTTGTCTGTTGGTCTGAATTATAAAAACGCAGGAACACGAATAACTCTTCATGTCATAAATAAAATTTGACTTCTTTTTATGTGCAGTCTATTTAAAAACAGTTTTTGAATAAAATGACAGCAATTTTTAATGACAAAAAATAATAGTTTAATTTTTTTAACTCACAGACCTTAAAAATAAACTTTCAATTCATTTTAAAACCTTGAAACCAATCAAATTCGAAGGATTATAAAGAAAACGGCTAAATTAATAATGAATTTAACTTTGACCTTGAATAAATTTTGAATGAGTTGATTAATCAAAAAACGATACGAGAACTTTTCTATAGAGTGTTCAATTCTTTATAAAAATATATGATGGAAACTGCAGAGAAATGTATGGTTCATTAGTTATAAAAATAAAAAATAAAAATTTCGGAGTATCTTTCGCTTACCGAGACGTCGACTTATCGGATGTCCGAATAAGCATAACAGAGACTGGTATGTACGGAGAAAATTCAATGGGCGCCTTGTCGAGATTCATGGGATATCAACACGCTGGATCGCTCCGTGACACGTTCCTCAAGCAGTTTAATCTCGCGAGACAAATATTGAATTTTGGCGAACAACCTTGTTCCGTGAGAAGCCATGCGAGCATTAACAGTTGTACTAATACAACGCTCTATACTCGTATTGATTGTTTCTGCTCTCGCTCGCGCCCAACTAAACGGTCCGTTCGCAGGATAAACCGTTGAGCATCCTTGTACTTGTTGCACCACTCACTCGTTGGGAGAAGGCCTTGGGGTTATATACATATATATAATTGACATCTATCGATAGATCTCAAATTGCTTCGGTGCTCAATAATGTTAAATACATTTTTTTCAGCAGAACGAACTTATCTTGCACTAATGACAAATTGTTCGATCTAAAAAAAGTCAAATGGGTTATACTTTTTTATTCATTTTAATGTACTTGTAATGATTGTTTGATTATAGAGATGAGCGGCTCTCGACTCGGCAGGGGCCGAGGGGGCCGCCTAGCCGTGTACGGGGCCTGCGGCGTCGTCGTCGTACTACTCGTCTTTCTCTATCGAGCGGCCAAGTCGGAGATGTCCAGGTTGAACGAGCTGCACGTTCAGTGTGTTCATCAGCAGGAAGCACTCGCTGCGCAGCTGCAAGGTAATGTCGATTAAATCTTCCGATGGCGAGTAAAAAACTAATATCGGCGCTAACAACAGTCGCTACTTGTTGCAGTGATATTCGAGTATAAGGTCCGACTCGAGAAGTCACTGGCCGAGGAGAAAAGCTCGAACGCAGTTGTTAAACAAGAGCTTCAGCAACGTGCGAGTCGAGAAAAATCGTTAAGGGACAAAGATAGCGTCGAGGCGATGCAGAGGTTCAACTCACTTCAGCAGACACACAAGCTACTCCAAACCGAGCACAAAGACTTGAAGGAAGAGTGTGAAAAGCAGCAAAAACAAGCTCTCGATGATACGAAGAGATTGGAAACTACCCTGAGGGATCTGAGGAGTCAGATACGAGAGGCCAGCAAGGATAAGGAAAAATCTATGGAGCATCTTAAAAATAAGTATCTAGAACTTGAAACTGACAAGGCGAGACTCGACGATAAATACGCCGAGCTCATCAAGAGCAACGGCGATACAGATAGTACGATAGAACATCTGCGAAAGCAAGTTATGCAGCTTGAACGAGAACTAAATGAGGCTCAGGTAATGTCATATATATTGCCGATGGTACAATTATGTTTGATTTATTTATAATTTTTCAGAGTTCATGCAAAGCAACATCTCCGGGTCCGAGCATGGTATCTCAAAGATCGGCTCAGCAACTAGTTCAGCCCAACGTGGAAAAGACAGCCGTTCAAGCTGCATCGAGCGGCGAGCAACAGGGAAATCGTCATTCGCTTCACCAACAGGTAAGTCGCCCGAGTAACGAAGGCAGTGCGAATCCTCATCCGATTCAGGCGCCACGCGATCATCAACCTATACAAAGTATCGTCGAGGATAACAAAAACAACGATGAAAACGGAATAGCTGAGAAAGAATTTATAAGCCACGTAGGATTCGTTAAACGTGACGGCAATATTGTGCCTGCGGGTCCAGACGATTTCGATCCTGGACAAAAAGAATCGGCCAAAGCTTCGTTGCCGCTCCCTTACGCATACAAGGAGGATAATGACGATAGGAAGAATATCAGAGACAGTAGATTCGAGAGCGTCGGCGATTCACCCCCAAAGCCGGTATTGTCTTCGTCGAATACGAAAAAGAATGATCCGTCGGTACTGGGAGACGTGGAAATATCGTCACCAAAAGAGGCGCCTCCATTGGAACCTCAGGGTGTCGTAAATTCGGAAGTTCGATTGCAAGAGCGTCCTTGAGAGGCGCACGTTATGCCTTCCGGGCCCGACGAGATCCAGGATTTTCCAAGTTGGTCGCTGGCATATTGAATCGCGAAAAATAAAGGGCTCTTTTAAACGCTGTATTATATAAACCGTTTCTGATTCTTGAACACAACAATTGGCACCCGATACAATGGTGCGAATTGCTTTTCTTCTTTTTTTTAAGGGAGACTCTGTAGTACTTGACGGTTCCTCGGATAGATTGCATGTTTCGTTGATATACTCAGACAATCGGGACTGAAACATTTTTGGTAGAAACGTTTACACAACGTCGCTGTACCTGAATAACTCTTCTCGTTGCCTGTCTCGTCATCGGCTGCGCTTAAAGCTGCTCACCGCAGCTTTTTGCTATACGTTGTTTGATTATTATATTACTAATTCTTTTTTTTGTTGCATAACTCGAAATAGTCGTCTTTCGTTTTGGTTTTACCGTGTAAGCGGTACAGTAAAATTTACGAAGCATATCAACAACGTTCTACTGAGCACGGTGAAAACAAAACTAAAAATAAAAAAAAACCAATATGCGAGTGCGTAACTAGGATCGTGACTTGCCTTGAAAGTGCCTGTACCTCTTCTGTGTTACTGAAAGCATTAATAAAATCGTTATTATTTTTATGCGCTTGCGTTTTTTTATTGCACCCAGTAATTGCACTATTCGACTTCATTCCTAACACGATGCGACTGCAAGACGTTGCTGTTGTTACTTGACAATAAGCTTGTCATCCCCTTCTTTTGGAGCAACCATTCGTCAATAAGCAGGAGTCGAGAGTCCTGCGGGGACGTTTAATACATTTTTTTTTCCTATGGCGTCGTTGTATTTTCTGACCACGGTGGCCTAAGAGGGCTTACCTCAGGGCACGAATAAAACAAAACTTTTCTATTCTATTGTATCTACCTCGATCATTTTCGATGACCATTACGAGTGCTTTCTTGGCAACAACAGCATGTCTTCAATATTTAGATATTTTCGTACCCGGTAGTATATTTGTATGACATATCATAATGCCTGTTAGATTATATTCGGTTTTTCGAATTTTGTTCGACGAGTGAACGTTATTTGTTCGCATGATGTTTCGTTAGAGAAATCGTGCAAGCGAGTCTCCCGGTATGTATTGAAATACACACATCCAAAAGTTTCGGAAAATTTTCGAGCATCCGCCATTATGAAATATCTAAGTTTTTAAATTTTCTCTTTTGTAGATTCGGCCGATCGATCCGACGAGCTCAAGAAAGGTGATACCAGTGGCGAAAGCCGAAAGTTCGACGAAGTCTGGAGTTAACGTAGCCTCAACTGTCTCGAATAAATCAGCCAATCCCGTTGCGCCCGCGAGACCGGTGGCGAAAGTCAAATTGCCATCGGGAGTATTGCCAATACTGGATATAATAGATACGAATGTCGAGGCCAATGCCAAGCTCGAGGTTGCGAGAAAAGATGATGTGGATGACAACGGTGCCCCGGTCAAATTAACGAACGGCAATGACGAGAGCAAGAATCACCCAAAGATTCAAGCAGGCAATGCGATTGCTCAAGCCCCTGGACAGTCTGGAAGGAGACACATTGGCGAGGAAATCCTCCACCGTCAGAACGATGCCGACTGGTTCAGAGAAAAAGGCGTACAGGAGATCGGAGAAATTGGAGATTTTGGGAACAACGGGAAACCCGAGTTAGTTGTCAAAAAATTCAAATTAACAATCACCGACCCTTGTGTGTGCCATGACAAAATTTCCTGTAGTGATCTAACAAATTAGCCATTGAAAATGTAGACCACAACATGGAATTCATGTTTCACTCTTCCTGTCCTTTTTTTGTTACAGATTTGAGGAAGGTCAGGTACGACAGGGTGATGTGGATTACGACAATATGGATTACTACAATAAGGGAGCTCAGGCCAAAAATAACGGCGAAGAAAGCGAGGACGAGGGCGAAGGTGATGGCATTCTAAGTCCGCCACACTTATTTGTATGGGCTCATTAATTCATAATGGACGGATTTTTGTTTACAGAAGAAGAGGGTATCGACTATCCGAACAATGATTTGAAGAAGCAAGAATGACTTGTCGCGTCATTGTAAATCTAGGTAATTCTAGATTGGCATAAAACACAATAACCAATTGAACGACTGCGATAAGAGTTGATTGTCTCGCAGTTAATATAGAAGTATAGAGGACTGACACTCTGACAGAGTTCTTGTTCGAATAAGCCGAAAATTAGCGAATAGTGACCGGTTGAAATCGATACGAAAAAATTGTTGTTTACCCGCAAATTAATTTAACAAAAAAAGCAAATACACGATATTTTTATAGACGCGAGATGAAAGTTAAGGGAAAAATAAACTCTGTCGATTTTCATTCCCGATACATACGTTCGTAACGCATTTCAAAGGCACGACGTTCTACGAGCCACGCGCAGGTCCGGATGTAACTTGTATTAATTACTTGAGTAATCTCTCGAGTGAGTCGGAGAAATATTATCTTCAAATAGGTCGTAACGCATAACGATTCGCAATTCTCTGTTGACTCGACAGTTCTCATGCTATGCGATTTTCTTGCATGAGGGAAATAAAAAACAAAATAAGGAAGGTACTTAAACATTATTTATTTGACGAATGCTTGCCGTTAACGGAATGAAAAATCTTTAAGAATCGCGTTCACGAATCAACGCGACTGACAACATTAACCGTAAGGAATTTATTACGAAAAAATAGATTAATATATGTTATAAAAATAGATTTACTTATACAGAATTAACTGCAATGACAATGTACATAACAATTCTTCTTTGGTAATAAAAATTGAACATTATATTTTGAACGATCGTTAAGCCTCTTCTATACCCATCGTCTTTTCAGTTTGACGAAAAGTTTTATAAATTTAACGATCTAAAATAAACAGTATTGCGTGTCATGAATATCCAACACAGATAATATAACAAAAGTACCGTCAGTAGGAAGTAATGCGGCAAAACGACAAGAGCCGGACATAAAAAAGAAGCAATTCAAGGTTACTTTCGATCTGACCGAGTTCCCGCGCAAACCGGCACTCGCGCGTCTACTCGCGGCCGCTTGGACATAAACCTTGGGCAGAGGACATAGACGTACGTGGAAGCCCAGGTGCCGTGTTAATTTTTGGCACGGAAAAAATAGTTCCGATTTCCGCCTGTAGTTGGCGGCGCTACATATCGGTGTGCGCAACACACGCCAAGTATTTCAAGCAACGCCCCTCGACGTCGTCTCTCTCATACCGATGTGTATTGGATAATAGCATCCTTTCACTCGACTAATGTAGTAACGCGGCTAGGCGTGCCTTGACTCCGACTAATGCTCCAATATTTCAAAATTTTTATATGTAGAACTCTGTACTGGCATGTAACAATATCTAATTAGAATATTCAATTACAATAGTACTAAATATATGAGAGCATTCAAAAAAATATAAATTTAGATAGACAATTTCCGGACTCGCTTTTTTTCATCGACTTTCATGCACAAAATTTTAGGTGAGCTTTGCGACCATGGTTCGATCCCAAGAAAAGGATTTTTTTTTTTTTGTGAGTACTCAAAACAAATGTAAATGCATTCATTTTTTGTACTTTAACTAAATGCGTTTGCATTTATACTTAATACTTAATACTTTGTAGAAAGTCGATGCGCCGTTGCGTCCCAATGTTGTTATAAAGAAATGCATTTGTTTGTTAAAAATCACTTACCTGATTATGAAATTATTGTAACCGTTGGATGTTAAAATAAAAGTTTTTTTTTCTTATGAAAAAAGTATATATCGGGATCGAATTATGTTTATCGAGTTTAAAAGTCAAAGCCATGACCACTTAATTATCGACTCGCTGAAAAGAAATATGTATAAAGTTGATAAAAAGTCGTAAGCCCGCGGTTTTGCTAAGAAGGTCACAAATGCTGAATTTCTTTGCGTCGCCGCTAAAAAAAACACTATGATGATTGAAGAAAAATGTAAACACACGGTCGAGTAAAAAAGACACATGTCTCCCTTACGCGACCGCAAGCATAGATAATTGTGTTTTTTTTGCTGCCATTGGGCGATCATATTATACGTACCTGCTCTTCAGAATATAATTTAAAGTGTATATTGCGCGTTAAGTTACAACATATGAACATTAATTTTTCCGAAAAACTAAAAGAAAAAAAGAAAAAAACGATATCTGTAACAGAATCGAACCCGGATACTGGGACTAAAAGAGAATTCTTAAATCATTCGACCACGAAATGACATGGAAGTTATTAATCTGAAATTGTACAAAAGACGCGAGTCTCCTACTTTGTAGATTCAATTGCCTTTTCATAAAATTATTTAGATTAAATATTGTTCTATTCATATACTAAGCTAATGA
Source organism: Listrodromus nycthemerus (assembly GCA_963978505.1). Classification (NCBI taxonomy): domain Eukaryota; kingdom Metazoa; phylum Arthropoda; class Insecta; order Hymenoptera; family Ichneumonidae; genus Listrodromus; species Listrodromus nycthemerus. The sequence goes on along the minus strand of OZ021680.1, from coordinate 12,242,995 downwards.
TGTAGCTTAATTGCCTCTATCATTCGACTGCTTTTCGAGCGTCATTCTGCAGCTCAAGAAACTATCACGCCTTTAAGCATTCGTCTCTCGTGACTGCGAGCGAGACGCATGAAAACTAGGCGGAGATACCCGCGTTGCAGCGTGCGTTCACATCGATACAACCAGCGCTCCAGATGGTTGGGGTACTCACTAACGGGTACCCCAGCAAAACCGTGCCAAATCGTCCCATAAGATCTGTGTTTCCATGTACGCTATGCAGAGACATAGACGTAAAGAACATAAAACTTAGTGGACTCAAGGCACGCCCAACCGCGTTACTAATTAGTGCGATTGAAAGGATGCTATTGTCCAATACACATGGGTATGAGAGAGACGACGTCGAGGGGCGTTGCTTGAAATACTTGGCGTGCGTTGAGCACACCGATATATAGCGCCGCCAACTACAGGCGGAAATTGGGACTATTTTTTCTGTGCCAAAAATTAACAGGGGAGCTGGGCTTCTATGTGCGGCTATGTTCTCTGGTCTACGTTCTCTGCCTTGAATCGACTGGTGCGTGGACACATCAAAGAGAATCCAAAATAACAAAAATTTTAGAACCATGGAGAGTTTCGAAATGGATCAGAGAATGAAGGATATGGAGCGAGAGTATCTTGATTTTCTCGACGATGCGGTAAGTGTTTGTACAAGTTTTTAACGCTCTACTGTGAGTTTCCCAAATGCGCGATTTTTTTGTTTAACCTTCGAAATAATCGTTCGTAACGCTTTAGGAAGATCAAGGATTGTATACGAATCTCGTAAAGGCGATGATAGACGATAACAAGCACAGACTGATAGTTAACATCAACGATCTTAGGCGTAAAAACCCTACAAGAGCCATTAGGTAAGTAGTTTTTTTAAATGACGTCTGGGCGATGTAATCCAGCAATCAACTGCTCAGATTTTTAAAAAAGTTGTTTTATTTATGTACAAGTCTTATCAAGGAGGTTTCTGGTATGTAAGGTTGATCTACATGAAAAAATGTCTACATTACATAGAAAAAAATATATAATGAATTCATAGACAAATAACTTGGAAAATAAAATTCTGAGATGACTTTATTTTTAGCCTGTTGAGCAACTCATTCGAGGAACAAATCGCTTTTCACAGCGCATTGAAGCAATTTGTCTCGAGCGTCGATACGGACTACACGAAAGGCAATGTTGAATTTTTCATTGGTTTCGAGGGGAGCTTCGGTAACAAGCATGTCACGCCCAGAACGCTTGCTTCAAGGTTTCTTGGAAATCTTGTCTGTGTTGAAGGCATTGTCACAAAATGTAAGACTTTTTATTATTATTGTCTTAACACTCTAAAGTTTTAAGATTTTTTTTTTTTAACATTTTAATGTTTCTAGGTTCGTTAGTCAGACCAAAGGTAGTTAAGAGCGTACATTATTGCAGTGCGACAAAAACTATAATGGAGAGGAATTATACGGATTTAACGTCGTTTGATCCATTTCCAGGATCTGCCATTTACCCCACCACGGTATAAAATTTTTAATAAAAGTCTGTTCTGCATCGTATGTAAATATCATTTTCCTGTACAAATAACCAAGGCTCGTTTTAAAAATTCATTATTCTTCCTCACTGTTTTCAGTTTTTAAAGGAGGCAGGAAAAACAGCGGGGACATCAATTAATTACTAGATTTGTTCTTACTGATAAAAAATTGTATCATTTCTTAGAGTTTTCCCCTCAGAGTTTTATTTTTCATTTATTTACTTATTAACAGATTTCTCCTTCGAGATCAGTAATCGAGATACGAAATTGTCTTATAACAACATACATTTTTCAATTTACGAGGAAAAATAGCTTTCATTGCTTTGTTCCCAAACATTTTTGTGACTCGTATTACATGCATTTACAATCTCAGGATGACGACGGTAATCCACTGGAGACAGAATTCGGATTGTCCTCGTACAAGGATCACCAGACTTTGACCATTCAAGAAATGCCCGAAAAGGCTCCAGCCGGTCAGTTGCCGCGTAGCGTTGACATTATATGTGACAACGATTTGGTAGACATATGCAAACCAGGGGACAGGGTCCAGATAGTCGGCAATTTTCGATGTCTGCCCGGAAAGCAGAATGGTTATACTACAGGAGCTTTCAGGTGAAAATTGCATTTCAATCGATAGAATAGAATAAATATACATTCATTTTTTTTTTACAAATAAATGTGTTTTCTTTTAGAACTATATTAATAGCGAACAACATTACTCAATTGAGCAAGGAAGCCAATTTAACAATCTCACATGACGACGTCGCCATGTGTAAAAAGATAGCAAAGGTCAATCCCCGGAAGGATATCTTCGAACTGTTAAGCAGATCATTAGCACCTTCCATACACGGCCACGAGTATATAAAAAAAGCTATCCTGTGTCTACTTCTGGGTGGCGTGGAAAAAATATTGCCGAACGGCACGAGGCTCAGAGGGTAAGTTCGTCAACCAAATTCTAATTTTATTATTCCTCAATTTTTCTTGTTCTACTTTCTTATTTTTTTAATATTCAAATGAGCAATTTAAGATGAAACATTTTTTGTACTTTTAACTCATCGATTCAATTGATAAAATTATTCTCTATTCCATGCGTAGTGACATTAACATTTTGCTGATCGGCGACCCGTCAGTGGCAAAGTCGCAGCTGCTCCGTTACGTTTTGTGCACTGCGCCGAGAGCGATTCCCACAACGGGAAGAGGTTCGTCTGGTGTCGGATTGACGGCAGCGGTAACGTCCGACCAGGAAACGGGCGAGCGTAGGCTCGAAGCCGGCGCTATGGTGCTCGCCGATCGTGGAGTAATTTGCATTGACGAGTTCGACAAAATGTCTGATATCGACAGAACAGCTATTCACGAAGTTATGGAGCAGGGACGGGTAACGATCGCCAAAGCCGGGATTCACGCCAGTCTGAACGCTCGCTGTTCCGTATTGGCAGCTGCTAATCCCGTCTACGGAAGGGTAATCGAATTGAATAAAATATATTTCTGTGCGTAATCGACGAACGTGCTTTGAATAATTTTGAAAAAATCACTTTAGTACGACCAATACAAAACCCCGATGGAGAATATAGGCCTCCAAGATTCGTTGCTTTCTCGTTTCGATCTGCTGTTCGTCATGCTGGACATCGTCGACCCCGATCAGGACCACGTGATCAGCGACCACGTGGTGAGAATGCACAGATACCGTAACCCGACAGAGCAGGACGGCGAGGCGCTTCCACTCAATAGCAATGTGGACATTCTCAGCACGAAGAATCCTGACGCTGTCAGCGTCGAGGAGACCGACAATCCAGTCTACGAGAAATACGATCCCCTCTTGCATGGAAAGTCGCGCGCCAAAACGTAAATATCGAAACTAAATTTTACTTTTTTATGCCACAATACCCCGGCATGCTCATTTGATTTGACTTGAGCAGTTAAAGAAAGTATTGCACCTAAATTAGTAAAATCAGACAGTAAAACAAAAACATAACTGAGATGACAAAATAACAGGAAGATTACAATAGAAGATATAACGTAATGTACAAAAAAAACCAAGCAAAATATGAAAAAATCAAGAATTTCTTTATTGCTAAATACATTTGGAAGCTAAAAGATCTTTGGATTTTTTCGTTATTGAATTTTCATGTATCGTGATGTGTTTCCAGCGATCAGATCCTCAGCATAAAGTTCATGCGAAAGTACATTCACATCGCTCGTTGCATGAAGCCGAAGCTGACCGAGGAAGCCAGCAAGGCCATCGCCGACGAGTACTCTAAGCTTCGTTCGGAAGACACGGTGGAATCAGACGTCGCCAGGACTCAACCGATAACGGCGCGTACCCTGGAAACTCTTATTCGCTTGTCGACGGCGCACGCAAAAGCTCGCCTGTCGAAGAACGTGACAGTGGACGACGCGTACGCGGCGATCGAGCTCGTTCAGTTCGCTTACTTCAAGAGAGTTCTCGAAAAGGAGAAGCGGAAACGAAGAAGACGCGACAGTCAGGAGAGCGCCGAAAGTGGCGAAGAAGACGAGGCGAGAAGGCCGAAACGCACGAGGAAGGAAAGGCCTGCGTCTGGAGAAGCTGGACACGATCCTTACGAGTACGAGAGCGACGACGAATCTCACATCGACGACGCTGTGAGAAGAGTCTCGCGCTCCAAACCGACTGTGACTACACCAAGTGAAACTGTTTCCACTCTCGACGTATCGCAGGGACTTGAATCTATGGAAACCGAGGATTTGACACCGGCTACCGTTTCCGATGAAAGGTACAGCCGATATATGAAAAATTTTATTTCACAGTTATGGCGAGAAGAAACGTACGCGATAAGATCCCACTTTAATCGATTTTTGAGATTCTAAGATATCAATTATATTTGTCAATCAAGTAAAGCGTACAAGCCTAAAAGAAAAAAATGAGGGCTTGTACATGATAAACGTAATTTTTTAATCCACGGAATCACACTTTCCATTTCAGGTTCAAAATCTTCCGTACATCTCTGCACAAGCTTTTCCAGGAGCAACGAGCTCAGTCGCTGCCGATGGCGAGAGTACGAGAGCACATCAACAAACAGTCCACACCGGAATTCACATCCAATGAAATTACAGCCGCTATCACCAAGATGACGGATGCAAATCAGTTGATGTTTGCCGATGATCAACTCTTTCTCATATAATTCGAGAATTTAAGAAAATTCCTATTCCGAACTGGTCGGTAGAATTGTTGAATTACACGTCTAATTTCAATTGATCAATTCAGCGCATGTAATTCAAAATGTACACTTAAAAAACAAATAATAAGGAATACATTTTTCATGTTTTATAAAGAAGGTCGTTCAATCACCAAAAATTATAAATAATCGGTATCGCGTGTCTATTTTACTGTTAGGTGGTTTATAATTTCAAAGTAATTATACGCAAAATATTAGGTGACGCACGTATCGGACGTCAATTTCTCATTTCGATAGGACGAGAGTTTGCGACCTTTGTTTTTTTTAAATTAATTTTGATTAATTTTGCGTCCTTATGAAAAAAGCTCTTTTTTTTACAAAAAAAAAACTTTACATCGGTGCTTCGAAAGATGTTTCCAAGATTGCAATCGAAATACTTGGCAAAACAATTTATTTTGTATCTAATAACATTTATTAGCTTCATGTATAGTACAACACATTGGCACATAAACTAGGCAACAATGATCAACATTTATCACGATAAAAGTAAACCCATTAGTTTACATCTCTACGTTCCATCCGATTTCCATGTAAATATATATAAAATCAACTCATATTATTAATAGTGTATAGTCATAATTTTTAACGCTATATTTTCTCCTTAGCACACATTTAGGCCGGGTTCCGTACGGGTCCCCGTATATTTCTTATTCTTCGTTCTAATCGTTTCCGGTTTTTATTTCTTATCTTTTTTTTGAGAACTTTATCCTCTCGCTTTAATCGTACGGTGTGAAATCAAAACAATTCCAACTATACTCACAAAGCTGTACGTTACAAATGAATAACTCTAATATCGATTTATCGACACTACGTAAACCGTAGTTTGGGACGGTTATTTTTCTGAAAAATAGTATCATCTTTGCTTCAATGCGACTGATAAAAATAACGAGCCCCTTACACGTGTGTCACGCCTTTGAGGAAACTCTAGTACCGCAAGTTAGTAATTACTGAAAATTTATTCAATCAAAAAAATTCCTAAAAAGAGAAAATCAACCGACATTAACAAAAGTTTGAATCAATATTAAAGATTTATGAAGAATGTTTATGAACATATCGCCGTTGATAAATTGACCTATTATCACAAAGAATACTGAAGAAATGCATCGTGAAAAATTTAACGTGTGCGATGTTGCCACAAATGTTAACCCTCCGTATTTCTCAGTTTTGTTATTATTGTTCTATGACTCGACAACACATTTGATCATTCGCAAACATAGAACTTTACTGTCAGGTTTCGTTTAATATATTAAAAAACGTACACAAAATAATTTATGCGGATAAAGATTCCTCAAATATTCCTCCGTTTTCACTAGCGATCTTGAATAGATTCGATCTATCAATTTAATTAGATCCTCAAACATTCGACAACGTTTCAATACAACCATTTTTTTCTGCCAATAACCGTACTTATGAAGATAACGCTTCGATAAACTACGAGGCGCAAAACAATGATCACAAATACTCAATCCCATCAGATATAGTTTCGAAACCGAACCGCTTTTTCCGACTTCCGTAGGCTTCGTAATTATATATATTGGGCGTTCTCTGCCATTTCGATGTCGGTCTAGCCCTTTGCATCTTGAGCTGGGTTTGCGATTTTTTACGTGACTGAACGAACTCTCAAAAGCGCTGAGATTTTTTTAAAGTTAAAATAGCTCTCGAAAAATTCTGAAAAATGTTATATATGCACAAGATTGTTGGTGATTTCTTCAGATTTTTTAGATCATAAATAATAACAATTTTTAAAAATTGATATCTGCGTGCTCCACAGAGTTAGTTGAATCTTAAAAAAAATTGCATTCCGATTAAAGATGCGAAGGGTTCAATCGGCGTTAAAATGTAGGGAATGCTCCACATATATGTTGCCATGTCCAATGCATCCGTTCTCTCACAATGATCACTTGGATGGGGGGACCATTTAGACCCGACGTAGGCAATTTAATATTTAATACAAAATCTATTCACCCAGTCTGTAACATGCACTACGTAACGACTAAATGCCTTAACGCATAAACGTATCTTATCGATTAATAAAAGGAGCCGGATCGTTTCCATCCCTGTAAAGACTGTTCGAATCGTATCCAGTGCTCATTGTACTAACAGTTGCCCATAATTCAACTCCGAAACCTCGACGACCTTAACTATCACTCAGTGGCTCGCCACTCGTCGTATAAAATCTACAAGTGCCCTACGTTTATAAATCCCGAATTTAATTCTCAAATATCAATTATTCTCCCAATCGAGTGTATCGTCACCGAAACGATCCTTTCGTTTCCTCCCCATTTTTTCTTTGCCTTTTTATTCGATTTCCAATCAGATTTTCATCACCAAACATCTTAAGAGTCATTAATGTGTTTCAGAACTTCACGTACGGGACACTTGCCGATTAAAGTGGGCCCTTTTTTTTCTATTTTTCTATTTTTTTCAGACAAACTGTGAATCAGTGAAGAAACAGTTCCGGGTTTGCAGAAAGGCCAAGTTTTGACTCTGGTCGGTCGAGGAGCCCGTACGCGAAAGACCAAACAATTTATCATTAAGTTTATGCCTGATTGTGTGCGTATAAGGTGCATTGACCCGTTTCTATAATGAACCTGAGTAATTCGATCGAAACTATTAGGCACCCAGGAGATCTTGTGGATTAAAACTGCAGCTAACGTCCAATCGACGTAATGAGTTGAAAAATGTAAAGGAGGTCTGATCGACCCTTTTTTTTTTGCTTTATCGTCTGGACCGTTCAATTTAGAGACTTCAATTTTAACGTGAAACCTTTCGTGCATATCAACCGTTGAGAAAAAGTTTACCATACGGTAGTTTAGGATGAGAAATAATAATTGATATTTTTTTAAATAAAATAATATGTTTGATATAAACAGTGCCCAACTCCGATCGTTATTCATGTTTGAAGCTACGCGATCGACGCATAGTCTTGTTTTTTTTTGTTTTCGGATCGGCCTTTCACAGCGGATCCTAACGTCATATCTTTTCCTCTCGGGAGAGGAATGGTAATCTGAGTGACGCTATTGTGCGTTGAAATTTGTTTCCGCTTCTATAAATCGGCGGCGCATCGTTTTCAGAACTCGTCATCACTGGATTCGCTGCTGTAAGCGAGCTGTTCTCGCCACCATTCCCGAACTTCTAAGGTTACGTTCGATAGCTTGGACGTTACTTGCTTGGAACTCGTGGGTTCTCTGGGCTGTCGGCTGGGCTCAGCTCCTTCGGTGAGATAAGGCAAATTGTTTTTGGTCACGGCTAAAAACAAAAATACTTCAAAATACTTAAAAAATACTTTCTATGCGATACAAATTCGAAAAAAACACATATTACAGTAAAACTCGTGCGATTTTGGTCCACAAATTTCCACAATTCTTTCCATGTTAATTTTAACTAAAAAAATGTCTACACATTGCAATATTTTTATTGTACAATTCCCAAAATGGAAATTGCGGATTTTCGTGAACAAACAAATTTTGTTAACAGTATAAATGTATTTCACTGTAAAGCGGAAAAATTTTGCAACGTTTTATTAATTACGGTTATTTACACATACGTGTTGGTCGATTGTTTCGCTTCTTCGATGCCGCAATCTTTTCTTTCTCGCTCCGAACGGACGCAGGATCCGAGAGAGTGGGAGCCAAATATTTTCTACCCGAACCACTGCTGATGCTGTCGGATCTTGGCAGCACCACAGGCTTCTTTGCTCGATGTCTCACACCCTCGGTTTCCTGAAAGGTGAGAAATTAAGGAAAACTCCAATAATTTATTAATTAATGATCCTCACCTTTGCCTCAGTTTCTTCCTCGCGATCTACGCTACTCTCTTTTGTTTTTTCTTCTGTGTGATCTTGCGCCGTTAACGCGAGGTCGTTCGTAGCCCGTAAACCAGCGATTAAACTGTTTTGTTGCTTCTGTGAAGAAAATCATTTTGTAACTCGATATTTTCGAACAAGTTGAGAGACTTAATTGATATTAAAACTTACTCCAACCGCTCGGATTTTTTTAAGGCATCCTTCGAGCCACGTTCGGATTGTTTGCTTCGCAACTTCTTCCTCTATAATGTACTCGAACTCCTCGCGGGCCAGTAACTCCTCGAGCTGAAGGGCTTTTCTGATATCGACCGAACGATACGACAGCATGCTGTAGAAGAATCGATGCATCGGTCAGAATATATTCATTAGCTGTATGGTTGAACTAATATTATATGCGAGGTAATTTATTTCGCTTCGAACGGTTAAAATGTTTTCCAGGATTTTTAGTTTTCTTTTTTTTGAGATATCCAAAAATTAAACTTTTCTTTTCAAGCTGTTGTAGAAAAAGCTTAAGACATACCGCTATTACATCTACAAGAATAACATTTATAAATTTAAATAAAAAAAGGGAAGATATAGCACCTCATTGGGATTTACGATTTCTGACTTTGACTTCAAATGCCATAAAAATGAAATTTTCGAAAACATAACAACCAATTGAAAAATCCATCTGATTCATTATCGAAAATTCGCTTCACAACTCCCTAGTCATGAAAAATACATACGAAGATGATACCTACTTTATGACATCGTGAAACGTAACATCTTCGCCGTTGTGGAGTCTTTCGAGTTCGTAACACATATATTTGAAGAGGAGTCTGTCTTTCTGCGGGTCAGTCTCTAATCGACCTTTCAGCAATCGTAGAATGAATTTCACCTGAAACTCATATAATTGTTCTTCTTGTAATTAAAGATTTTCTATAACGTCAAATAAATTTTTTATAAACATTTTCGCGTACCCGTCGAACTGGAATGACGCCCCTCTGATGAATATCCACCACGTTCCAGGTATTTTGAAAATTCCTAATATCCGCATAAGATAAAAGTGCGTCCTCCTCGTTGGAGTAGAATAGAGAAAAGTTCTCCATGATGATGGCTGAGTTAATAAAATTAATTGATTGAAATAAAAAATGAAAAAAAAATTAAATGAGGTCACGGTGATTATGAACTACGTACCGACGAGAAGATTCAATACGATGTAGGTGATAATAACGTAGAATGTGCAGAAGTAGAAGAGAGAGGCATGAAAATTTCCGCAATCGGTTTCCCAATAATTAGCAGCGGGCGTGCAGTAAGGCGGTTGGATCATGCAGTCGTGCATTATTTTGTTCCAATCTTCGCCGGTTACGATACGAAAAAGCATCGCGACACCGGTGACCGGAGACTCGAAGTTCGCACGTCTAAATACACAACATATAAATATTTATAATATCATACAAATATCTTCCTACATTCGATTGGAATAAATTTCGTTACCTTCCGATGCCTTCGCCGTACTTAACCGTCCCGAAGAGAATCGTGCCCGCCAGGGCGTAGAAAAAGACGAGCAAAAACATACCGAAGATTATGAAGAAACTTTTACAGACGGAAACACCGACCGTCAGCATAAGCATCTTCAGGGTCGTGTGCTTTCCGGTGATCGTGAAGAATCGCAGAATCACCACCATGAATCCGATCACGTAAGACAAATCGTTCTGGAAGCAATTGTTTCGTATTGTTAATATTGTTACAATTTTTTACAATTTTTTTTGTTCAAGGTACTTCCTTACTTTCATCGTGCAGTGAATGACTATCCATATAACACCGACAACAGTGACGAGGAGGTCGTATCTGTTACGTCTCGATTGCCAGTAGCCTCGGGGTGTGAATGCAATGTTCTTCATTATTACTTCAACGACGAAGATGAGGACCAATATTATCGACACAGTGGCGAGAGCTTCCGTGTGCTCCTCTTCGATTCTCCACTAAATGAAATCAAGTCACATGTACATTTTTTTCATTCTGAAGATACATGGGCGAGACAAAATTTCATGAAGTAGGAATGATCTTTTTTTTCAGGCTAATAAGATTTCAGTGAATTACGGATACGTACCGCGACACACAGGAGCGCGCTGTTTATCAAAACCATAACGGCGATGAATCTCTTGAAGTAAATGTTCTGGGTGATGTCGTAGATGAAGGCGCGGAATTTTTTTCCATCCGGTCTCGGTGGTAAATGTAGAGGCTGAGCGATTTTCAGTCTCTTCTTAAGATCGCACCATCGTCGCTGATCGACAGTGAGCAAAGCAGTGCCCTTGTTCTCCGAGTAATTCGCAATTACAACGCCCACGAAAAGTGTAAGACCGATCATACAGCCCAGGAAGATATAAATGTGAATGTAAATTGCGTGAACCTGGAGTAATTAATTCGTTTGTTATTAAATTATACATGAGAAATTAATTGCTGTCGAATTTATAGTGAACAGAGTGAAGATAACACCTGGCCAAGAGCTTTAATGAGAACGTCGCGAACGTCGAGCCAGCCTTTGAAGGAGAGTACTTCGAAGAGGGCCAACATTGCATCCCCAATATTATCGAAATTGAAACGCCGAGGATTAGCCCTAGAATTCATTTAATATTAATCACAAAGGTACGTTTTTTAAACTCGTGCGTAAAGTACTTCGCACACACTTTTGCTTTACAAATTACTATTTCAATCAGTGACGGTTGTTATTTTTTTGTTACCAGACTCTCGGCACCAGAATCGACGGATAGCTCTCGTTCGCCCCGGGCTTCAGCTTCATCTTCGTCACGAAGACTCTTCGCATGAAGACCCCGACGCAGTTTTCTCGCTTCAGGATCGTCGGGTCGTTGCAACGAGCGAGTCTACCTCCATAAAGCTGCACACCGTAGCTCGCGAAAACGAACATCAAGAGAATCAACAAAGTCGATACGAGCAGTATCTCCTTGAATCCTCGGCACAATTCGTAAACGACTTTTCTCATGTGCGGCACCAGAGTAAAAATTCTGAGGGGTCTCACACAACGCAAGATCATCAGGAGCTGTGCTCCGGAATTGGGTGGAACGCTCTTCGGCATCCAGCATAAAAATACCAGGCTGACCTGAATAATAATAAGAGCCATAATGATCGTGATGATAATCATGACAATGATAAGTACGTACGACGTAAATGAAGACATCGAGTACGGAAGCTACGTCTTTGATGTAAGCTTTGGGCGTGAAGAAGAGACCGTCTGCGAGAATCTTCAGTGCCAATTCGATGCTCATGAAGATAACGAAACCATACTCGGCAACTTGCAATACAGGTATCTCCATGACGCGGTATCTTGGCGTTTCGAACATCATTGAAATGCATGACAATGTTGTAGCACAGATCATCACCCAGTCGAGATAAGTCACCAGTCCCAGGAAGTTGCTGTGAACGTCGATCGATGAATACTTGATTGATGAGCCGATTGTCACAAACGTTACGTTTGAATTAATTCATACTTACTGCAAACTCTTGTATTGTACTTTTCTTTCTTTTCCGGTAAGGGGATCTTTCAGTCTGGCGTCGTATCTTGCGTAGACGAGGAGCTGACAAACTTTACGAAATTTACTCTCACGAGGAACGGCGAATAGCGGAGTATCGAAAAATGGATGATTTTCCCTCAAATCGTCTTCACGCTGATTTCTACGTGAAACATAGAGTTGTCGATCGACGTTTTTTGAGAAATTTTCTTTTGTTTTGTCTACACTTTGTCGTTAATAAAAAAATGTTATTGAATGTAATTTTTTTGTGCAGCTTACAGATGCAAAATAAATTACCTCCGCATCTCCGCTTGTTGTCGCTTCGCCTGGAGTAATTTGATGTCCAAGTCGTGAGGTCTGCTGCGCGAAGAGGTGACTCGATTTATCGCACCAATGTCACCGTTCTCTATGAGATGCTCGTATGTTTGTTTAAGTTTGATAGATCCGCTTCGAACACTCCTTCGTATCGACCTGTTATCGTTATCGAATTGTTATTCAACTGCTTTGCTCGAAACGATCGATGAGAGTTTTAACGAATCGCGTAAGTAAAGAAAACAAACAAAAAAATATTTTGAGGCGTCGACAAAAGTGGGCTCACTTTTTCTGATCAATTCGCAATTGTTTAGCACTGTTGACCGTTCCTTGAGGTTTGAGAAGACCTTTGCCAGGCACCGGTATCATAGCGGAGTCACCGAGAAGCAACCTCTGATTGTTCGAATCACTGTGAAGAAGAAAAATGTGATGTTTTACTATTTCCTCTTTTATGGAAATTTTAATTATTATCTGGCAGAACAGAGAATTTTTATCGGAGCTGGGGAAAGCACAAAAGATTCTTCGGGTACGAAGTACAAAGTTACGTTTTTGTAACGTTAAAAAATGTTCACACTTCATAGAATTTAAGCGGTCAAAATGTATAGGCTTCAATTTTGTTAGTCTGCGGTCTTGAAGCTATTTTTTCCCGATACGTCATTTTTTAAAGAAGAAACTCAAAAAAAAATTAATACAAAATTTCGTATTGTAAATGAAAAAGCGAAGACTTTCCTCTATAATTATATTTATTGACAAACTTAGTCAGAAAACCCACTTAGAGCACTGACAAGTACTGCCCAGCTCTCGCTGTTATAAACAAATATAATCACTTACTTGATAATATAAATAATAGCCGCTTTCTTCAGACTTGTAACGACGTTTCTAACTTTCGGTGGATTGTTCAATATCTTCACGGGACGTTGCTTTCGATACACCATTTTAGAATCAAAAGTTTCGTTTATCTTCTTTGTAGTCTCGTTCTCTTCGTCCTCAACTTCATAAACGAACTGTCGCATGAAACTCTCGCGTACCTTTTCAAGATTCGAAGAAAATAGTAAAACAGTATTTTCGATACGCATCGAACATTATAGCGATTGAGAAATAATAAGTCTCGCAAACCTTTGGTAAATTAAAGTCCGATGGAACTTTGTGCAAACAAGTCATTTGTGGGCTGTCGGGAAATTTTTCAAAAATCCGTAAACGAAATGGCAGAGTCTCCTTGATTTCGGCACTTTGTTCGCGAAACTTCAGCTGCTTTAGCTTCTTTATGTCCTCGTCGAGTTCGAGATTGTCCAGAATTACGGCGACGAAAAGACTCAAAACGATCTGTCGTTGGGACATTTTTATCAAAGCTAACTGCAAAAGTATTTTGGTTATAAAAAAATATTAATACCAGAGTGACGAAGAGATGGTACAAGATGAAGTAAACTGCAACGAGAGGAGCCATAGTTTCATGAGTCCGGACCATCGTTTCGTCCATAACTTCGACCCACGCTTCTTGGGTCAATATTTGGAACATAGACATAAACGCCTGTCGAGAAGAAATGAGCATTTATCGAAAACAAGTAAAATCACTTGGGGCTCAGGATAAAAATAATTCGTGCCCAAATAGGATTTGAAATGGTCAATTTACCTCCGGAAAAGTCTCGAACTTGGTAAAATCGCAGAGAAAGCAGAAGAGCTGCATGGATATGCTTGAAGAAATGATGAGCAAGCACATTGTGAAGATTATGAGACTTCCGAGTTTTTTGCCAGGTCCGAAGATCTTGTAGACAAAATCCTCGAGCATGGGCGATGCTTTAATGAGCCTGACTACTCTGAGAACCTGCACAATGCGATAAATTAAATGAATTAATTCCTGTATCTATATTTTAGAGCTGAGCAAATACCCAAAGTATTTGAAGTACTTCAAGTACTAAATATTGAAATATTGAAGAACTTGAAGAACATTAATTAATGCTTCAATAAGTTCTTCAAGTACTCAGTGGGTTTGCCCTGCTCTGCCATATCTATTTTAAGGTACATGTAATTACCTGAAAGTACGTAAACGCCGACAGGTAAAAGAACGGAAGAATATGTATCGTTGTTCCAATCGCCAGGAGAAGTTCAAACTTGTGAATCGAGTGTTTGTAATAGCTTCGAAATCCGAGGCACCAGATCTTGAAGAGTGTCTCCAGATCAAGAAATATCGTGAATGCAATTTCGGCGTAGTAATAATTGTCGTAGTACGTGTGTCTCGGTCGTTCGTCGTGCTTGAAATTCATCGTGGCGGTGGTAATGCCGTTCGCGAGAATCGCACACATCACGACCATTCGAAAATGGGGCGATCGGAGAATCGCTTGGCAAACCGGCGACGCCAAACCTCCGTGCTTGTTCTCGTCGAGAGTTATCAATCTCCATCCGTTGTCGTCGCCGGACAATATTTGCGAAGCTGAACTGTTCGTTATGTGACCACGTATGCCCCACATCTGTTGGAATTGCACCCGAATCTCGTTGAAGGTCTCGGTGATCACGGCGATAAAGACGTTCTTGACGAGCCACGCGAGGAAGAATATCATCGTGCTGAAATAAAGAACCGCCCGCCATGCGGGCAAACTGTCGATCGCACGGTACATTATAAAAACCCATCCCTCTTGCGATGCTGCCTGGTATACGGTGAATATACTCGTCGCTGAAATCAATCAACAAATTTTTAGTATATTGTATACAGCAGAAAAAAAAATGAAAATTAATTTAACTGGACTAAACCGGGTTTTAGCTAGTTTTTTAAATTTCATGTACAATTGTGATCGAAAATTAATGTCCAGTGTCTAAAAAATTGGAGAAAATTCATTTTCACTATTTTATTTTTATTTTATTTACCGAACTCTTCGAATCCATTGAATCCCATTATGTACTTGGATAGTTCGAGCTTCATGCACATCATGCCTTCTGGACATTGGTACCCGGATTCCGGATCCGTCGAGCAAAACGTGTCTGGTATCGCAAGGCTGTTTATCGTTATGTGATTCGGATCCGTGGTGTTTAGAACGCAATGATTCTTCAGCTCGCCGAAGAACTGTACACCTAGGAGTCCGTACAGTGACATGAAGAAAAGGAAGAAAAGCGTCACGTTGTAGATCTGTTGACTCGATCGTCTGAAATTAAAAAAAAAAAATTCGTATCATCCGGATAAATTAAATATATATATATATATATATTTTTTTAATATAAATCTTTGGATTTTCTCACTTGAAAATCTGATTGATTCGTGCCTTGGGCATAGAGAATTTGAGAAATACGCGCAAGAAACGAATCATGATGAGGGGTCTCGGCGACCGAATTACCGACACTGCGCTGAACTTCAATACCAAACCGAGCATCTCGAACATCTGAAGAATAACGGAGAGCCAGAGAAATAATACCATCGTCGCGTCGAATTGGCACCAGTGGTCCTTCAAGTACGACTTGTCCCTCTGTGGAATAAACTTTGAACAGTTATAATTCGACAAAGTCTCAACATTATCGGATATACCTTTAATATTCCGCGAATGTGCATTTTGGCGATCATCTCGGCGGTGAAGAGAAACGTGACGATCAGATCGCAGATAAAGGTGACATACTGAAGCTCCGGGATATTTTCGAAGGTCTTCGGGGTGTTGAGACATACCGAGGCGAGAGACAACAGCGCGCAGAGTCTCATCAACCTTCGCACCCACAGCTACCGAAGAAAAACGGGAAGAAGACATATTTTAGTCAGTGGTTTTATCGGGTGAGTTTTCGAATGCAGTCTTGCTCAGCTATATTGTCTGAAAAATTTGAAATTTATTTTTAACGCCAAAATGAACCTTCCTCTGTGAGGAAGTAAAAATTGTAGAACACGAAACACCGGACTGAACGATTTTTTGCAGTTCAATTATCAAGTAACTAATTGAATTTGAGGTACTTTTATAGTAACATTGCATTAAATAATTCAATCTAAAGTATTTCTTAAGTTTTTGAAATACGTTATCTTTAGATATTTGCAGATTTGTCGGTCCAGACCGAGACGTCGGTCCAGACCGAGACGGCATTTAAGAACGCACTCATCGAGTCATCGTTTATCGAATACGAATCGATCTCTCACCTTGTTAACCCACTCGATATCGGCGCTTTCATTGAGTGACTCCTCCGGGCCATAATCTGCTAGAACTGGTTCCCCTTTGAGACTCTGCTTCCGTCCCAACATCATAATAGGGATTATGTTCGCAATGGTGAGGCCTACAAAAGAGCGCGTTAGCTTAAATCGACATTTTACTGTTTATCCTTCGGCATCAACAACACGTGTGTCCGACTCACACACACCCGGAGAAGTGAAACAACCCCGAAGACGTCTGCACGAGACTAAATTTCATCAGCTTACAAAGGCGGTGTGTTCTGTATTACACAAACTTCACACGAAGAAGTTCGAAGTTAACTTTACCATAAGGACAAAATTCTACAAAATAATAATTTTTTTTTTCATCCTATAGTGAATAATTTTTCCTGCTTCCGAAGCGAACAATTACTTTTATGAAGCAGTATGTTAACAGAAACAGAGAATTGTCAGAGAGGAAATTTGATAAGATTCAGATATCTTTAGGGCTATAAGGTAGACACGTGCGAATGGCTAGTTCATGAAAATATGTGTTTATATTAATGTAATAATAATAACACAAGAACCCTCGAACGTCAAAGTTATTTTTTAAATTCAATTCAATGTCTTCTATTTTTCTGACTACCAATTGATTCTTGAGCGTACGAGGGGAAAGCCGAAGCTTTTGGAGTACCGGTGATAGCCGTGAATGGTATTTTTTTCTGTATCGTTCAATTGGCAACTAAACAACTCAAGTCATTTTTTCCACTCAATTACATCGAACCATGTTTCATTCTTTTGCTGAACTCGTTACAAGCCACGCATTGTAAAGAAAAACGTATGGAATTTATGGTACCGGACTGGAAAACTTTTAGGCAAAAACCGATATATTATATTTTATGTACAGTGGGAATGAAAAATGCATTTCTACTAATTTAATTTAATATTAATCACTTGCTTTTTGATGAACGAAATATACTAATTGTTCATCACAATTGTGCATCAAATTTAATGTATCAGTTTTTGCATAAAAACTTCCAGTCCTGTAGATTGAATTCACAATCATTTTTTACAGTATAGAAGTATATCACTATAAGCTCTATTCACTGAATACACGATCTCCACATTGTATTGCAGTTGATTTTGATTTTTTTATGAATCAAAATATGTATTCTGTTTTGTTTACAACTTTTCGTTAAACCGTTGCATGCACATTCAATTGTAATATTCGATAGTTTTTTTAAAAACGAATCAGAACGTTGTCACATGTATCGTTCTCGTACGTCTTATCTTCTTCGAATAGACTCTTCCTTTTTTTAAAATTAATTCACAAAAAAATCGTAAAGCGTACAAGAGGACTCTTCTCAGGTGTAATACAAATAGATAAGCTACGGGCTTCACAAAAAAAAGACACGTACACAATCAGTTACGACGTGACACTCTTATTACAAGAAAACACCTTTCGTCAAGCATATGCATATATGCAATATAATACTCACGTCACCGCAATTTTTAATATCACCGTTATTATTGTCAAAACATTAGCTGAAAAATTATTTATAAATATAAGCCACAGTAGATATAATTGTCACATTTTATCGTGCAACATTTTTATCGCTTTGGGTTATTCCATTTCCGAGCGTCAATAGACAGTGCGAGTAACACGTTGAATACACGTTTTCCTTTTTTTATCAGCGCGTCGTCTGTACTCTCGATAATTTTCAACCCCATTTTAGGCGGCTCTCGATGTGGAATCTTTCAAGTTCACTAAATCAATGAACGAGAATAAAGGGAAAAATTAACAAAAAAATATGTATATATCGCGAGTCGTTATAATTATGAATAAAAAAAATTGACAATTTTTTTTCGTTCACTCCGAGCAATAATGAAAGAAGATAACGACGTTTAGAGCCGAAGGGGTTTTTCGACTCCGTCTCAGCTAATAATTTTCACTTCGTCATAAAACTGCTTACCTTTTTATTTAACGGTGCGGGCGATGAATTATTCTGCCCTTAAGGCAATTTCGTATAAACTACATTTCACATACAAGTAACGTGAACGCTTAACGATTAATATACATCTTGTTAACAACAGTCTGACGGCATGGCGAACAACATTTTTCGGTGGTGCCAAAGTTGGCAAAGCCAGCTGAGCGCTCTCGGGCATGTGCCGTGGCATTCGGATTCTCTCATCTCCGAGGGATCAATATTTCAAGGGTTTCGGAGAAACGCACGCACAGACCCTCCCCGAAAGCTATCTACACCCACCTGCAGAGATCTTCCTTATCATTGCGCCACATAAGATTGCTGTTGCTTAATAGCACAATTGCATTAGGCAGATTCGGTTCAGTACTTTATTTTATTTTTATCGTGCCAACCAGAGAAAGGAATTTATATTACTTCAATAAATATTATATTCTCCCGCAGAAATGTATATTTATTTATTTTATTATTACGTTAAGGGGAGCCAGCCCAGTTTACATGAATAAAAAGTTGAATTGTTGTTTACATTTAATTCGCATTTATTTTAAATCACACATTAATCACAAAGAAGAACCGTAAATACTGTAAGTATGAAAGTTATGCATTCACTGTGCGGTTATAACCATTTTGTTATGTTGATCGTTCAGAAGAGACGAATTGGCGTCCAATTAATTCCATTAAAATCACATCTCTTCTTCCTCCTCGGTGTTCGTCGCGTCCTCTTGGACTTCGCGATAATCGAGCTCGAGAGCAGCGAGATCCTCTCTCGCTTCGGAAAATTCACCCTCCTCCATGCCTTCACCAACGAACCTTTGCAAAAAAAAAAATTGAAAATTTAATGAATTTCATTAGATATTAATATCAATTAAAATTGTACCAATGAACGAATGCTCGCTTGGAGTACATAAGATCAAATTTGTGATCGATTCGAGCCCAGGCATCGACAATCGCCGTCGTGTTGCACAAGCAGCAAACAGCCCTGCTGACTTTTGCGAGATCACCGCCAGGCACGACCGTCGGTGGTTGATAGTTTATGCCAACCTAGTTGCATTAATTAATTTTTGTTTATTCAAAAAATAAAGTCACACGTCGATAAGAAATTTTTTTTCGTGTGAATTCAAACCTTGAATCCGGTGGGGCACCATTCGACAAATTGCACGTGTTTCTGCTTCTTTATCATCGCAATTGCGGCGTTCACGTCTTTGGGCACTACATCGCCGCGATAGAGCATGCAGACCGCCATGTACTTCCCTTTTCGCGGATCGCAATTGACCATTTGGTGATTCGGTTCGAAGCAGGAGGTCGTTATGTCCGCCACGGTCATCCTCTCATGACCTGCCTTCTCCGCGGACATTACCGGTGCGTAAGTCGCCTAAAAAAATATTTACGCTTAACAGATTTGATTAGATTAAAGTGGAGCAAAATGGCAAAATGGAACGTCCTAAAATTTTTGGACAATAACATTAAAACAATTTTTTTTAAATGCTCGTTTCCAAACTTATAGAACGTCTCATTTAGCCCCATTTTCAGCCTGTTTTGCCTCGCGATTCCCAAGCGTAGAAGACGTAAATGGAGCATTTTCCATCAACTCGAATACTTGTGTTTTCTCGAGCTTGTCCCCGTAGAAGACATAGAAGAGAGAGGGGTAAGATGAGACAGTTTGGGCAAAACGGGAAAGAAATTCCAGATGTGCCGATGGGAAAAAAATGGGACATTAAAAAATCATTGGAAAATTGCTTTTTGCACCACTGTTTCGTTTAACCCCGCTCTCTCCCATTTGAGAAAAAGACCCACGAGAGGAAAATGTATTCGTGGATATGGAACGAGGTTCGTCTGAAATTCAGTGAGATCGACGTTTAGAGCTCCGTCGAAACGCAGACTCGCTGTAATCGACGATACGATTTGTCCGATGAGCCGATTCAGATTGGTGTAAGTTGGCCGGTCGATCGACAAGTTTCTTATGCAAAGCTCGTAGATTGCTTGATTGTCAACGATGAACGCCACTTCGCAATGCTCGAGGGTCGGATGGGTGTAAAGAATCGCGTTGTACGGCTCGACGACGGCGGTTGAAACCTTGGATCAAATATAGTTCGTTATGATTAAATAATATTGATTTTACGTATCGCCGATGACAATTACCTGCGGAGCGGGATATATACTGAAGGTGAGCTTGCATCGTTTTGGATAGTCGACGGAGAGCCTCTCCATCAGCAAACTCGAGAAACCGGAACCGGTACCACCGCCGAACGAGTGAAAGATGAGGAAACCTTGGAGACCACGACACTGCTCGGCAATTTTCCTAATGCGGTCCAGTGTGAGATCGACAATTTCCTTTCCTGATTTCAATTTAATTGAAATTTAGTCTATTATATTCAAAATGTTATGAAGTATTTTTTCTAAGGCTTTTTTGCAATTAGTTTTGGAGCTTTAAACGTTATCCAGGCTCCAAAAAAAAAATATATATAAAGTATGTTGCATATTTCTTCCTTATTTATTGGAATGCTGCTTCGACTACTTTTTTTTATCGATTGTTAATTTTTTTTTTTTTTCCTTTTAATCTTTGACAGAATTTGGAGTAGAGTCTCGTAAAAAATATTCTTGCGTACCGATTGTATAATGGCCACGGGCGTAATTATTGGCCGCGTCTTCCTTTCCGGTGATTAATTGTTCAGGATGAAAGAGCTGCCTGTACGTTCCGGTCCGGACCTCGTCTACGTTACAAATGCGATTATAAAACTATAAGTACATGTGCAACAATCGACTAATATAAAATAATTTCTTATTTTATCGATTTCCATGAATTAATCTTGCCTACAACGGTCGGTTCGAGATCGATGAAAACTGCCCTCGGCACGTGTTTCCCCGAGCCGGTCTCCGAGAAGAAAGTATTGAAGGAGTCATCTCCGTAACCGATTGTCTTGTCACTTGGCATCTGCCCGTCGGGATGAATTCCATGCTCCAGACAATACAGCTCCCAGCAGGCGTTTCCCATTTGAACACCCGCTTGGCCGATATGTATAGATATGCATTCCCTCTGGGACAAAAAAAACAGAAAAATAAGAAATATTAATTTAATAGGTTACCAGTTTTTTTCATCTAGTATATTATCGAATTTTTTTACAATTGTGGTATGACGAAAAAAAAATTACAACTGCGTAGAAATAACGATGTTTCATCTTCTACGCATGCGCGATTGCTGTTGTGTTATTTTTTTTGTTACTCAAAACAGGGAGCTCTGGCGCATGTATAGAGTGACCTGAGATTGTCATAATTTTTTACGGTTATTATTACGTTCGCCGAAGCTGCTGGGTAACTCATGAATAAATTTATGTTTTTTTCCGACTTCACTAACATAACATTTCTTGCGTGCAACGCGGACGGAATATCGCCTATTATTAACCAATAATCATTGTTTCGTCTGGTTAAGCGCTTCGCTTTTGATTTTTTAACACTGTCAAGAATCTAAGAGTTAAATCTTTTGCTAGTTCGTTCCAAAGGTAATTATTTACGATATAGACTATGAAGAAAATTAGTATGAAATTTAATGTACTGGAACTTAACGTTTTTAGGCATAAACTGATATATAAAATTCCGTATTTCATTGTGATGAAAAATAAGAATGTACACCACACGACAGTGATTTTTTCACACTTCACAAACTTAAATTGCAGCATAACATGAGAAGTTACAAGTGATTCTTAACGGGAACTTGTCAATAAATTGCCTTGAACAAACTCCTCACAAATAATACTATTTTTTTCTCGAGTATTCATAAAACTCAATTGGAACTTTTCTATACACACTTTCGCTTTTAAATATACCTTCCTCGCCATTTTTTCCGCCTGACCCGTTCGCGTATCCATCTTTACGATTGCGATAAATAAATTATTCGAAATACATAGAATACAAAAAAAATAGTTATAAGCGATGCTTCCGAGAGGTACCTGATTAGACAACTGACTGACGGAAGCACGAATGTGCGGAAATCTACCTGTCAGGAGGTTCGATAATAACAAATATACGTGTACATAAACTCGGGCCTTGACCCAGCCAAGGCAGTCAGTATGGTTCCTTTAATAAGTAACGCTTCAATTTGCACAGTTCTCCAGCTGTGTCGCGTCTACGCTCGTACAGGAAATCGATCTTAACATTGTCACGATGTGTAACCATAGCAGCTCGATATACTATACAGCATTTAGTTTTTAATACATAATTATTCATTTTATGTTACTTATCGTAGTGTCATTCGCGTACATATTAATTACCAATTAGAAAATTTAATAAACATAGTACTTATTCGTCCGGCTTAAGTTACAACTATCGTCTGATAAGTCACAGAAATGTACACCATATCTTTTTATCAAACCCTTGAGTAACATAATTTTTATGATATTTATATATTGATTCTATGATATTTATGCTGGGGTAATTTATGTGCATATTAATTGTCGATTAAGTCAAAGTATTACTTGTATTACTCATCTGCTCGGTCTAAGTTATAATTCCTGTTCGATAATTCACAAGAGTCTGTACTCGATTTTTCCTATCGATGCAAAAATAATTTAGTGATTAATCTCAAAAGAAAATTGATTTAATAAATATAAACCAGACTCACCATTGTTGAATTACTTTGATAAAACTGTGCACTGCAGCAAATGGGAGCACAACCCGTTTGTCACCTTTCGACTAGCACTGTTTCACTCGCGGAATATCCGAGACTTTATCGGACTCAATATATTTATAGGCATAATAGCGTGAGTCCGATGTTTTACAAACGATTACTGCGCCGGCAGTTCGCAGCTCGGATCCACCAGTTCGATCCATAAACAGTCTACTGTCCTGTCCATAAACTATACTGTACTGTACTGTACTGTCCTGTCCACCTAGATTCGATGGAATCGCTTGCACTAAAGATAATCCTGGCAGCCTCAATTTATTTTAAAAAAATCGTTTCTTTACTGCTCTCTTTTTGAATCTACACTTTGTTAGACGAACACAGTGCATTTTTTTTTAAATAAAAGTTGCAATGTTTCTGCGACATCAAGTTTGCACAAGCTTTTTTTCCATCGCCTCATACATTTTTAGTAATGATCGATGAACTTTTCAAGTTGAGATCAATAATCATCATGAAATCGTATTTTACTTCCGGCATTTACTTCGCTGAAGACTACTGCAATTTGCTTGAAATGAAAAATGTCTTATTTGTCGTAAATAAATAGGAACGAAGTTTTTATTCCGTTAAGGAATCCGATTAGAAAAACTGTCATGTTTCCATTCTCAACCGTTCTTCAGTCATGTTTTCTCTGTTTTGTCGCAAATTGTTATAATGATCCAACTTTTCTACACCAATCTCGTTCGCATAAACTTTTTGTTCTAGCTTTTCAAGTCGTGGTCATAAAAAAGAGCACTGTATGGTGCTCTACTGGCGTTTACTCCGTCAAAAACTGTGCTGTGGTACGCTTGAAATTAAAAGTCTCCTTATTTGTCATAAAAAAACGTCACATTTTTTTTATTTCGTCAAATCAAATAGAAATATTCCGGTGTGTTTCACTGCAACATGACATTTATTGATATATAATTTATGGACATCAGGACATCAAGCTTAGATAGAAAACACCATTTTTTATTTGTACAGTTGAACAACTTGAGTAACGCATAATATGAACAACAACAAAAAACGTTGACAATAGAATAAATTATGACTGCAAATGTCTCTTGACTGTTGCTTCCCACTAGTGGAATATTTGTTTTCAAATAATCGAATAAAATATATATAATGTGATACAATTTCAATTGTTGTGCCTTTTTTAAATGTTCCAGAGACCTTTAATAAAAATAAAGTTAACACGACGTTTTATATCAATTATTTACATATAAAAAAAAGAAAAAAGCATGAAATATTACTTGATAAATGTTGACGGCGTCTCATTGCCATCGAACAGCAACTTTGTTAGTACGGTTCGGGGTAGTAGCGTGCGGCGCACATAGCCCATAATTATTTAGTGCTGACAATATTTGGATTTCGACTGATACGATAAGTTAGATTTTCTTTGCTATGTCTTTTATAGTTATCATAGGATTTTCCTACGGATTTTTTAACGGACCAAATACTTCGTTTATCTAATAGGCACGGATGAAATTGAAGACATGGACGTCAAGCTTGACGGACCTGAGCTAAGATTAAGCTTGTCCAGTTCCTCGTCGGCTTTGTTGTTTTTAAGGTCTTGCTGAGTATACAAGAATTTATTCCATTCGTCACCCCGCGGATGTGCCAGATTCTGCGAATGAAGATAAGATATGAAATAATAGACAAACGAAGAAAGGAACAAGTTGTAATGAAAAAAGTGTCCTTACCTCTGCCACATCGTAGACCCAAATCTTCCCGGAATCATCGCCGACGGTCACGTGGAATCCACTTGGAGTCCAAGAAACTCTGTTTAAAGCCGGGCAACCGTCGACAACGACACTGGCCGTCGGTACTTCGGTGTCCTGGTTCAAGTTCCACAGATCCAATCGACCGGAATCGTCGACGGCAGCGAAAAGCGCCGGATGCGTCGGGGACCAAGCTACATCGTACACGTAGTCACCGTTGTGCTCGAAGGAATACAAGGGTTTGTTCTCCTTGAGACTCCACAGCTTGATTGTCCAGTCGATAGACGAAGTGAGGAACAGGTGCGAAAAATCTATTCCTCCTTGTACGGAATGTGCACCGATGCCGGTCACCGGACCTTGATGACCCTCATAGGTCTCAGTGACTCCGGCTCTCGTACCGTGACGACAAGCTGCAGTGAAACGATAAGATTCGAAATGGATGACATCGGATAAATATTCAGCGAATTATAAAAGTCCTGAAGCGAGCAAAATTTTTTTGCAGTAATTTGTGTGTAAATAATAGTAGATTATTATGGTAGTAATTAATAGCATCGTGTTTATATATTTTCTGTAAAAGGCTTTATCCCGTCGAAACGAATAAATGAATAAAATAATTGGGCAGTAATTATCATAATAGCTATTATTGCGAATAAATAATAATAAATATATGACATTATAAAGTTCCGCTTAATACCTGAAAAAACAGTTCCATCCTCACTACCAACAACGAAGTTGTTCACGTCTCCATGCGGAAAAGCCAGACACGTAACCGAAATGGATTTGGACTGTTTAGTCTGGACATCGAGAGTCTCCTGCGGTTGGGACAACATGTCCAAACTCCACGAGCACATCTTTCCATCGGTCGATATACTTATTAAATTGTGAGCATTTTGGGTCCCGACGACGTTCAGACAATAAACTGGATGCTGTAGAAAAAAACAACAGTTCAATGATTATTACAATGTCTATGGAATTTGACCTTCGAATCGTTAAAAAATGTAAATGCCCACCGTATGAGCGCTCGCCGATAGCGGTGTGCGCTGAATCGGTGTTCTCTTCTGCACCCTGTTGTCCCAGAGAACAATCTGACCGGAGTAAGTACCGCCGAGAATCAAGTTGGGATGGAATCTCGCGAAAGTCGTCGACATCACCGGTGACTGACAGTGAAATATATCTTCGGGAGTGGTTTTCTTAAACTTGGTATTCCAAACGAGACATACACCATCCGGATCGTTCGGTGTGTCTTCGTTATTGGTGTAAGAGGCGGCTAAGAGTTCGGGAAATTGTGGAGACCAGTCCATCGACGTCACACAACGATTGCGCGACCAACGCTCGCAGAAGAAGGAACGATTCAACCATAGTCGCTGATGGCTCTTCTCGTCGCTGCAACGAGACGAAATTTTCAACAATTGACAGATTTATCATCCTAAAAAAAAGGATTCATAAGTCCAAGCAATCGAGGCGACCGACTCGGGATACGTTACTTCTCAAAGGGTTTTCATTTTATGTGTTTCAGTCCCAAATTGTAAAAGTCTATTGAGTTTTGATATTTGCCCACACTTATCCTTGCCGTTAAACGTATTAAGTTAAGTAAACAAATTTCTTACTTTCCCTCTTCGCCGTCCAAAGTTCCTGTGTAATCGGTATAAATGTCGACTGATTCAGCAAGAGCCCTTTCGACCACTCTGCTTGTTCTATCCAGGAATCGTTGAAATTCCTCGGAGAGAATGATCATTTGCTTTTCTTCCTCACTGAGCTCTCGAACTGTAGGCAGCAAAGTAAGGAAATACAGTCGACGGAGAATAAAAGTTTATACATTTAATTAATTCAATGTTTACCTTCTTTCGGTGGTTTTTCCTTTTCTTTCTCCTGTTCGACCTGAGTGAGGGCAGGCTGAACTTCTTTGACCTGCGGCAGGCCGTGCGGCAGAATTCCAGGTGGAAGTTTGCTCTGGAAGCCGTCCATGTGAGGCAAGCTGTTCTCTTCATCCTCGGCTTGGCCATCATCATATGTCAAAACTGTGGTGAATAAGCTAGCCCCGAAAAAAGATAGCCCTAACTCTACTGCGATCGCCTAACGGAACAATCCCTGTCTCTACTCTTTGATCAACGATTGTAAAGTAAATTTTTTTTGCTGTCCATTTTAGTCAATAGATTTTCATGATTTGACGCAAAGCTCCAAATTATTGAAAGACTTTAAGTTTACGATGCAAGCATGCGTCTTAGTTATCGCTCATCCATACAATTTTTTTTCTGTCTTCTATTATCTATAATTTGGCAAGTACGAATGTTCGTTAGTTATCGTAATGATTTTGGCGCAGGTGTGGAAGAAGAGGTATAAGAGTGTAGGGGAAAAGTAGCTCGTTGTAAGCATGCTAGGAGAGTGTATAAAAAGTGCATTCAGACTAAATTTAAAGGTCCGTTACTTCATTATTCGTTTACCGATAATTGTAACGGGGAAACCCGTCGGCGTGTGAGATAAGCTTATCTCGGTTGATAAAATTTTGCAGATTAATGATTATTCGTTAGAAACCCATTAATCATATCCCATCATATATGGTAAGATTTGTTCAAGTGAGATGAAGAATTTGTTAACATTTCGTTAAGACTCTTCGATAAAAGACACTCATTTAGGCCTCTGAGAATTGCATGAAAATGTTTTACTACTTTAATATTCGAAAGAAATTGTTTTAATGTATTGTATAATTAATAAAAAATGTAATTGGCGATTAAAATTCCTTGTCTAACTCGTATCTCGAGAAATCTACTTTCAGCACACGTTCAGCAAAATTCGTTAATCGCGTACCCCATTTATCGCTACAAAAAATAGTTAAATAAAGTATGTAATTTTTCTCCCGTTACGCTGTTCCTTTATCATCGATAAACCCTTTCTCAGCAGGAAAAAATAAAACGGGGTCCGAATAATCGAGAAGCCATAAACGTAGTGTAAAAAAAAAATGAATTCATTTAACGCAGCTTCCCGAGCCTCATGCATCTTAAGTGAGAATATACCTTTGTACAAAGGACGTAAATAAACGTAACTGAGTTCAAATCTACAAACTTAAAAGGGTCGCCTTTTGTGCGACGCCATTAATTCTCTATAAAAACTCTACAGAGTCGATAATCATGCAATTCCTGATTTTGTTAATGATAAAAAAATAATTGTTGTAGAAGATGTTTCAAAATTCACAGGTAGTCGAGCGGACGATGGAAATTTCTTAATTATAATACGGTGCACAAAGCTACTTGGGAGACGATGAGACTTATAAATATTGTACTTCAAGTTCTACTGCTAGTCGTGAATAATCTGAATCGAAAAGTTTAGCTGTGCAAAAGAACGAAACGATTTAAGAAAAAAAAATTCCACGAAATTCAAAACGAAAGTCTCCTGGACAACTTATTTATTTATTTATTTTTTCAAATGATACAAGAAACGAGTGGCACAGCGTTTACAAGCGTTTTCGGTACGGGAGCCTGACGACTGATTCGATTTTTAGTGTGCGTTACGGAACAGGGAAATGAAAAGTCAATTATTACACACTCGTGAAATTTTTATGAACGCGGCAACAAAAAAAGTAGGAAATTAAAAAAAATAATATAAAAAAAGCTTGCAATGCTCGTGACACAATTAATAAAAGTGAATGAGCTTCAGAGAAGATCACCTACCTGTGAATTCGTCCTCCCACTCTAAACCAGGATTTAGATTGTACTCGTCTTGAAGGAGGGAAAAGAAAATGTCAATCAATTTCGTATCTTATCTCGTTAGCGCTCCGTCTCTCTCGTAAATTGATCGTCGACGTGTGCAGTTTGTTTATCATTCGCCTTCACACGGTCGAATTTCACGTGTCGACTCATCGACGATCGGTACGCAAAGATTGGAACGATCTTGAGGTGGGTTCGTGTTTGTATTTAATTTTACTGCGTGCAAATACGGTAAACCCTATAAAAGCTGTAGCGATATTATTTATCCTGATTGCAAAATGTTTTCTCTCTTTTTTTCAAATTTAATTTATCGATCATACATACATACATACTTATGTATGTATAAATTCATAAAAGCCACTCAGTCACATGTGAAACCTTGGCAGTCAGAATACCTCGTTTCGCAATGAGAATCCAAATATTCCAAAGCACCAAAAGTTTCATTCCTTCACCGGTCAACACAGCCACACCCTTTATTCGTTATCGATTTAAGGACGATTTATTTTAAATGGTTGACTTTTTTCTATTTTCATCGCGAGCTCAAGTTAATCCACGAATTTTAGGCACAACAATCCAACTATCCAACACCATCGACAAAAATCTGTTTAATATCTGCTATTAGTAAGATTGTTACATAGTTATAATCCCAACGTTCTGATACGAGAATGAACGTGATAAATAGTTTTGAGAACTCCGGAAGGTGCGTTAAGATGTGACAAGATTCTGCAATAGATAGGAAATCCCATTTAATCGGGACGTCGCTGTGGCATTAGCCGAGTAACGATTCGATCTCGTCTCGATTCTGCATTTTTAAACGGAAACGATACTTCAGTACAGTGTATAAAAATTCTTGTAAAATTACATGCCTCAGTACTGGAAGTTTTCACGCATAAACTAGTGTATTAAATTTCATGTAGAATTGGAACGAAAAATTAACGTGCAGTAAACTAAAAGCTTTTGAAAAATTTTACTTTTAATTTATTTTAACTTCACTCTGAAAAGTCATTAATTTTTTATAACAATTGTACATTAAATTGAATATACTAGATTGTTTCATTGAAAAGTTCCTATTTATTAAATTAAATTGGATATTTTTTTCAACAGTGTAATTGCTTTTACAATTTCACTGCACCATTCAACAATGATAAGCCGATTCGTTACTCGTTCGTTCACAAATCCTTTACGTACGCATATATAGTTATCAAATAGGCAGATTTTTTGTATTCGAAATAGTGTGTAGATCTGTACTAGATAATTAACACGCACCGACGGGATATCAACGGGGATAAAGCGGATGGATATTTAGAGAGATAAAAAGAGGAATCCGTGTTTTGTGTAAAAAAAAAAATTGTCTACCGTCACTAACGGCGAGTATGTCGTTGCAAAGAAGCCTCTCTATGTATTCCGAATTTGTTTTTTTCTTTTCAATCTATAATCGTCTCTGGTTGACCAACACCGATCTTGAAACTGCCGAGAATAAAGCTAATATTCATCTAAGACTCGGTTAAAAACCAAGAGAAATTATAACTTACCGTAATAGTCGAATGCATGAGCTGAGGAGGGGAGCGAAAAAAATTGCACTTAGTTACGATTTAATGTCAATAAGATATTTACGATAATTAACAAAAAATAAAAATAAAAAAAATTATACCTTCCTAAACTCAGAAGATTACGCGTCGCGTCGAAGTGCTCGAGTTAAAGATTTGTTTCATTTTTTTCCATAGGGCAGATGGTAAACGATTAACGCAACGCCGAAAATAATTGCAACAGAAACGTTGAAAAGAACGTAATAATGACGAAAATAAAAATATGAGAAATGAAAGTCAATGAACCGATTCGGAAGCCGCTAAGCGAAACTTGGGATGAATTTGATATTCCTTGCCGCATAACGTTTGTATATTCATACTTTTTTCTTCTTGCTGCGATGACAAAGAAAGTCGATCTGTTTATCTTTTGTTGAAAAATTTTTATGTAAGGCATATTCTTTCACGGATGTAACTGTTGAATTGTATCGAAGTGATAAAAGTGAAAAAAAATCTGTCGGAGCTCGTCGTTGGATGTAAGCATAAATCATGTCAGTTGACGGGCTTCATATTAGAGAAAACATACATATTCGATCGAATGAATTTGATCGAACATGACTCAATTCTCGCTGTGAAAATCATGCTCCGAAAAAATACACGATAGTTTTTTATCAGGATTCTACCCGTCCGCGCATCAGATTGTCATATCTCACTTACATGACTTGTCACACTTATGCCCACCCCCCTAAGTTTCTCTGCACAAAATTTCACTATCATATCGTCCAACTATCGCAGCCAGACGATATTAATTGCCGTACGAAAATAAATGATAAAAAAATGATATTATTCCTTGGGTGATAGAGAAAACGTCAAGTGTCGGCCAACGTGAACCGGAGCAAACCCTATCGACAGTCAGAACATACATTACCAATTTCTCTTTAGCCCTAAGCAATTAAAAGCGCAGTAAAGCAGTTGAGCCCTTTTGCAAGCGACACGACACGAAACCGCACGTATCATAATGATTCGTACAAGAAAACAAAATGAAAATAATTATCTGTACGTTCGCGTTTCAGTTTTAATAAAACACTATTGGGCACGGAGAAGCAACATCGAATTATCCAATTGCTCACAATATTACAATCGGTATTTTTTATATCCTTGTTTAAGGGGAATTTTATTCCGAAAAAAATAAAACAAATCTATCAAGTAAATTTGCACAAACCGAGTATATTTCTCGTGCAAATTCGATATATTGGATCGAGTTAATCGTCCGAAATTTTGGAAAATCCGAGTCAGAATTTCTAGTATTTCCTGATGCGTGACTTTTTTTAATGCTAAATATTACGTTTAGTTAAAAAAGTGTTTGAATAAAACTGCAATGAATCGTCTGGAAATTACGTTTGCAATTATCACCAATGGCTATTGGACAAATAGATTTTGCTCAGCGGTGCTTTTGAGGGGTGTGGAGCCACACATCCGATCCGACGTGATAAGCAGCATGATAGCCTGGACGAAATTAATGTAAGTTACGATAGGTCGAACGACGAGCAAGCGACGGTTCGTTTGTAATTTTCACGGCAGCAAGCATTTACGTAAAAAAAAAATTTCATATTTAATGTACCAATGCTGGACATTTTTATGGATAAACTGATATATAACATTTCATGTACAAACGTATTGAAAAATGAAAATACAGTATAATAAAACCTTCGCAAATCATTTACTTTTATTTTACTTAGCACTCTAAATTCAACAATGCGCCTTAATTTCACTGTAAAAATACATTACATGCAATAACCTACTTTAATTTCAGTAGAAAAGTTTAATGTTAATTACTCTATCAGTTGAAAGTTAATTAATGTTTCATCACCATTTAACATTGAATTTAGAGTATCCGTTTTTGCATAAAAACTTCCAGTCCGGACCATGATTTTATCATTTTTTAAAGTGTTTTTAATAACGGACAAGCTTGCCCAGATAAATTAGAGGTAGTGAATTGGGATCGAGCTCCACATCCCACAAGCTTATTAACAAACGATCATATCTCTACCATCTATGATACGATTATTAAACGGTTAATGGAAATGGAAGTGAAATAGTAGACAAAACATACATAGGTAGTTTGGTGCAGACCCACCTTTCCTGGGACGCCACCAGTCGGTCTCAAAGTAGCCTGCGGAGCAAGAGTGAGTTGGTGACGTTGTCGTACAGTAGGAGTAGATCGTATTTGTGGAAGAGGAGGTGGATAGTCCTTGTGTCCAACACCGGTTGATTTGACCAATCGTATTGCGAGACAAGGGAACACGCGCACACGTTAGATAAAACCGCAAGATCAGTCGGCTTTTCGAATAAATAAAAACAAAGCAAAAAGAAATTAAAATGAAACGTACAGTTCATACCAATAAAAATTATTCTTTACAAGTTCTACGCATTGCCCTGACATGCAGAAGCAATGTTTTTTACTCACCGACTAATTTTGTGATTCAATCGTCAAAGATATTTAAGCATTGTACTTAAAGACGAGGCAAAATCGAATCGACTTCTTATTTTTCGGATAGAAAAAACCGCAACCGTATAGCCAACCACCACAAGATACCGACGAAATTTGTTTAGAATATTTTCTATCTTCGAGAGGATGAAAGCGAAAGGTGGATTCACCATTCACCATCACCTTTATCAAACTAGTGGGAAATTTTTTACCGGTGATTCGACGCAATGTCTAATGCGGCGTATCTTTGAATAAACCACTATTGATCCCATTGATGACGAAGGAATGGAGTTTTACAAATTCAATGATAGTGTCCAGGAAACAATCCCATTAAATAAATATTGCGAAGGTAAACGAACCAGTCAAATATTTGACGGCTCGTACGACGCGAAACTAATTATGGACGAAACGAATTTTGTCATAGACCTTTGTTTAAACACGTTTCTCATTATGAGGTATTTTGACTTGCAGAATTACTGATGAACGGTAATGGAAATATAAAACGATCAATGGTTAATAACCATGACGGTGTATCTCGTAAAATCAAGAAGAATGTTACACGAAATGGTTTTTATGTTTGGGAGGAAAGAAATGCTTCGTGCGAGTCGCGCAATACTCGATGTGATTGATAAATGAATGAACTTTATGTCGTATGGGAAATGAACTATACGGTGTGAATATGTAGCTTTCCTCATGTCGCCAGATCAATCTTATCGAGAGATCGGCAATGTTAATAATGACAAAAAAATTACTGATAGAACCAACATCGGTTTAAGGATGCTTCGCACGTACCGTCCCAGCTGGAAGTGAGATTGTGTGAGAATTCAAATATTTCCTATTTGTATACAATTCTGAAGGAAATCAACGCCATTGAACGTGCAAAGAACATTTATTTTGCATAACAATAATGTCAGAAAGTTATTATCAAATAGCTTATAGAAAAATTGTTTAAAAAAAGATCAGTAAACCACTTTCTCTCATTTCCAATGAATTCATGAATTTTCCAGAAGCCACACGAATTTTTTCATGATTTATTTTTAATTTTTTTTATTTTTCGCTAAAAAATGTATAACCAAAATCAAGTCATTTGAAATTTTTAATTAAAGGTCTCTCTTGAGCAATCATTTTTCGAAATAGTCTGTTAATAACTTTTTTGTGTTATTACTACGCAAAATGAAAGGTCTTAACATAATTGATGCGGCTGGTTTTTTTCTGCGGCATATTGCGAAGTACTGAGATTTTAATCGAATTAAAATTTGGACCGGGAATGTGTGATGCATCCTTAATCGGTAATTAATTACTCGGGTTTCGGACTAGCGAATACCGAATGGAATTGTACTAGGAGCGATTAAGTTTACCGTTTAGTGACAATCGCATAGTTGTCATTTGGTCGACGATGCGCGGACTGAAATTTGATAGAATTAAAAATGAGTCAAACGCGCTTATCGCTAAGCTCCTCACGTTGTGCCACGTGCTGAAGTGTGACGACAGAAAAGCTTGAAATCACAGTTAGAGATCGCATCACGTGTAACGCTACAAGCAATCCATCAGCAACGTGAAAGGGATGCCGAATCGTTTCGTGAAGAATCTTAAATTCGGAACACTATTCTTACATCCATTGCGAGTCGTAACTTTTGTAAAATTTCTGATGGATCGTTTGACTGCACACTAAACATAACGCATTAGTCCGTCGACCATGATTTAAATAAGTGGCAATTATTTTCGGCATAACGACAACGTTTAGTTGTTGTTTCTTCATCGCTTGTCAAACCGCAACGTACGATCGAATTCAATTAATTCAATAGGATAACAAAACTCACCGTCGTGGGTTGCATGAGCCGTTTGAGCGGTTTGCGTCTGCTTGCTATAAACTACGGGCTCTTTTGGCGGAATGTTTGTGTGAGCAACCGACACTACTGTGAGCTCGCGAGGGGCTTTCTTCTTGACTGAAGCGCTGTTTCGAGAATATAACTTTAGTTCAACAATTCTATAATCCGTGGAGCGCTGGTATCTGCGATTGCTCGAATGGATGCACAATGACCAATCATCAGTGATCGCAGACACGTGGCCAGCACTTCAAATGTTTTTTTTCATCTCGTTTTGTGCGTTAATAATTTTAGCGTTCACCAAAACAATGTTTTCCATTCCAGAAATGGCAGATCCCTGAATTTGGACCGGAGTTTTCTGTTCGTTTTTAACGACTAATATACCTCTGAGCGGCATTGATACTGGTTTGCTGTAGACTAGCATCTGGAGTGGCATTGGAGCTCTGATCGGATGTAAGAGAATTCATACTGGAAAGACTTGACAGTACATCTAGAAAACATAAGAAATATGTATACATAACATGTTTGTGGATTTTGGGTATTGCTGTACATTTGTTGTACATTTGCATATGGCTATAAAGTATTTATACCCGACACCGGTGCAACGCCGAGAGACGAAAGCATAGCATCGAGCTCTCTTCGATGGTCCTTGTCCGCGCCAGCTGCCCGGACAGTTGCCTCTTCGACCTTTGGTATTATAACAGCAGTATAATCATCAGCGAACGATTAAACATAGAGATAATTCATTTGCATACTTATTTACATCTTTTTGTTCCTTTTCTCGCCGGCGTCTCTCCTTTTCCTCCCTTATAGCTTGGAGCTTGGCTTTCTTTCGTTCCAATTCCGCCTTTCTGTCAGACATCATGTCTGTTTCTCACTCGGTAATTTCACAAATACTGTACAAAAAATTAATTATTTGCTAGTTGGTATAAACCTTTAACGTTTCACAATCTGTGCAATAATTACTTAATGTTTACACATAAATCTACAAGCAAAGATGTAGATAATATACAGGGCGTCAGTGAAAAAAAAAAAATTCAATGAAACAGCCATGACATAAGTTCCATACAAACATAAATAATTTGTCACACCCCACAATGTTCCATAGTTTTGCAATCTGTATGGTGAATTTCTTAATATTTATTACATAAATTGAAAACTGGAGCTTTAGAGTATAATTATTCGGCTATACCATTAAATTGAATTCAATTAGGACAATATAAAGACTATTTGAAAAGAATTCAAGAAAAAGAAATAAGAGTAACGGTATAATATCCTCGATATTTTGATGTATGACCCGATGCATTGATTCGCTATTCGCTATATATATATGGCATATATATAAATGTGATGCGTGGGTGTGTGTATATATATAGACGCAAAATTTATTGATTTCCGGTCCTACAACGATCACCTTCCTTACAGAAAACGGACAGCTCAATCCGGAAAATTTTGCCGGTTCGCTGTGTAAAATTATTGCGAATCATCGATTCTGTTCAACAGAGCCGAATAAAATGTGTCAGTCGAGTCAGCGAAGATGAATTTATAGAGCGTCAATGTCGAACGTCGGCGACATCGATTAATATTTAGAATACGAATTATGCATTACCTTGTTGTGGAGCCAGAGGAACGGTACGCTTAATTTATTAAACTTATTTCGTACACGACACACGATGGACAAATAACAAATAATAGACGTTTACGATCAGACGCCCGACACATTAAGATTCCATCTTTCTTTCCTTCTTCCGTGACGTATCGCGGCTACTGCGGTAGTCACCTGACTGTCGCGCTAAATCGGTAGATGCTAGAATAGAAACGAGTACGACGAATCGATTAAATGGCATTTAAATCGATTTAATTTTAATTTTCTACAATGTATGATTGATAATAGAATTTTTAAGATATTTCTTACGCGTAACAACTTTTTTTTAGTTATTGTACGGTCTTGGAATCGACGCAAAGCTCCGCCACGCGGTGACAACCCGAAGTTCCTAGACGTATTTTACATAATTTTTCAGTTCTATTCTAGCACTCGTAGCGCACGCTTAAAAGGGATAGTTTTAGATATTTATCGCCGAGATACCAACGAAACCTTTGGTGCGTATCGCAGGACTGCTAACTGAAAACCTTTATAAAAATGGGTATCATAAGGTTAGTGTACACCTACCTAGTGTACATCCTCCTCTGATAGTTTTTAGTTACTTATTAAACGGGTGAAGCCCTGTTTCTACAAAATGTATTTCATACCGGTGTGCGCATACGCGCATAATGTGTCCATGTAAATAGAGGTGATATAATATTGGTATAAGTATAATAGAAAATATTAAATAATTTATTCTTCCATTAATAATTATCTTATTATTGCCTAAAAGTAGTTTTGTCCTTTTTGTGATAAAAGAAGATCGTTTGCAGATTCGCACTAAAATCGAGTGTAGCTGGCGGTGTTGTGTATTACACAGTCCAGGAAGGCCTATGGTCGAGACCCGAAGAGAGTATGCAGGCCTACAACAAGGTTTATAACACCGTGGCTCCGTTAGTACAGAAAAATATATCTAACGATATCGCAATGGAAGTGAGTAATATTACAAATTGACTAGTAGCAGAAGTAAGTTACACAAATCTCTGTGAATTCGTTAATTTAGATATCGCAACTTCCGAGTGTGTCTACAATGACAAACTGTGCAAGAGGCATGTGGAACAACAGTGTCATAACGAGTATTAAATATGTGTCTGAACTTCCAACACATGTGTCTAATGGAATAGATTCTATGATTTCAATGGCTACATCCGATTCTGGGAAAACTGATTGATGCTACATAGAAATAATATCAAGGGATAGAATGTGTACATAAACTGATATGTTATAAAATAAATTGACGCCATGAGTGGCACTTACCATTAAGTTTTCATCGCCATTCCTTTCGATTGTATGAAAATTAAAAAAAATTCCTCTTGAAGAGTACGCTCGAAAAGGACACCTTGCATGCATAGCAATGGACGACGTTGGAGGGTAACGAAAAGTCCTACAATATCAGTCCGCAATAAAGTTTATGCAAGTTACGTCAGGCAGGACAGACGGTATCGAAATCTTATACTTTGTACTCCAAGTATTTTTTGGCATTTTATCGAATTGTGACTTAAATTAACGCACAGTCGTTTTAGTGCAATAAATAATTATTATTCAACGGACAAAATTCGGGGCTATTGCCGAAAGTTTCGTTCATGCTGCACTCCCGATACATTTGACTATGTTTCGTCAATATCTTCCTCGTGCTCGACAAGAGAATTCGTCCTCTCTCAATCGTTAGATAAGCCATGGCGGTGGTGGATTCAACGGACCCACAGCCGGAAATCTCTCGTCGGTACCGAGAATTGGCCGTTCTGTGTTCAAAGACTCCGGAAATTCCAGTCACGCCGAAAATTTTGGAAAAATTTCGGGTACCTACTGTAAGGAAATTTCGTCTCACCTACCAGCGCCTACCCAATGATCTATGAAAAAAAGGAGTTAGTTTGCCCTTCGATTGTCGCTGAACATACATGAAATAACGATTCCTCGATCCAAAAGACGAATTAATTTTTCATTCGTTCAGATTAAAAAATTAGTCATGGAAAATTCGAGATGAGTACATTAATAATATTTAAGTTTATTGTACAACTATCGACTATTAATATACAAAACTATAATTTTTGGTTACATATACATACACATATGTATAATAACGTAATGATGTGCAGATATTACATAATATAAAGATACAGGTAAACATCTTTTTTTTTGTGTTTTTTTATATATATAGTTTTACATTACAAATAACAAATAATTTACATGATTTCATTAGACCGAATCGGCCAAAGTCATTCTCGAACGGCAAAGCACCTTTGTGATGTCGAAAAAAATAATTGAACCGTTCGTGATTGACTTTGCAGCCGCGAACGCTGTTACTCATTCGATATTGCGCGGTTCAGTACGTCGCGAGATAAGCGAGCGATTTCTATTCATGGTTTTTTTTTTCCTTTTTCTTCATTTAATTTGTATTCTTAAAATATATAAGCCCTATAAGATGACGCGTTCCATTGAATATGCTACGATAAGTCATGCTCAACTATACGAAACGAAGTTCGGGACAATTCGTCAGAGCATTTCAGTGCCCTGTGCGTGTTTTTTTTCCAAGCACTCGTCGGAACAAATTCTTCAATTGCAGTGTTAAAAAAATTGATGGCAGAACTCTTGTGTATCAACTGATTAAATACTAATAACGCGATAATTGTCAGAGCGCTTTCTTGTAGCCACATTCGTCGTTTACTTTTTTCGATATATTTCCTACTTCCGTTCTAGTTAAACTATCTACCACAACTCGTAAATAGACTGGCGCACTAAACATTATTCTTGGAGGGGACTCCGGGCATTTTGCACGATTTACTGGCAAATGCGGAATAATAAATTTCAACTAAAATCAAATATTCTAAAAACGCCTTACACGTCACTCGCGATCGTTAAAATAATCCATTCTGAACGAAGCTCCATGAGAATCGGAGAATAAACGTTACAATGATTCTCGAAAAAAAGCGTAAGGCACCGAAGACGGCGATCAAAATTTAGACCCATCCGCCGGTCAATTTGTGGAACATCTCCTCGTTGAGAGTCTGATTTGCTTCCTTCGAGCGCATCGAGAGGAAGATATAACCACCGATGAATTCGTGGACTACCTTGCAGTCGGCCGACTGACATTCGAAAATGATATTCTCCTCCTCGAATTGCACCATCATGTGCTTGACTTCCCAGTTTACGTTCCACGCCTGAAACAAAAATATGATCGATATGCCAAGATTTCTTCGAGAATTTCAATCCAATAAAAAATACATTATTCTTGAAAGCCGAAATTCTAGCGAACATGGCGATTTGCAGAATAAAATCGTACCTTCATCGTATTATATCTCCACGTCTTCAAGTGATCGCCGCTGCTGAGTTCCATTCGCATGAGCCTGTTGCTCGCAATGCCGAGTAATTCGTCCTTGTTCTTTCCCGTGAACCTGACGATGAAAAGAGATATGCCGTATTCCGGTAACGATTGCCACGCTTTTACGTAATTGAGCTTGGCCTCGATCAGTGGAAGATCCTTGACGTTCGCGTGGGCTTCCAAGATCCTCTGTACGAGCTACGCAAAAAATAACAGCATTT
Organism: Listrodromus nycthemerus; assembly: GCA_963978505.1. Classification (NCBI taxonomy): domain Eukaryota; kingdom Metazoa; phylum Arthropoda; class Insecta; order Hymenoptera; family Ichneumonidae; genus Listrodromus; species Listrodromus nycthemerus. The sequence goes on along the minus strand of OZ021680.1, from coordinate 12,203,459 downwards.
AATGTATTATCTTCTATGTAATGTGACTGTAATATCGAGCTTCTCATGCACGACAGATGTACCTTTCCCTTCAGTTTCTTTGCGAATCTAGGTGCAACGTAGTCTTCAGGGATAATGTCAAGGGAATTAGGATTTATTGCCGGTGCCTGAGCAGGCCTCTGGAGTTGCAAGAACGCTTGAATGCTGTTGACTTCGCTCTCGTACGAGGAATCTGCGAGTGAACGACCTTTGGCAGCCAGTCTGCACGCAGCCATCCATTTTGCATATTGTTGCTCCTGAAATTGAAAGAAATAAGATAAGGATTAGACAAGAAAAAACGAAGAAGCTATAACGATTTAAAAAAATTACAACTAACCGCATCGCATCTGATCCACATTTCAGTCATTCCATCGGCGCTGGGTACTTCGAGCCGGATGCCGTATCTTCCCTGGGCGAGATTAACGTCCGGCGTAACTTCGCAACCGCGAAGATTTATAACGTAAGCCGGTGCCTCTGAGCTGTTTGTCTCCTCCCGAGTCTTGTACAGCCTCAGCTGAAGATCCCGGCAAGTGAACCAGTAGCGCTTGAAGGCTTTGAGGGTGAAGCGTTTCGGCTTGAAGAAACGGAGATAGTCGCAGAGCTCGGGAACCTGCGTGATGTCGCTGGGTCCATTGCTGATGTTGGTGCCCTCGAGAGACACCTGAAGATCCGTGAGGGCTGCGTCTATGTCGTCCTCGACTGGGGAGTTGGCGCCGTTCGTCTCGTAACTCGGCTGCGGCACGCTCGCCTGAAGGTTCACTTGTACCTGCATCGTCGGAGCAATTAATTTTTTCCACCCTTCCCCCAGTCGCCCTTATAGGAGCCGACTCTTTGTGCCTGGACAAAACGTAGTCTCGCTAGGACTCTTCGGTATTGACTTCCACTTCGAAAATCGACTCGGTTCGCTTGAAAATTTCGTACGTGTTCATTTTGTAATATTCAATCATTACAACTGGCTGATTGATTAATTAATTTGATCTATCATGATTAAAATCAATTCACACATTTTACCTGTACAGTATAATAACAAAACAAGTGTAAAATTCGAATGCAAGCAGACATTCGATGACGAAGCAATTGACCGTAGAAATTTTTGGAGCCATCGCCGTGCTCCGAGTGTCTGAAAGTCCGTTATCGATCCCTGCTCGGACACGCACATTCTATGCGGTATATCTATCCGACGGATACTTTTTATGCACGAAAACGGTGAGGCTGAGGTCAACGACGTGGGCCGCGAATTCGTGGGAAGAGAACCATCGTTTTCTCGCACGATGGTCTACGAGTGTATTATGGGGAAGAAAAAAAAACGAAGTAAAAATCGCGGAGGTAGATGATCGCGTAAATACGTTTGAACTCGCTTGCGGATGGCTCGGACATTTCTGCGTGCCAAACTTGGTGCCCATGGGTGAAGCTCGCTGTTCAACGTCGATAGGCATCCTACGCGCTCATAACCGAGGCTTATGATTCTATCGTGGGTATATTCGCGTTCTTGCACTCTCAATAAAGAACCTGTTATTCTTGCACGAAGATTGCGTAACTGTTGAAATATTCGAATGTCGACTGCCATATCCATTCATATTACATTACTTTGATTGATTTCTCGTTATTGTTCAGATTTATTTTTAATTCTATTCGTTATTTATTATTGTATTATTTTTACTCCACTTTTGTATAGTCGAGCACGCAATATTTTTAAACCATTTAGGAATATCTTTAGTTTTATATTTCATCGAAATATGTCTGTTTCCGTATTTATGTCAGACTGCGCTCGATGAACTAATGTTGCAATCTTTCACATTTTGCTCACACGTTTAAAAAAATATTGTAATGGATACTTATTCTATTCTATTTTATATAATTAAAAATCTTTTATTTCCTGAACACGAATGGCCATCGGAAATACCATATCAGAGTCAAATATTTATTGTACCTGAAGAGCAGCGAACATGAGCATCTCTTCCTCTGTGCAGTCGATCTCCTCGGCGAGCAATTGCCATTTGGCTTGCTCGTAAATCATGTTTATCCTCACAGCGTCGGTCTTCGGATTGAGATCGTAGAACGAGTAAAACTTGAATTTAAGCCTGAGGGTGTCGAATTCCCGGATCCCTTGTTCCATTATCGACAGCGACGAATCGAGCCATGCAACGTTCATTCTCGCCCGTTCGACGAGGCTCTTTGGCCTGACGAGCTTTGCGCGAATTTCCGGCGATATCGATGTCGGACTCTGTGCAAGTGACTCGGTAAGACCGCCGTTCAGCGCTTCCAGGCTCATCGTGCTGTTGTTCGCGTTGAAGGAGCCCGTGCTGCCAAAACCCGATGAATTGTTGTTTCTCTTCCATGTACCGGTTTGCTAAAAATAATAAGAAGTAAGAATAAAACGTTGAAACAATTCATCAGAGAATGGAGTGAAAATCAGTTAGATCAATTAATTGACCCTTTATAAGTCACACCTCTAACCCGCTTCGGTGTCGAGTCTGACTTATAAAGACTTGATTAAGAAAATAAAGATGTGGAAATACACTGAAAAATTAAAAAATCAATCCTTCAAGTAAAATTTACGGGGTACCAAATAAAAAAAAATTTTAACTCAACCTTCAATTTCTATAATTTCTGTACTGGTTTGAAAGGATAATACGTCACCTTGGTAGTCTTGCCGTGGCCATTTTAATATCACATGGAATTGTGAGAATTGAAAGTGGAAATGAAAGAATTTTTTTTTCTTTAGCAACCCGGAAATAATTTTTTGTTTCAGTTTATCTCGGTGTTAACCCATCGATGAATTTATTAGGGGCGCATAATGAGGGAACTCACCGAGACTGGTGAACTGATAGGCGTGCTGTGATTTCTGTTGTTTGGTGTAACGGGTGCACACATGAAGGGACTACTCTGATCCAGACTGCCGGTCGAGCCTCTGGGACTTTGACTCACCGGGATGAATGTGTTAGTGTCCGCAGGCACGGTGTAATGTCCGTTCCTTTGATTCTCGATCTTCTTCTTTGCCGGTAGATCCTTGGCATTGTACTTCAAATTGTTGGGCTCCAGAGGTTTGCAGAAAGATAGCTCTTCGGGGTGTCTTATTCCTGAGGGGATAAATAAAATAATAAAATAAATAAAAATGATTTATGAGAGGTCGATGACTTGTGGATTGCAGTATAAAATCGAGTATGTATGAAATGATTTGTCGGTGGTCGATCGCGGGTTTTATAGTGATAGACTCGCTTCAATTACGTCATGTAATTGCAGGCAGTTTCGACGTCGGGCGACCGACGAAAGAATTTGTCGCTGCGCCAACTATCGCTCCCTCTAATTGCGTCCATGAGATTATTTTTTTTCGTCCCAACCGACGGAGAGTCCCCGGCGAATGATGACCCGTCCGATAGCCCTTCCCATGTCGTATGCTCGCGGATGGGCCGCGGTAAGTACCGTCCTATAGAATTCTAGATGTCGGTAGAGTCGTTGCGTGTCGCTAGTACGTTTGGAACGTCTTTGAACACTCAGTAATTATAAGAGATCCAGAAAAAAATGTAATTTATTCCACGGATGAAAGTTCATGATTCTTTCGAGCAATGGAAATTTTTGACATCCACAGTGAGAATCTTGCTATTTTTATAAAAATGTTTCCGATGGGAATAAATATAAATAAAATATTATTTATTATTCCGAAATGGATGACTCTTTTTGTTTCCGGACACATGTGGCTTTTGTGGAGGTCGAAAGTGAATAGAAACAAGTTGAAGATTAGAGCTATTTAGTGTACGTAATTCATACTGTACAAGATAGCGTTCGTATTCGCGTGTTATACTTATTATTATCCGGCTCGTTAACCCACTTCGTTGATTAAACAGCGAGAGGCTGTGTCAACCGTGTCGCGTATGCAAGTATCACGGGTCACGGTACGGGCACCAGAATGACCTTCGCGTGATCGCTGTGTACGCAATTGCTAATTTTTTTTATTAACTCGTCCGAGTGTTATTACGAATTCAACATTTTCCGAGCCCGCAAGATTAATATTAGCCGATGAGCTCATCGATTCCAAACATTGCGAATACGCGTGTGCCATTTCGTAACACATAAAGAATAAAAGAAAAATAATTAACAAAAAAATTGAGAAAATTTGATACGATTAGGTAAGTTGAGGATAAATCTTACCGAGCTCTTTGCAGAGATTGATAACGGCATTGAACGTCTTGACGGAAAAATCAACTCTGCAATCGAGACAGCGCATATCGGGCAATTGTACTCGCAGAGTTTTGTGCATCGGTGTGAAATGAAGAACTGCGTCGGCGGCAACTCCGTACTGATCGAGTGTGCTTCTGGTCCTGGTGAGCCAGCGATTCGTCGTTGGCCACCAAAGCGCGTGATCCGACCAATCCATAGCGATATCTGTAATCGAAAAAAACAATTAATTTTTCGGTGAATAATTATTTAAAAAATGTTGACCCTCCAGAGAATTAACGATAAAATGTAATTACTGTAAAATCCTTGTTTCAGACTATTACAATTATTTTGACAAAGTAGGAACCAAAGATCAAGAATTTTTCTCCTAGCCATCAGCGCTATTATAAATTAATTTTGGTCGACGTTCTTATTTTTATGGAACGTGGGAAATTTTTCTGTAGATTCCTGATGAAAAATCAGACGAAGAAACACTGGATATTATCTTCGGTGAATAAAGTTTCGAAGGATCTCCTCGCTATTCCTGATGCGAGAATCGAGTCCTCTTTCTTTTGTCCCAGGAAAGTGGTCGAGTAATCGTCGTTCCCTCTTTGGCTCTTTCGGGATTAATAGGCGGGAAAGCGGAAGCAATGAAAGGAGAGGAAGCCCGGACAATCGCGCGTTCGTCTGTGCGTTTATGCGCGGTCTTGAACGAGTCATCGGATGCTCCTCGAACGGATGCGTGAGTGTCTCGAGTTGACTCTAACGACGATCGTTAGCTCTGGAACGTCCAATTTAATGGAAGCAACGGCGTGGAATTTCTCAAAGGAAGTCCTCGAAGAAATCCTTGTTCTTTCACGACTCAATTTTCGGAACCGCCTCGATGCTTTCCCTTCGCTTTTGTAATATTTTTTCCTTATCGGTCCGAAACGGGGCCGTTTTTTTCATCACGATTTTGTGCGTGTCGCAGGAGGCGGATCCGGGACATGTGCGCGATGCGCTCCGCACTGCGCGCTCACGCCTTCATGTCAGTGCATACGGCGCTCATTCACGCCGACCAACTCCAGGGATTTCGATGTGTCCGCGATCACATCTGTTTCGCTCGGTGATTTAAGGCACTCGGATCCTCGCTGCGCGCAACCGGTAGGCGTGAGCAGTGCGACACACGGATATTAATGGGATCTGCCTGGTCCGGTGCCACCTCAAAGACTCGCAAGGCTTTTACGGCTTAGCTAACCAAAAATACAAGAAATTAATTAAAAAGCTTAACAAATACTCTCCGATCCTTCTAAATGAGGTCTCATATTTTCACCCGGATTTTTTCTTCAAGATACAAAATCAACGGTAAAAAAAAATTGACGAACAGTCACTTATGCTTTCTTGCTTCTACCAGATTCGGTAAGAGATAGTAATTGTTCAATAAATGGAAGACAAAATAATTGAAAATAATAATAATTCAATGAAAAAAATAATAGAATAAAAAAATTCATTATATTAATAATTCAATGTAATAATAATGAAATGAAAAAATAATGATTTCAAAAAATTAATTCTAGAACGTTTTGCGAGCCGCTGAATCACAAAATTTAACCGTTCGATTAATGATGAATCGATAAGACTGTGCGATAAACATGATACAGTGCAGCGGACAGAACTTTTACATTGGTCGATGCAGCACGCTCTCGGGGGGACGATTCTGGAGTGGAGTCGTTCGCTATACGATCCTCCCTCAGTCTGCACGCACTTTCATATGTCTGTGAGTTCACGTCTCGGTACATAACGCAATGTGTACATAACTTTCGTCTGGCACATAAGCGAGCAAGGTGCGCACAGGTCTCGTATTTGCGGACCTTACAGCCGATATATACGGCATAAATAATTTTACGTGCATTCTTTCCCCCTTTTTTAAATTCCCTCTGGCATTTTTTAAAGGCGCCAGTGTTGTTCCAATACTGCATTCTAATACTGCATTCTAGGACGAATCCTTCTCGTATTGTTTTCATCGTTTCCAGATTTTCTTCATTTTCTTTTTTTTTATTGCAGTTTTTTTATGTGGTCTTTTTTCCGTCCGAGCGAACCGCGTCTCAAGACACTTCTGTTTCTTTCTTGTCCGTTTCCCGTCTTTCGTTCCCTCCTCGGGGGAGCAACCCTTGCGACAAGGGTGTCGGATAGCCGAGGGGTTTCTTTGCTCCCTCCCATGGCGCGTCGGGCCATCATCTTGCGCGCGTACACCGCAAACCAGGGAAAACCAGTTGGGTAGCCGTTTGTCCGCGAAGAAACGGGTGCGATCGAGGAAACTGGAGAGTCCGAGGTGTAACGGGAAGGAGAACGGAGAGATGAAAGATGGCTCCGAAAACCGACACCGAGACCGCATCCTGTTCACAAATAAAAACTGCGCGAGAAGTGGGAATATTTTTACAGCTGTCCTGGAATGAACGGCGATCCAACTTCCGACAAGCTAATTTTTACGACTCCGAGCGGACCTCGACGAGACGTCAGAATGCTGGCGGGGAAACGTGTTGGACCTCCACCCGGATCTCCCGGCGGCCGTTTGGGCCATCGAGCGAAAACATAATACGATTCTCGATTGTAAAGACGGTTCTACGGAATGCCTGGTACGATCTAACGCTCCGTTTGCCGCAACTGTACGGGGCGGGAGACTGGAGAATTTATTTGAGTTTCATTAATTTATTGAGCTCATTATTGATACGGAACTTCGGGGAATTCGTTTTGGCGGATCGATCAATTCGACGGGACTAAGACAAAAAATAAAATGAGGTTCTTACATTTTTTTACATAGAAGTTCGAGGTGATTTTTCAATTAAAATTTAAATTATATAAAAACATAACGTTTATCTTCGTTAATGTTTTATATAATTTGATCGAATTAATGTTTTGAACTATTATTAATTTTTAATTATTTTACGTCTTCGTGACTTTTTGAGAGTTTATTCCGTAGAAGTTTAACCGGATGAGGTCGTGTCGTCTTTATGGCGGTGATTTGTTTCCGCTGCGTGGCTCGATGGATTTCTCGAGTGCTTGGCCTGCTGTTTACGGGATTCCTCGGTGAGACGAAAGTGACGACGTTCGGTGTATTGGACGCGTGCCTTCTCGAGTACTCTAAAGAGAACGGAAGCTAGCTTACACGTGTTTTACATCGGGCCACACGGATATTTCGCTGCGTATATACGAACGAGAGAACCGTGCGCCGCCAGCTCGTTCATACACTCGAGGCTACACCGGAAGTCCTCAGGCTCGCGAGCAATACTTCGATATTTTATCCCGCATCGCTGTAATTTTTTTTCTATTTAAAAAAAAAATCGTCACGTCGGCACGTAATTTTTTTATTAACGCTTGATTTTACAATCCAAGTAACTTTCGTCGGCTCGGCGAAAAAAAAAATTCAATGCAATTATTGATCAAATATTTAAATCTTTGCCTTGAATTTTTTCATCGTCCGTGAATCTTTTTTTCGCGGGAAATTTATTTCAACGAGAATATGATATTTCTTTGACGACGTTTTTCTTTATTTTAAAAATCTTTGAAATGATAATTCTATCAATTCGTAAACAAACTTTATTCATCATGGAAATATCTGAATTTCTTTTATCGTTTCACCGGAGTCTCGGAGATTAATTTTCCTCGATGAAATTTAATTTTGTCCGCTGTAATTGCACTACGAGAATAAAGCGCGTGAGAGTGATTAATAAGATTTGGAGCGCGATAGGCGAGATTCGTTTGCGTATTGCTTTTGGATGAGTCTCGCGCACAAGTGCGACAAACTCGGTTATTACGTTGAAAATTCTGACTGCAGTTATAGTTCGGTTAGCGTGCGCCAGTACGATTCTGTGTGGCGGAATGAGATGAGAGAGTTCGAAGCCACGGGACCCCCGCTGTTCCGCAGCTGCGATCTATAAATACCGTAATTGCGAGGAGTTTTGGAGACCCTCGGTTTCGAAACTCAAACGAAGAACCTCTCCCGACTCGTCTCTCGCTCGAACGCCTGCAATTGAAATTACGCAAACACCCTCGGTAATTCACACTGAAGAGAAGTTCGCTAACGATTTATTATAAACCGTGACTCTGGACAGTTTAAAGTATTCCACGCGTGACAAACACATTCGTGAGTCGCATGCGTTTAAAGGGGACATGCTGACATACTAGCCGTAAATAGTTGCCGTTCGATTATTACATATCGTATTCTCAGCGCAGAGCGCAAGACGTATTTACGTCTCCTCGGGTCACAACTCTACCAGAGAACATTTTCGACTTATCAGAAATCTAATAGAATTTTTACGAGAGAGAGAAAAAAATCTGCCAGAATCGATATAAAATTCTGCTGGAATTAAAATAAAATTGTACCGAAATATTGTGCTACCAATATTAGCCTTGTATTTCGGCAGTTTTATTTTCATTCCGATAGAGATTTATTTAAAGTCTGGTTGAATTTTATTTTTATTCTGGTAACATTTTTTATTTTACCAGAGTTCTGGTAGACGTTTTAGTAGAGTCCCAATACGGTAGAGTTGCTTTCCGATAGAACCGTGAGTGTAAAGATGTGCCGAGCGCATATGATAGGCTTTTTTGCGGCCAGAATTTCTTTTTTATTTTCCTTGCGCGAGAGAAACAATAAACAGAATTCGCTCGATCTAGGTCTCCTTATAAAAATAATTTCCCTCCGGTAAGGATTAACTGGGTCGTTACGACCTGACAGTTTCCATTTCAAAACAATTAAACAAAACATTAACGTGATTAACAACTGTTCATAAATCCCAATTTTACGATTCCTTCAAAAATATTTTAAGATCCAGGAAAAGTGTTCTCTATTTCAGGCGTGCAAATTTTTCCGAAGACGTCGAGTAGAAACGTCTTGAAATTCGTCGATAATTCAGGCCGATTTGACTTCTTCATTTAAAAAGCTTCGTTTCACAGCGGTAAATAATCTCGCCGGAGACATCCACACAGTTAAAAAAAACAAGTTCCTGATAGCTTTTCTCGTAAGCCGTAAACACAGGCACGCTCGAGAGACGGTGGTTTGTTTACGCCTTGGTTATACGGGAACTCGAGAGGACGGATTCCCGGATCCGGTTGACGCGCGTGCACGGCCCGAAAGGTCCCTATGAATTTTTAGTAGGATATAAATACCTCGTTTACACGCGTGTACTTTCCTCTCTTTGGTTTCTGCCTCTCCACGTAAACCGGGCTGTAAGGCCAGAATCTCTGGCACGTGCTTTTTTACCCCTTTGGAAACGTTTCGTATAAACGATTCGGACGACTATCGCGTTCGACCGACGATGCAGCGTGCTCAGTGAAGAAGGCGCACAAGAAACGCGAGGAGAGAACAAAACTTGCATGGGGTTTCAACGTCGACCAGGCACGTGGCTTGGAAACGACCTCAGCGATCTTAGGCTAGAGATTCGATCCGACTGGAACGACCAACTCTCGAATATAATATAATATGCATGTAATGACAATGACGCTAATAAGAATAGCGACGATGAAAGAGAATGGCTGCTGCGTGGGGACGACCAGCAAGGCAGCATGCGCGGTGTCGTTGTGAGCACGGAAGATTCAGAAAGCTCACAATAAACGCGTGCTGAATCTCCCGCGGAGTAAACACTCGTCACGCTTTTTGTTTTTTTAGGCATTGTGCGCTATGTGGGGGGTGAAAGGAAAACGAAAAAGATCGACCGGCCGCTGTTTCGTCTATTCGAAATACGGCAGTTTGCACGGGTTTATTTATTCAGTCAAAGTTTTTTTCTTTTGAATTAATGTCTTTTACGGAAACTTTAATTGTGATTCGAAAAAACGCACATATAAAATTTGAATGGATATTATGGAAATTTATACAGGAAATAAAAATAATAAATATATCTTCGCATGTCTTTGCGTTTGGACTGAAAGCCAGAAACAGTCGAATAAACGAATATTAAACAAAAAAAATTGAAGTATATAAAAAATTTCTCGACCAAAAATTCAAGAGTCCTGGTTTTAGTTCCCAAGTATCGTTTCAAAGTTTCGTGGGTCAAAGTAATTGTACAGCACACGTGGAAGAATCGAGACGAATGCGAGTCGTGTAAACACGAATCAATCTGCAGGCTCTGAGAAGAAACTTGTTCCGTAGTTCGGCCGAGGTGAAAAGAACTCGAGGGAAGAATTTTTTTTTTCATAATAACCTCCCCTCGCTGTTACACCGAGGACTGGCATGGCTCTTCAGCATTGTTGCGGCACCCTCGTGGCTTCGCGAAGTTGTTCACAAAGCCACGAGGAGTACACGCGCCCAAAGAGGAAAAAATTCAAAAAATGAGGGGCTGCCGCAGAGGCTCCGCAAGGGATAAAGCGTATGCTCTCGCGCTGTGCCTATATTTACGGGCAATTAAGGCGTGCGAAATTGCCAACCCCACCGCGAAGTACGGAATCAAAGGGAAATTTCAAGAATTATTTATAGCTATGTCTGTAATATACTACACGCAGGTAGGTAAAAAGTCATGTTTGCTGAAGAACTCTGCCATGAATAGGTTTAATGAGGCGAGAGTCGCCCTCCTTAAAAGTCGATCCTTATACCTTTCATTTTTTTTTTGAAGTGCATTGATAAATATTCTACGAATAGTTGAGGGTCTGACGCTACTGTGTGCTCATATTATTATACAATTGTTCGGGTAATGTTTGTAATAATAAAAAAATTGTCACAAACGAATATCTTAATTTTAAATGTCACCATCAATAATTTCATTATTCAGGTATTGCACTTAAAACTTAATTATTAAAATTATATGCATTCCAGTTTCAGATAACTTTGTTTAACAAACGTTTTCTAAATTGCTTTCAATTCTGAATACATTTTGACAACTAAAATAAAAAAATCCTGCAATCAATAATTCTAAAAGGTATAATTTTTTTTTTATCGGACGAGTTGCAAACTGGTCCTCGTAAAATATGTAGGCGCCACGGTGCTGTAAATTTTTAGTCTAAGTACCGGTCGTGTCATCACCCACGCGATAATCGTGCTGCTCGAGCGGTAAAGGTGTACGCGACACGTTAATGAATATTTTTTTGCCCGATGTGAACCCAGGCTGGTGCGTGACGCCGGGATGTTCTCGATAGGGCACTTCGCTGTGGTGCGCCATCGCCGTAACGGCGTGGGAGCACGCACGAGTCATCCAGCGATGTCGTCTTCGCGCATGCGCGGTATGCACGTGGACGATTTTACCTGTATGGACTTCCTTCGTACGAACGAATGAATATGTATGTTGAATTTAATTATCGAATCAAGGCCGTAACTGTTTTCGCTGCGGTGCTCGTACTCGAGCTCGAAACCCTTTTTTTTAATGATATCAGCTCTACCACCTTTCTTTACGATGGACACTCGGGCAAATCATTTACCTCGTCCGTTCCACCGCCTAGAGGGTTGACAAAGTCACACGAGTTTCACGTGAGACACGTCCAACAGGTGGCTACGGTCTTGCTGTAAACACTGTAATTATAGCATAATATTATGCCCGTGCACGATTGAAGTAGACGGAAAAATTCACGGTAAATAAGAAAATATTATCGAGTTCGTTCGCAGACTCGTAACGACATAATTGATACATACAACCTTTCAACACGGTTAAATGCTTTTGTTCATACTTTTTTTCCTTAAATTTGGGACTTCGATATTTATTTTTAAAAACGTTAAAAATTATTAATTAATAAAAGATTGTTCTCATTAATATTCTAAAAATAATATTCAAATTTTATTAAAGTGAAGTGTTTGGAGTGGAAATAAGGCTTGCTTTAAAGAACGTTGAATACTGGTTGTTTATTAAAAATTATTCTTATTTTTATTTTTATTGTTTCATAATAATACAGTGTCGCTAAAGTGTAGCGGCCGAAGTGAAAATACAGCTGGGAAAGGAAGTCTGCACCGGGCTCGAGTGGGTCGCGGTGTAAGAGGCGAAGGACGACGACTGCTCGTGCGATAATATGCTTTCAAATTCTATCGAGTGAGTGTACCAGCCCCGGAGAACTCCGCCGGTTATTTCGGAGTTTTGCATCGAAGCGTGTAAAACGTGGGCGAAAATTTAATGTATAACATTAACTTAGACGACCGTGTCGAAGAGTTGGTGTGATTTAGGTCGAGCCAAAACACTCTCCTCATCGTACCTTCACGTTCTGTCGGATGGAAATTCGATAGGAAAGATGACTAAACAGTGCAATAAAGGAGCATCGTTAAATAACTAAGAGAAATAATTATGAGCCAAGATATCTCGAAAATGTTCTGTCAATAATATTTCAAAGTAATTTATAGATTGTCATAAATTATTTAAAAATTTAATAAACCTATAGAATTTTAATTATTTTTATAGCGACCAATGATGGGTTTATTAATTTTATTAAATCAGCTGAGTTTATTCGGTCGACCGGAAGACATATTTTTAACGAGTCTGTCGAGACATGGCTAGCATGAAAGTAATGTGATCCATCGCAGTCGATCGTGTCGGTCTTTGCCAGTGAATGTCCACGTTCAAACGGAGTCGTATCGATTCGGTTGGCCATTTACGTACGACACATGCGGGCATCATGAACGAATTAAAGCCATTCGATTGTGCAACTCCATATATGTAGGTTCCATGTCCCTAGCTCCGATGACCGTTGCCTAAACGATAGGAATTAATTCATTGCCCTGAATCGTCCCACTAATCATGCGCTGATTTATAGTGCCCTGGATGATCGGTTCTAGTTTCAACTCTGACAATCTCTCACGATACTAAAACGCCCCTATCTTATAAGATTACTCATTTTTATTAATTTTTTTAAGGGTTAATTTCCCATTATTAAAATAAAAAATTCACAGTTCGTTCGTGGTTCGTTTTAAGCTGATTTCAGCTACGAGTTACGATTCAAGGAGACGGGAGCGCGTTCGGAAAGGCGCGTTCAACCATCCGACGTGCTCGATGTTCCGTACGATGCGCCACACGTCAAAGCGAGAATGTCGTCGACATCGAGGTCTGACACGAGAACACGAAGAGTTTCTTCGACGACGCCTACGCGCGAAGATCAACGAAAGGTTGCAGGAAGTCCCTTTGCATAATCCCCGTAACAACGTTCATTCGACACGAAACGTCGGAGTGGAACTTTCCTCGAGTTCGATCCTCGGACGGTCCTGCCGAGCGCAGACAGGGAAATAAAAATTCTCGTTTCACGAAACAACCAGACGCACCTCGAACGCTCGCGCTGTAAGGCTCGAAAGATTGCGTAATTTATCTGACATACATAAGTCAAAATAAATATAATAAATTGTCCTACTTTAAATCCACGATCTATTGGCCAAGCAACGTTGTCCAAAAAAATTACAGCTTCTAATAATTTCATCGCAGTGACGTTGCAAACTTGCCTATCGTCCAGTCGAGAGCCTTTTGAACTGACAATAGACTCGTTACGCATCTATCGATAGATCGATCACGGGTCCTGAACGAATCATTGAGTTTCTGCTTTGGGAGCAGCTGAAACATTTTTCGAAAAATCGCCAGAGTCATCGATCATCCCCTATTCTACATACTCCCGGATATGAGTTTGCGTTTGAAAGGGAAACCATGATGGTTTGTCCGATCGCTGCCTGCGATAGCTGGCCTTTCGCAAAGGGGAAAATTCTTACTCGGGTTGGTCTGTTCCAATTTTTTGATGTGCCCCGCAAAGGGACTTGACTCGTGACCCCATTATTCTCGAAGCAATTAGGGTAGGTCCTGCGCCCCGCTGCGGACGAGGGTGGACGCGCTAAAAGGGCGAACCCGTTTGTGTTCGGCTTTCCATCCGACCCGACAGGACTTCGTTGACATCCTCCATCACTGGTTATTATTTTTCCACCCCTTACCTCGCTGACTCCATCCTGGGCTGCGTTTTGTATTTATAAACTTTGTCGCACCACGAGAAAACTCAAGGAGCGGGAAAATTCACGTGAAACGTCTTGTAATTTTTTTTAAAGGTCGGATCCGCGATGCTGATTTAAGATTGCGGATATTACGAGGTTGAAAAAAACGTCGAAGCCGGAATCCACGGAGGTGGGCGGATTTACGTGTTGGAGTCGTGTAGAGCGTTGACATTTAATGCGATTCAGGAAGATTTGCCGTCCTAAAAGTTTTCCGTGCGAATATTTGAAATATCTAGGTATTTGATTTTTTTCGAAATATTTAATCATTTAAATAAAAGGTTTCTAAATATTGTCAGCATTTGCTTCTCAGTTCTGTCGGCGAAGCAAGCCCTATTCCTTCTAGGAAACCGGAGCGATCAAGAAAATAGAGAAAAATGGGGACATTACATATCACATCAAAGTCTCGAAAAAACAGTCTACTTTGCCCCGTTTACTCTATATGGAGAAGAATACAATTCGCCGTAATGTATTTCATGACTTCTCTTCAAGCGATACATTTTTGATGATAGATCAACTGACTTTTGGGGAATTCCGTCACTATTCGTTTCTTTTTCCACGGTTTATTATTTCTTCCACGTTTCTCTCGCATAAAAAATAACGTGTGACGTGATAATTGGTTTCGGTTTCGAAAATCGGCGTCGAGATTAATCGGGACGAACCAGGCACGGGTGTCTTTGCCGCCCCCACCAGAGAACTGGGTCGCAGTTGAGGTATTTATAGAGTGTCTGGAAAAGGGAAGGCCATAAGACACGAAGAGAGAAAGAGGCTGGCAAGGCGCGGCCGTGCGCGATCACGGATATTATTGGATCGTCTTCGTTGATGGCCAACCCGGTCGTCACGGCCCACGATGCCCATGTCAAGGATCGACGCCATGCAATCTTAGCCTTTTTTACACATTTTTTTTTCTCAATTACGTTCATTGTATTTTTTTTCATAACTTAGTTTCCGTCGATACACGAAAAATAATAGGTGTGGAATTCTCGGGATGTGAAAGGGAGGATTATTGTCGGAGGATGAGTTCCACCACGAAGAAGGGGTGCGTCTCAGGGATTTTGCGTTCATGCGAAGACATCGATTTTTTTCCCCCACCGTTGAACGCTTTTATTTCTTCTTCTCGATTCGTCGCACCGGAGACATCGATTGCGACCGCGTTTTTTTTGTCGGCGGACGAGCGCGAAAGTGAAACTAACGATTGCTCCGCAGGGATCCGCGCACAATTGACTGTCTATCGAGATGGGTGGAGCCTGAGTCAGTCGTGTATTACGGATGGAAGAAAAAAAATGCATTAAAGTACGATATTAATTCTTCAAAAAATCAATAAAATTCAGAATGAACAAAGATTCAAAGATTTTCATTTAAATCTGGATTTAAAATATTTGTTTATCACCAAGACAAAGTTTTATCCCGGTGAAGCCGTAACAAAGATAGACGAAAATGTAAAAATATTTTTATGGTATGATGAAAATTATTAAAACGAAAATGACAATTTGTTTTAATCGAATATCGCCAAAATTTGAAAACTTACATTTATATCTCTAGAAAAACTACTATACTATATTCGCTCCGACAGTAACATTCAAATCCGTATGAATGTGCAGAGTCGCGAAAGTGATTCACGTGGATGAGCGTGTCGGATACTGGCGAAGCAAATTTTTTTTTCTACGGCAAATGAAAAAATTGAAATGAATGAGAAGAATAATGAAGACGAAGTGTGGGAGTGAGATGAGAATTTGGAGGGAACAATTAGTCGACGCTACGACACGGGAAATGCAGTCAGCAATAATGACGTAGTGCCATACACCGGTAAAGCGCATGCTTGGACAATTTCCCGGACGTGGAGTTCCGCGGTTCTATGTAAGTGATTTCCGCTTTATTTATCTCCTCGGATACTTTTTTCCACGGCTGTCTCTTGTGTCTCGCCGAGCGCGTGGCTCAATAATGAGACCAAGAACAAGAATTACTTCATTAAAAGACTAACCCATAAAGACCCTGATTTTAAATCGCTGCCTTGTCCTCGGCGGTAAATTACTCAGTGGAATATTTTTCGGCTTGTTGTGCAATTTTCAGGCAGACTTTAGGTTGGCGGCGTAATATGTCGGTTGTAATCTCGTCAAACTTCCAAGCCACGATGATTGTGTGCATTCTCGTTAATGCAGGAGACGGACGACGTATCGCGATCGCTGTCGGAGCCCGACAACTCTGCAGTATTCTTGGGTAATTCATTAACTCTCGAGAGTGCGCGACAGCTCGCTGCCGCTTGTCTTACGCGGCATTGAGAATATCAATGGAAACGTCGTGCCGATTCAATGCATGATCATTGAATTATTGCGTAACCGGTGACTTCCGCAAGTGTCGGCGGACGAGTGTTGGAATTTATTTTCTGAAGAATGCTTTTTTTCCTTGGGAAAATAGTTGTAGCTGAATTTTCATCGGGCTTTATTTTACCGTTGTCAGTAAAATAACGGGTTAGGGGCGAATTTCCGCGGTGTATTTTGTGACGATTGTCGACCATCGTCGGAATGCGTTCTGGTCGTCAAAGGAAATTTCTTTTATCGTTCTCCTTAGAACCGCAATCGCGCCGGAAGCCGCAGCGTCCCGAGAACATTGCGACTGCTTGTCGCTCGGGTTTCGTCGTTCTACGGATCGCGTAACGACTCGGCCAATACTATCGCGGCTACATCTTTGAGAGAATTGCCACACATACTGTTTACGGATCGAACATACATTTTTTTTTCCTTGCGCCATGTAATTTTTTTTCAAAACTTTTGATCGGATTTGTTAAGGGTTCTAATCATTTTATGTCAAAGGGAAAAATTATTGATGGAGGAAAATTGTTTCCGTAACGGAAAATAAGTGGAATTATTATTTCCCAAAAAAAATTTCTGCAGCATCTCTGATACTTGCGATTATTTAAAAAATTTGTATCCCTTCGAGAAATGTCAGAAATTTTTTCTAAAACTTGGCCGCTTGGGCTACCTGAAGTGGTTTCGCATTAATATGTCGATACGAATTCCTCAAAACGCACCGATCTCGCACAGCCGCACCTCCGAAAACGAATTTTCCTTTCGGAAATCTCGACTGCAACTTACCTGAAAACAGAAAAAAATTCAAATTAGTTTTTCCCACTGCTGGGACTATTGAATTTTGTACTACAGTAAATGTATAAAAATACGCGACAAAATTAATAATAATAAATATTATTACTGTACAGATTGTAAAAATGTTCGTTTTCATAAAACATTATTGCTGCTTTATTTATATATTTGCTCCACACAGCTGTGAAATGATTTCGAAAATGAGGTTGAACTTTTTACATTCCCCTTTTTATTTATTTATTTATTTTTTTCAATGTCGAGGCGTTGTTTTCGGCGTCGTGAGTGAAGTGTTAGTGGCACGGTTGCTTGTTATTGACGTTTCAGCTGATCCGGCGATCCACACTATATCTGCTTGTCGTCTAGACGGACCAGAGGCTCGTCTTTCGTTCTTCAGCACCCTCGAGCTGAGAACTCTCGATCTAGCCGCAAAATTAATGACTCGAAATTCAACGACCCTCCCTTCCCGATACACTTGGTTCGTACATCCTTTATGTACACACATTATGTGCACAGTGTTCGGGGAAAGAAAAGAAGACTTGGGTGGGTAAATATGTACACACGGCTCCCAGCTACGTCTATATTGAATGCTTTATTTCACCCCCTGTTCCGACGACCTCAGCGATCGGCGAAGATGCTCGGCCAACGCGCCGGTCACGAATCGGTGAACAGAAGAGCGCCGAAGAAATAAAGACGTTCCGACCCTGCCCCACGCAGGTCTCGGGCGTTCGACGGAGACGAATCGCTCTGTCCGACTGATATAAATAGCTGGCGAGACGCCACGCCGATTGCTTCCGCCACAAAGTTATTCGCAGGGAAACTTCTGTAAAAAACGAACGGAAGTCGAGAATGAAATTGTGGGAGAACTCGTGGGTTACAAAAAAGACTAGTGGGTAAATATGTAGATGCAATTTTCGGCTACGAAGTCTTCAAGAAATTTTACATTGCAACGGACAAGAATTCTCGATTCGAGAACTGGTACATTAACTTCAATGGACAATTGTGATGAAAAATTTAAGGAATTTTACAGAAGTGAAAATATAGAAAATTATTAAATATAATTTTTCTAGTTCTAGGCTTGCGTCAGACAGTGAATTTAAACACCTTTTTTTTTACCTTTTTTTGCTCTTTGATTTTCTGTTCCTTTCGGTTGGGAAATTTTTATTTTTCACGACAGCGGCATGAGAATCTGTTTCCGACGGGAAAGTGACCTCATACTCTCTTCGCTCAAAGACACGGCGATGCGCGAAAATCTCGTCAAACTCCCGTGAAGGTCCGAACGGCAGAACTTATCGACGACGATATCAATTATACTTATTATTGTCTCTACAATTTTTTTTCTCTTCATGTCATTCGCGAAACGGTGCGGCACCGTATCAAAGTCGTATATGTGTATATTTACTCGAGGAGGAAAAATAGGTTGAGATCAACGCGCCACCGAGTCGTTACCAGCGACACGAGTATCATTCTGAAACTCACCAGTCTCACATTTATATATGTATATATCTCTTTTTCCGTGCTTGTGTTATTTTTCTTTTGAGCGATGAAAAAAAATGCTAGTAAAGGGAAAATGCTTTGTGAATATTTTGTGGATCAACTGTGATTCTGGGTGTTCGTAGTAATATTCACTGTGCGACCGTATAAGCGAAAGAAAAACGCGAACAACAGCGGAGAGAAAGATATTTCTTCGTTGGAATCTTATCGGACAGCCGCACCACGCTGCACCCTCGGCGAGCGCGTGTTTGCGAATATCATCAACTTCCGGCGACGTTACGGGGGAGCAAGAAGGAGGACAGAGGAGAGGCCCTCTCCTTCCCACTACGCCGTCCTCGATGGATGCTCACATCCGGAGAAACTCGCCGCCGCGTCGCCACACGTTCATCACTCCTTCCAAGCTCAGTTCGATAGTGACCGGGAAAATTTGTACGGAATTTATCAATGTAACCGGCTTCCAATTTACATGAGCTGAGAGGATGTTCCTCGGGATGTATAATATTTATATCAATTCATTTAATTATGTAATAACATCATATGTATATAAAATACTATATAATCATGATACCATATTTTTTATAATTTATTTTGTAATACTGTAGATTTTTTGTTGGATAAAGCGATCTGAAAATGTTAGTATTTAATTATTATTTTTTTAATTTAAGTCAGTCCAAAAGCGACACGAGTCGTGTACGCTGGAGGTATCGTGTATCTTCTTGCGCGGTAATCGTGGCCAGCGAGGGCTTCGATCGTGAATACGCATCGATAAATCTCGGGCTCTTAAACAATCCGCGTTCGCATTAAAACGACACGTGGAGGTCGGAGGCCGAATGAATGAACTCCTTTATTC
The DNA here is from genome assembly GCA_963978505.1 of Listrodromus nycthemerus. NCBI lineage: Eukaryota > Metazoa > Arthropoda > Insecta > Hymenoptera > Ichneumonidae > Listrodromus > Listrodromus nycthemerus. The sequence goes on along the minus strand of OZ021680.1, from coordinate 12,183,940 downwards.
ATCGCGGTAGCCACGCGCGCTTCTTGCCGTTCTCGCGTTGCGCTCTCCGGCTGGTTCGTCCGACATAACGTACGTGGTATGAACGCTAGGTGGAACTTGGTACGTAAGTGACATGTACCGTGGGCGCCGTGGTGGAACCTCTCTGCGTAGCCCTCGAGCGGGTTCTCGAGTGGGATCTCAGCTCGAGTAGCCCGACGAGAGAGTGGAATACCGACCGAGCAAAAGAAGGGTTCTTCTCTCGGTCTTGGCGTAGTACGTACTCCTCGCCTCAGTCGAGTACAACCGGCTTCTGCAACGCAGCGACTCCAGTCGTAACACTTAATTTCGCCGTCGCTGATAAAGAACGGAGAAACAAGATTGAGAAAAAAAAGCGAGCATAGATTTCAGACAAATTTACTGCCCTGTTATGGAGAAAGAAATTCTTTGAAATTCTTTATACATTTTAAAAAAATTGTGTATCATTTTCTTTACCTAATCTTTTCTTTACCTTCTTTATCTAATTTTACAAATACTTTTTGTTATATTTTGGTATATATTAACGAAATAATTGCGGACGTTTGTGGAAAAAACAATTTGTCGGATGCACAAATATTTTTAACTGCGAACAAAAAATCCGTACTTAAATATTTTTCCATGAAGACAAATTTCTCCTTTTACAAAAATGTCTCTTGTTTGATAATAAATGTATTAATTTAAAAAAAAAATGGGGAAAGGAGTTATTTCGGACTGCACAATGAGGGAGTTTGAAGACTTGTACTCGCATTGTGAAGATCATGAACAATGAATGGTCGTCTATCGCTGAATGACGCTCGGGCAAGCGCGTATCAGCACAAGACAAAAATAATCCACTGCCAGTTTATTGAGGCGCTACAACAGAGCTATTATTGTACTCGTTAGCGATGCGATCGTTTGTTTCTGTCAAAACACTAATTCGTAATAGATAATGTAATGAACGTAGTACAAGCTGAAGATCTCATAAAACGTGTAGTATTTTTACTTTTTCGTCGCATAACATGTATGTGAAAAGAGAAAAAATGATTTTATTTTTTAACTACTAATATTGTCTCGGTGTAGGTAAGAGCGGCGCAAAATAGAACGGTAGGGGAAAACTATGCAGTAGATTAAAACGCAATTATTCAGAAATATTTTAGTGGAGAGTGGGGCAAAATGGATATCCAATAATTGGAAAATGACTTTTTAAAAATCGATTTCAATATATCCATCTTGCTCCATTCATCCGGATATTCTGTCTCATTTTACCCCGTTGTCATTTTGCCGCGCTCTCCCCTATGTGCGGCAAGAGTTGATTCGGAACGCTCGACATATGCTTTATACGGGATCTGTTACTGTATTTATTGCCAAGCCTTGCTCGACAGTGTAGACTTTGAAGATTGTTATTTACGGCATTCAATTTTTATGGTGCACAGTGACGCGAGTTTGCGCAACGGAGACCGTCTAATGATCTGTCGCTGTTGGATTGCGACCTATGAGAAACGATACGTGAAACACCAAGCGACAGATTTATCGCGCCATTGCTCGTTTCTTCTTAAAAAAAAAAAAAATTCCTCCCATTGTTGGGTTTACGCTTATAGTCTCGCGATAGCGAGTAAGGAGACTAAACTCATGGTAAAGGCCTTCGAAGGTCTTCAAGGATCAAGATTTTTTTAATACTTATTCGTGAATATAAATTTATTTTTAATCGTTTACGAGCTTCGAAGGTGGAAACGCATAGAATGCTTCGAAGGCAGTTGTACATATTACGAAGGAACGGAATAATTCCATTTAACTCGAATAATTCATCTGCGGCTTTGTGCTACAGATAATAATACCGGTGAAAACGACGTCAACGGCGTTGCCGGGACAACGTAGTAAATCCTCGGAGCACCATGAATGGACACGAAGGCGTCGAGTGAATGGAGAGACACGACCGGTCGGTATTCGCCTACGCGCGGATATTTTCCCCTCCTAGCTCGCATGGATCCTGCCCGACAATCGAGAGCCTTTAGGCATTAATACCTTTCTCTCGAATTCACGGCAGGAAATTATTTCTTCGATTCCCGTAATATTTCTCAACTCTAGATTTTGGTTGCGCCAATGTTTGTCCAGACGACAAAATATTAACCAAATTCGGGATATGAATTCTTCGTATAATATTTGTGAAGAAAAAAATGTAAGGCGAGATGTAAGTGTCTCTCGTTTCCCATTGGTTAATCGATAAACGAATTAATTCACCAATGGTGGAGCAAAAATCCTTTTTCTTTATTGGCCATCGTATCTTTCTCAATACAGAAATAAAAATCCGTGTTGTTTTTTTGATTATTCATAAAAATAAATGTTAGAATTAATTGAAAATCATTTTATATTTTATTTATTGGCGTTGTGATGGCATTTGAGATAAAGAAAATTCCGAGAGAAGGAAAACTAACAAGGCACGAAAAATATTGACAAATCCTTATCGACTTCACGGAGCGTTCAGCGCAATCCGAGAGCCGCGCGAAGTGAAACGAGTTGACGAACAGTCGCAGGTAGCGCATCGAGACGAACAGTGAGATAAAATATTTGTGTGCACTGTGCACGCACTGCAGAGAAGATAATAAATCTTGAAATTAATCGAAATGTATCCAGCATTTTCCTCGAACAGCAAAGGTATTTTTTTTATTAGAACGATGCGCCGTATCGCAACATTTGATTACAAGAATTTATTTAACTTCGCGTCAGTAGTTTAATTGAATAAATTTCCTCCCTTTATATATCAACGGTAAATTTGACCATCTTCTCTCAGTGTAATATCTCGTACTTGCTGCGAATGTATCTTACCTAGTCTGGAGAGTCGTGCTCCGATTTTTGTTTACGCAGTATTTAGTTTGAGAGAAGCAGTGCGAACTTTGGGTACACGATGCGACGATTCGCCTCAGTAGGAAATATTTTACGATACCTGCGGCGTTGAACCGTCTTTGAGTCATCCGACATGAACATGTGTCGATCACGTACATTATACATCTTCTTACCGATATTTATCTGCCCTTTTGACTCCGCAGATGCGTTATTTGGTATTCGCGGCTAAACTTTAAACGAGTGAAGCTTAGCGAGGCTGATGAGATCTTCCTCGATTGCAATCAGCGGTGGTTGCGAGACGCGTCGCATATATCGGAATGCGGAGATTTGTCGGCACTTTGGCATTTGCATACATATCGTGCTCGCGAGGAAACCGGAGTCAAGGGAGAAACGAGAGAAGAAAGAAGAGGCGAGCGTTTTCGAGGGTGAGATGCGATCTGTTGATAGTTTGCTACCCTCGGTGCAATGTACGGTCTTCACGACGATGTACTCAGGGGAGTTAAAGCTCGTACGGAAGATCGAAGAATTCAGCTCAAAGAGGAATGCCGCGAATCCAGGGACAATATATACATATAGATATGGTTCGCAGTATCGATGGCTTTGGGCCGAAGTGTAATAGTCTACCAGTGCTTTTCTTATCTCGAAACTGCGAAGATAGTCTGATAAGATTGACGACTTTATCGAGTTTCGCACGGTGCATTGGAAAAAATTAAATTTGTGTGGGAGTAATTGTTATTCAAATTTCTTATTTTTTATTAATTTTTTTTTTTACTAAAAGAGGAGGAGCGAGAAGTGTCTCGTTTTAACGGTGACCAATATCTGAAAATATTTCCATCCCCTCGAAACTTAAAAAGAAACAAATCATTGCTTTCCGCTTAAAGAAATGTCTTTGTTGCTCGCAGCGATTTTTGCGAATGTTCAAGCGATTTTCGTCCGTGTCTGAGGAACAGCGAGTTCCATAAATATCCGAAAGCTGGAATAAACAATATGGAGGAAACGGTGTCACGAACGCGACCTGGTCAATCGTTCGTTTCGTCGTCTTCTCGCCGCAAGGCCGTCTTTGGTTCCCTCGTTCCATTTCGTACCTGGACAAAATGAATTGCTCACCCACGCTACCTCGTGCAGGTGATATTGGTCGCGAAACGGGGCTGGCACGATTGCGCAAGAACTGGAAAAAAGTACTCATCCTTTGTTGAATTTACCGTCGGAATTCTATACACCGACAGCGTCGTAAATACCGAAGGTAAAAACGTCTGCGCGGCGGACATCGTCGTCGCTCGAACGAGTGGGTGTCGTAACGGACGATCGGTCAGCGCGCCGTTTGGTCCATAATGCCGGTAATGCATCGGCTACCTTCTCGCCCATCTACGGCGAATGACGCTGGTAACCGTTCGTCTCCTTGCGAGAACGATTCTCGCAAGGCCATTTGGCGCAACCGTCGGAACAAGCACGTGTTTTGCTCTCTCTCTCTCTCTCTCTCTCTCTCTCTCTCTCTCTCTCTCTCTCTCTCTCTCTCTCTCTCTCTCTCTCTCCTCTCGTCTCGAAGTATCAACCTGCCGTTGCTGGTAGCCCGACCTCAGCTTGTATTCAAATCGAATGGAAAGATATGGACAACACACGATGACGTGTAGGTGAAACTACGCGAGTCTCGCTGAGACTCGCCGTAATTTTCTTGCGCGACTTTACGAGCCACGAGATTTTACGCACCGTATCTTTTTATTTTCTGAGCAAATTGTTCTTTTTGACTATTTTGAAAGTTTACTTACGATTTAAAATACTCAGATTTGAGAGACTGAATTGTCGACACGGTGGCGAACTTCCAGTCTGAAAATCATATTTTTAGACCGAAAATTGCGGTTTGAAAAATTTTATTCTTCGACGGAATGGAAATATGCAGACTGATGGTTTCGGGAGAGAGAGAGTAATTTTTAAAACACTAAATGGATTCTTAATTTTTGAATATTAAAGTTCTTCGAAAAAGTTATCTCCAAATGCAGATTTTCCCCGATAACCCACATTTTTACTTTACCAGTTTAAAAAAATTAACTTTTCCGGTAAGAAAATCATATTGTTCGACCGGAAGCGAGTTGCTGTTGGAGAAATTCATTTTTTCCATCGGAAGTGAAATATCGGTTGAGGCTCAGGTTTTAGGAGTCGGATATTTTATTTTTTTATTTACGTCGCTACGCTTTTTTGGACGTCGTTCATAACTGGCAATGAGCAAGCCTGCACGTTGCGAATTGAGTGACAAACGCTGACAAGTTGATTCGCTCGATAAACTTTTTTTTTCCACTGTGATATTTGGCCTCTCGGTCCATGACGAGCGTGCGAAACTCTCGAGCATTTGGTATGTACGCATTGGATGTTCGCGTACGAGCCACTTCTGCCGGGACGAACCAAGTAATGGGCGATCTCCGACCCGGCCGTCGAAGCGCATCCCTGTACTTTTGTACGCGGAATAGTGAACGCCTTGTAAGAGTGCGAAAAAGAGTGAAGACTTCTCCGTTGCACGTTGCAACGACGATACTTCGGAGCTGGAAGGAGCCGCGCTCCTTCTCGACTGACACTCCGTTGGTCCACGAAGAAGCTCATCGATGCACCCGGAGAACGGGTCAACGATTTCGCTCCCAAGAAAGGTCAGTTACCCGACGACTCGGACGACGAAGTCGAGTATCTCGTTGCATGCGCTGTGCGCTAAACCGCATCAGCCTTGTCGTCATCGAAACGCCTGCTGACATTTTCGAGTCGTTTCTATTTCTTCGACCGACGCAAATTAACGGAATTCTTTCGGTAATTTTTTCAATGGATCGTGGACTTCGATAAATTTTTCCTCTGGGCGGGATTAAATAGACCAAAGTTGAAAGCTCGAAGGTGCAGAAACGCGAATCAAAATATCTTAGTCGATGTATTTTTATGATAATCCACCGGGAGTATAAATAATCAATAGAATTGAATTTAAAAAAAAGGGGACATTTCGGAAGTACAAATTCCGGGAACTTAATCCAAATTATTCCAAGTCGGGTAGAAGAAAATCAAGAACAAGATCCGTATAAATATTTGGTATAAGGAACTTCCATCCTGCACCGGAATGTCGATTCAAAAATAAATAGTTTCGTGGTATGAAGATTAGAAAAAATTTGGAAAAAACAGAATCCAATAATTCTGGCGACGACTGCAAAATAATTATTGATGCGTTACACGTGACAAGCACATTTTCAACTGACCCGGTAATTTTCAGCGATTAAGAAGTTGTTTTTGTCTCGAAGGCTTCCCGAAGATGAGCAAACTGTTATTTTCCTCGTTCGAGGCCTCGACCAAAGCTTTGTAAGTAAAACTCGTTGACGTTCTTGACGCAGCCTACGGAAAGAGTGGAACGTCGGAGAGGCGAGAGGTGAGGAAAAGAGACTTGGTCGCTGACGTCACGCTCTATGTTTAAACACGGCTCGAAACGGCCCACACTGCAAATCGAGCTTCAGCTTCTGCGGCGCTTTCTCGCTTTCTCTGCAGTCCGGGCGATGAGACGAGAGAGGATGCGAACGGCAGTGTGAAAAAGACGGGGAACGGTAGATTATTACACCAGAACGAGGACATAAGGCGGCAGTCACAATAAAAACAACGATGCCACAACAAAAATTAAGAAATTTAACCTCATAAGTCATTTCATAAAGTCGCCCTTTTAATACGCTTTGAAAAATCGCACTTTGATAATATTTACTTTATCATTAATTTTATTCGCAGAGATCAGATAAAAGAAGAAAAAAAAAAGTAGTAAAAATTATCGCAAGTTACAATTGTTCCAAAAAAATTAACAAATAACGTTTACTATCGCAATTTTTTTTTTTATTCCATTTTCTTAATTACTTTATTTTTATTTCATGTGGATACGGCCTGAAACTTACACATGCGAGATCGTCAGCGTGAATGTGCGTGAGATCAGAAGCGGATGCCGGTGCACCGTTAGGCTCAGCACAATGTACCATTGTCTCATTATTTCTCTCTTTATTCGACTTCCTCGCTTTTGCTCACTCCTCCGTTTCTGCTGATGCTTCTCTCCGTTTTCAACGCTTTTATTCGCTGCGCTGGTTGTATAAGCCCTCGTATGCAAAGCGTGTAAACTGTATAATACGATAATGCACTATTCACAATGTGCTTTTGACAAAAAAAGGGAAAGAAAAAAAAGTCTAATACGCGGATGTGACGAACGGGAAGTCGCGTGACTGTTCGTTCGCGTATTCTGCTGCTGGCTTGGGATGATGTGTGTGAATCATCCCAAATTGTAACGTGTTATACTTGACCGAACTCCAAGACGGATTATACGCAGCAACAATACGAAAAATCGAGCGAGGAATTATTTAAAATCGGGTCTAACTTTAAAGGGCCTAAAAAAGCGTTCCAGGATTTTTCTTCAGAAGGGGAAAAAATTTTAATCTTTACGAATTGTTTTCATAGCACGGTACAGTTGCTTTTTCTTTCTCGAAAATACATCTTTTTCTTTAAACCCTAATAAAATGATAGTTTTTCGGCTTTTTCTTTGCTTTTTCGAGGTTCACATAAAAGAAAAATATGTGATGATCAAATACATATATATTGCATTTTTTTCAGTCACGAGTTACGAGCTGGATCTTTCCCATTTTTGTCCTTGCGGTAAAATCGTTATTTCGAAAAAAAAATCGATTACAAGTTTCGATGCCGACCGTCATAATTCCCGTGGTCTTTAATTGGAAGCATCGACTGGAATTTCCCTCAAATTTCGAAGTGTAGACTTCGACGTATAATTTTTCACCTAATTGGCCCGACATGCGAATCATACGTTCCGCTTTCCAATTAACTCGAAAATTACGAAATTTTCAATAAACCGACGGACCCACCGCTCAGTCTCTCCCTCGGTAGAGTGCAAAATTAAATATCTCAGTGCGAGGTTTACGTCAGAGAAACTAAACGGAAATCCATGAAACTTCGAGCTGCCGGAGTACTTATGAATCGATGAGATAATTAACGTTCGACTGCGTACGTCAATCAACTGCGCGAAATTATCTCATCGTTTTTATATGCATCCGGAATGCTGCACCTAAATAAACGATCGTGGAAACTTCAGCGTTTGCAATCGCAGCTCCGCACACGCGCGAGATAATTTCAGTCGCACCTATAACTCCCCCAGCATTTTCACGTAATGACCACCGCACTGATATCGAGCATATCCGCGGAGAGAGTACGAACAGTATAAACATTATTCGCAATAGTATTTCGCTTTATCGGGCAGAGCTATAAAATAACCATCGACCGAAACGACTCAGTCTTCCGTTTGAAAAACACTCACGGGTACGCGCAGTAGATACAAAGTGGTGCTAGAGATTTAAAAAAATCATCTACGTTAAAATCAAATGGATTTGTGCACTCAAAGACTGTAGATAAGTGTTCGGAAATTCCTTGCTCATTTATGTAATTTTTTCGAGTAGGTAGTTGTGAAACATGTATAATTTTTCCTATCATGTATGAGGAGAAATGCGAGTAAAACCAAGTTGAAAACAAGGATGAAATAGAGCATATATATATATATATATAGAGAGAAAAAACTGTATACAAACAGAGCAAGCATAGATTCATAGTGTATTACTGGGAGACTAGTTTAATGCTGTGCGATGGCGACTTGTTCTAGTTTTTGCTGCTAGTAGTTATAGTTAGGTTAACCCGGGGTTTAAAGTGTGTCCGCATAAACGTGCATTTACATCGATAATTCGCTCCAATTATACAACCAACGTACTCGGACAGTTTATATTCACTCGTGAAGTCAGACTTTGTGCGTTCGCGATGCATAATGTTGCCTTTGGTTTAGCACGGTGTATCGCATGACTCGATCGGGAAAGAATAAAGTACAAAATAAAATAAATACATTTTTTACTGGGCGGTGTAGAGTAATCGAGTAAACGCTTAAATCATTGCCAGTGCAGGAGAACGACGACGCTTCGCCGGGCGTGCGCGCGCATCTAACGGGGCCGGATGCGCATGCGCGGGCTGACCGCAAAACGCTTACTCCGAACGCTCGCGAAAACCATTCTATTTGCTGAAAAAAATCCCACATTTTAACATATATAATAGTTGTCGACAAAAAAATCTGAGATGACCTAAAACCTCCGCCATTGAACTCAAGTGACATGATTACCAACCGAATACACTAAGGAAACTATTTTTTTTTACAATTGTATAATACGCATACACAAAAGTACAAACTAAAATGATTGAAAGAGCGGATAATAAAAGGACATATTTGAATAAACGATGAACGAGTTTTTCACTTATTTTAGAAAAAATTATTTTTTCGCAATTTCGCATTCGATTTTACGAAATAATTTTTTTGCTTTGTACCAGTGGTATGAAATTGTTGCGTTGGATGATTTTTTAGAGGACATTTCGAGTTCACATAGAAATGAATTACGAACACAGCTAAGAAGTCTGACATTCTTGTTGTCTTACAATTGGTATGTGGGGCAGCGTGCAACGGGTTTCTGGGCTGTTCGGAGCCAATCACTTCGCCGTTTATCGTTGCGCTGGCCGGTGCGAATGATTTATGGGATGTCGCTGATTATTTAATAAAATCACAAGTGTCGACTGTCGGACAGACTTTTTCGCTCGCATGCGAGCTTCGAACTCTACACCACCGCTAACGGATTCATGTCCCAGCAGTTCGTACACAGAAGCCTGTGACATTCATTGCACTTGCTCCATATTGTGTATCACATAGGATTCGAGACACGGAGATGGACGATGCAAGGGGTCAGTGAAATGAACGATTCGCCGACCAAAAAAATAAATTAAACCAATTGAACGAGTCTCTCGAGTGTCTCGTCATTTTTAGGCGCCGTCTTTCAACGCTTATGATTTAATATCCGACAAATAAAAAAAAGATGAGGCGTTAAAAGAACAAGAAAAATGACACCGTGAGAAAAAATTGCAAATTGAATGCACCTGAGTAAAAGTTTTTACTCACCAAACGGGTACATTAATTTTATACAAATTTAATGTGAAATTGTAATTAAAAGTTAATATATTTTTTTTATTACCATGAAAGCAAATTAACGCACCGAACATTAATTCTTTATCATAATTCTACACGAAGTTTAATAAAAAACTTTTTGCATTAAAAATTCCAGCCCAGTTCATCGAGATGCAATTTTTTTTATTGTATTCTAAAAAAAATTTGTATCGTCCTAATCAATGGAACGAAAGTCTTTGATTCGTTGGAGGGAATGGTGGAAAAAAATGCTGCTCTCAACTCGCTAGCCCTCACGTTGGGATTTAAAAATAAACATACGAATGGTGAAAGTTGTCTTTATATAGTCGTGCGAGCTCGAGTCGTTTGTATAGTTTGTCAAGATGCGAGCACAGGTTCTCCGCGTAATGCACGAAGTTCCGTGTATGAAGTTCTCTCCTAGTTGTTGGAGAGACTCTCGTCAACGGGTTGCTCGTAGGTACGTGACACGGAAGCCTGTGCGTATTGAAAACAACTCGACTTTTCTACCCACGTTATGGAACGCGAATCGTTATATATAATAACGATTCGCGTTCCACCGGTCGTACGCACCCTGCGGCATCGAGCAGTGGGCAGCGCCGAGCCCATAAACGGATTCCTCTCGATTCAAATCTTTTATTAGATACGATTGATCGATCTCTGATACGGAGTTGCAACGAAATCCATGAACAGGTGATTTTGTAACTGTTCAAATATTGTACGCGCTCACCGATTACCGCGAATGTCAACTATCAATTACAGATTCGAGGGTAAATCTCGCTCTCGTCACTAAACCAATCGAGAAATTTATGCAACCCCAAATAAAACTTGAAAATTATCCACGAAATTCTGAAATTATTTGATCATTAAATATTTTATTCAAGTGGGTTTAAAGTGGAAAAATTCTTATCTTTGAATGACTTTTGATTCAGAATAATCTGGCAAAGACAAATAATCGTTTTTTCGATTTAAAATGTTCCAATTGAATGCATTTTTGTCTAGTTGTATATTTAATCTTTAGACACTTCCACTATTTACTCATTTATTTTTATAATTTTGTGTAAGTAAAGGAAACTAAATAAAATATTTAATTTTTCTCGGGAGTCAAATAATTGAAACTCACATTTTAAACGGAGGACGTTTATCGCGTGAAGTTACTCGGGACATGGCGTTGGGGTTGATGGTATTGAAGATTTGTATTCCGCTTCTCATTATCAGCATCGTCAACCCCGTCACGTATGGATCAGCCAGACTCAGCCGGCGGTGTGTCGCTTACAATATTATCCCTGGATTACCGCGGTAATGGAGTTAACGTCGAATGCTCACACGCGTCAGTGAGCTCCCATTAAGCTTAATCGATCCGGACGTAATGAGATAGTCAGACCGAGAGAGCGCAGGGGGGAAATCGCTTCGTCATCGACGTCGTCGTCGCGGCCGCCCGATCGACCGGCTTGGGAGCACCTGCCGCGACGTATCGATTATCGATCGTCTATTCAATGCTCATTTCACTTAGATTTATCAATGTCTGCCTCTGATTCCTGCATATGCAAAACATCGTCAATACCTTAAATTTTTTTTCATGGTAAATATCAATGTCGTTTTAAACTTTATTCTTTTTTTTTGTCGATCGTACAGTTCAAAACAAAAAAACCGACCTCGAATCACAATGGGCACGACTTTTGCATTTTATCGTAAATCGAATCTGATGAACTTCTAAATTTAGAAGGAAAAAACTATTTTCATGAGACTATAGGAAAAAAACCGAGTGATTTTGAAGGGGAAGCAGAGATCGATCAACGATCTGCGAAGTAATATCACCGAATCGCATCTTAATATAGAAACATATAAAACATATTTAATATTCTTCTCAATCATTCGTCTTCCTAGCCAACCAATGCGCAGATTACCGTACCGCAACGATTTCCCTCGATAATTCTTTGGGAACCGTCAACCTCCCACCGAAACATCGGCTGTGATCGTCATTCGACGTCCGGTAAAAAAATGAATAATAAATTCGTCACGCGATCGGCATTGTACGAGCTTAAAGAATTTAGCTCTGGTACCTCGTAGGAGAATTTACTAGGAGATGATCCACCGCGAGTCCCTTTTACTCCGCTCGACGATTCATCTCATCTGCTCGCTGAGAGCCGGAAGTTGAAGATTTAACTCTTTCGCAGGGACCTCCGATCTAAGTTTCCGACTATGTTGGATATAACGAACGGAGAACAGTGAGGAGTTTCGCTCGGGAACGGTCGGCGACTCGCGTCCGCCGAAGGGTTCGTCGTAGCTGCGTTCTGTAACTACGAAGAGCCGGTCGGAACCGTGATCGATAAGGGGCGCGGGCAGATCGACTCTAATTTTAACCCCCTAGATTACGAGAGCTTCGGCTGGCCGAACAAGAACTCGAGAGTGAAGGAGAAACAACGATCAGGTACGCAGACCAGTATATTTTTGGATATTCCCTGACGCAGCATCTACCGGTCCTGCACGCTCTTGGATCGCCCGTCAGCGATGATCAGAGCAGAACCGTTTTGCTCGAACTCCGCGACGACCGAAGAAACTGCCGAGTCTCGCTCTCGAAGATTGAATCGGAGCATGACACGAACCGATCGGCCACGGACGCAACCAGGATGTGGAATCGACTGAAGTATCCGCACGATGATCGCACGTCTAACCGATTTGACATTGATCCGTCGAGCTATCATATTGTCTCATTAAAAAATGTGCAGTCGTGAAACGATGGAATTTTTTTTGTCGGAAAAAAATTGTTTTTTTTTCTTAATCAATCGAAAGATTCTTAAATGCCTCAATTCGGAAAGGAGATTCATTTTTTTCTGTCTGGGTTTTCCTCTCGGGATTTTGCAAACTCCTCTTGGACACGCCTAATGAGACGATTAATATTTCGAAATGAAGAAACGATCATTCTTGGAATCCTTCGATATACTTTGGCATCGCAGGCGGAAGATGACGCGTTTTTTCTACGTAATTCCTGTGTACCGCGCGATGGCCGTGTATGGCCCGGCCTTGGCGCGGTTTAACCGCGTAATGAAGTCACTCCGTCAAGGTTTCGGCCAAAGTTTTTCATTCCCGGCGTTAATTCTCGTCACATCGTCATCGTGCCCGTTTCGTTCTCTTCATCGACGAACCGGCATACGGCCGGGCTCCCGGGTCGGTGAGTTCATCATTCGAGACAGTAAATTCTCGTTACTCCGCGTGAGAGCTTGTGGTCCCGGTGCGGTGAGCTACGATCATTCCCGATACGACAACTCGTGCACATTCAGACACGTTCGGACGCCCCGAATTGAGAATTTACATGACCGAATCAAGATTTTGTTTTGGTTGAAAAAAATCCAAGATTTTCATGAAAACATATTTAAAATACTGCAAAAAATTAAAACATTCAGAAGAAATGTCTAGTGTGTAAAATTGAAACTTTCACGTTACTTCTTTATCAAAGTTGAAAGATGACATTTTTATGAAACTTTCTCACAATTTCCCTTTATTCGCGAAGCTTCAACTTCGAGGAAGCCAAAATATAAGTCGATGGTTTCTCATGGAAGAAGCTTTTCCAACAAAGGAACATTATAAAAAAGTGTTATAAAAGTTTGAGCTTTGGACTTTGAACTTAATAAGAATGTATGAAAATCTCAAATTTCATCGTTTATGGGACAATATAAAAATTTTGATCATCAGCTTTTTATATTATTCCACGATGGACAAATCAGAATCTACTGCATGAGTTTGTCGGAGTCGCGTGGGTAAACTTCCACTTCGCATACTCAGGCAGCCGTTCCTCCTCTCGGTATCAAGTATCGAAGTTGCCGAGCGCTTCAATCGCATTATCGATGATTCCAAGGCGTCGAGAGCGTGTTTATCGATCCCGATAACGGAGCTTAGTGTCGCTGCATATGCGTATTGTATAATACACGGAACCGATACACATACTCGTTCTTTTTATTGTCGAGATTATCGATATCAGTTTCATTCATGCGTCGGACCTTCGCTCGAATTACGAGCCCTGCGTTACCAAAGCTTATCGCATCCTAAAAAAAAAAGGGCCTTTGGAAGAGCAAAGATATTGAAAATTATCGCTTCCGTCGATTCCCGATATAACTCCGCGGTTTGCGTTGGGCGCAAAGTTTATCGATATACTTGTTTAACGTTTTCCGAGACGAGGTTTATAAATATGCGTTTCTGGCAATAATATTTTCGGTAGAGCACTCGCAGTCATACCTAAGTGAATCAACAGCTACGCGAGTTTTTGTCGTAACGCTTCGTTCGTTCGTCGTACTTCTTAAAATTTATTAAATTTTTTCGCGGATCCAAGCAAAAGTTTCTCGCTCTCTGCGGGTCTCCTTCTGGCTTCTGGCTTGGAGATTTGCCAATTAGACGGGGCAAACAACCGTCCGGCCCGAGACGAACATGCCGCACCCTTCCGTCGTAATAACCGTCGTCCCTTTCGTCCGGACAGTTTTTTCTCTTGCTCGAAGCTGCCATTGGCGTGGCGACTGAATTTCGTCCAGAAAAATTCTCCATGCCCTTTAATGCACTCTCTAATGACACCAATAAAATTTGTGCATGTTAATAAATAATTAATATTAATTTCTAATAATTACCTCGCCGAATAAGAGCAACAATAATCATTTTTAGTACGATTAATTCTACTATAACCAATCCTAGAATTATCCCTAACTAATTTCCGATAAATGTTAAAATGTTCAGCAAATTCTTTTGGGGGACTTGGTTAAATTTAAAAAAAAAAATTTATTTGCACTCGTGAATAATCCGAGGCTGACTCACGAGGACGATAATTTAATGTGAAATCGAGGCAAGTGACTTGAGAGAGCACGGAAGAGGAGGGTAAGTTGGAATTATTCGTCTGAAAGTAAAGTGTTCGATCGTGTGCCGGTAGCGACTTTTGTAAACCGGTCAGCTTCACCGTGTCGGTAGTCGACAGTGTGTAGATACAATTTTTTTCAGCCCTCGAGCGGCCGAGGACTGAGGATCGTTGCACACAGCTACTCGAGGTGGATGTAACTCGAGACTGTTGTGAGTGCATCACGCACGGTGTACTCGAATCCCTCTCGTCGCTCACAGCACGGAATCGAACTCTTTCGTGAGTCACTGCGCAACAATGTGGCCCCGAAAAGGCTCAACGAAAAGTCGGCTTGAATTTCGACGAGGGAGGCCCCTCTCGCTACCATATATCTCATTATTATATTATACCATTTATACCATTATAACTTAACTACCATATTGAATTAGAAAACGAGAAACTGTGAAAAAATTTAAATCAGAGATTTAATTTCGGCGAGCTACTTGCCCTGGTCATTGAGCCACAATTTAGTTCGTCGACCGATTTACTCTTATTTCAAATTAATTAATTATAGAGTATTACGAGTGATACAATAATCGCGTTGTTCATTATCAAACATCACTCTTCGCTCATAATTATGAGACGGGATTATGAATTCATTATTAATTACGATTATGAGATTCCAAATTTATTATCGAACTCATTCGTCCTAAGAAAAAATGTGTTTATTGGATCCAGGGATAGATTCAAGGAATCTAGAGAAGACCAAGCCAATAATACAATATTAAAGAAGCGAAGCGGGCGAAAAACAAAAAATTAGCAAATAAACTTATAGTAATTCTACGAATAGGCTTTCGTTGTTGCATATAATAAATAAATGCACACCTTAAAAATATCGTGACGTCATGGCTGTAAAAATAAAAAATCAGTATCCCGTAATTTCAGGCCAGTTGCAATTTTGCTGACAAACGTTGATTGCTAAGATTGGCACCCGGGTTACCACGGTCGGTAACGAACGTGCCGCAGAGCTCTGAGAATCGAGTCGGGGCCTCTTAGCCGAGAATAATTTCCGTATTCGGCTTCCGAGATGGGATGCGCAAGTATATTATAAGAATTTAGAGTACGCGCGCAGGGCCTGCAGTGTTTTCGGAACCGACAGACCCCGTCGTTCGATGTGAAACGGCTGGATATAAATAGGGACACGCGCGGTTCGAGCTCTGAGGGGCCTCGACGAATAGGATTATCTCCGAGGGGCCTCGACGTATCTTACGAGAGACACAAGCATGCAAGCACCTTCCGTGTGCTTCCTCCGATAATCCGTCAGTGGCGCGTCGATACCGAGCCGATCGCAGCGCCGTTCGGCGCGACGCCGCACTGCGCACGAGAAAGCGAGGACCCACTCTCTACGGCCTCGGGCCTTCCACTCGGATCGTTTCGGCACGGCAGGTCGGGCAATGTCGACGGGATGGACCAAGGCAAACTACTGAACTATCTTTCGATGTTCTGCGATAAGCAACCAGGAGAAGTAGCTTCCAAAATATTATTCAAGAATTATCGATTGTTTAAAATTCATTATGAGGAAATTAAAAGTTTTCTCTAACCTCTAAATTATTCAATATAATATAAGCTGAAAGGCTACTTTGAGAATGTACAGAAATCTAGTGTATCGACAAAATATAAAGTAAAAAAAATAAAACGTACGTTAATCAAAAGAAATGCGGATAGCCAGGCCGAAAAAGATAGTTTGCAGAGTATTCGCTGAATTGCAATGGGATAAAAAAAATGTGCAGCGTACGAGATCCTTCGTGAAGAAAAAGAGTAGCGAGATAGCGATGGTCGGAAAGATCTTTGATACGCGACCCGATATTCGCGACTAAAGCGCAAGAGTCCCCCGGATCAGCGACACTCGGTATTTCCAGGCTGAGAAGCAAGCTCTGCCGGGCGATTCTCGTAATAAAAGAGCCTGTGCGAAAGAGGCGCAACGGCCCCGTCTTGGCTCGTGGAGTACCGTAAGTGCGACCTTGCCTTCGTACGGAGAGAAATCGCGGCGACGCGCACGAGAGAGGTCGAAAGAGGGGAACATGCCCGTGTTTACAGATCAACACAGCGAATCGTTACTACAATTTAATTCCATGTCGCCGAGTCCGGATGTGGAAATTCAAACCATCCCTATCAAATGAACTCTCTCAATAGAGTTTTAAATAATTTTTCGCGACATTGCATCATTTCTTTAAATCTCTAAAGACTTTCAGTAACATCCACTAAACTTTTATCTCTTACATTACCATAGAATTACATTTCCAGAATCCAAATCAGCTTATAACAGTCCTACAAAACAAAATTCGACAAAGTATCACGATTAAAATGCACTTTTTTTGGTACAAATCGCGGTACCTGAGGGTTTAAATAACGTGTTACGTTAGTTAGTTGACACGCGGTTCGATAGTCACCCAGTAGCAGCTCTCAAGGATTTATCGTGAGGCAAGGCCAGCGCACAGTAGCTCGTTCCGTTCGCTCGGTTGGCGAAGCGACGGCGCACACGGCTAAAAGCAGCTACTCGAGACTCCCGATAAAATTACGGTCTCCATAGTAATTCGAGGCGTCCTAAGCCGAGTATTTTGTCTCGCCGGTTCACAAAAGGGCGTCTCTGTGTGTGCTTGAGCCTGTGACATACGCCACTGTGGTTCCCGTTGTGAAAAATAATTTAATTGGGACACGCGAGACCCGCAGCCGAGATTTCGACTTAGCGAAGTGGCTCGGCTTCGACGATAGTTGGTAGCCGACAAGCAAGAGAAATGAAGGAATTGCCGGAGCCCGTAGGCTCGCGCGGGGCGATCCGGTATTGGTGAGTGTAAGCCTCGCCACACAGCGTACTTAATCGCTCGTGTATTTTATAGCTTCGCTCGAGCAAGACCGCACTTTGCAGCCGCTTGTGCACCTTATGCTCCAGGCGAAAGTCCCTTTAGACTTGGAATCCCCACTTTTACTATCGCATTGTGCGCGATGACTATAAATGTTCTAACCTGCGACCGGATTAAAGCCTCGGCTCAAATATCGTCGGGTAAACCGCCAGGTCGAGCCACCACTATTACGCAGCATTTCGGTTCCCATGCAAAATCTACGATAGAGACCGAGGCAAAATAGGCACGACTAAGAATAAGTATTGAGAATAAAATTCCGTCGTTGCTTTTTTATGAAAAAAAAAACAGTTCCATGCAGAATATGAATGAGACATCTTGTAATATTCTTGTCCACTGTTGAGTCTTTCAATTGCTTTTTCAATCCGTTTTCCTTTCGTATTTTCTTGGATTTTCACCGGGCAATGGAGTAAAGTTCTTTCCCTCTCTCTGTTTTACCTTTGATCCTATTTTTCTGTGGTAGGATGAGTGATAAGATGATTATATATATGGGTCATTCCACCAAATAAAATTATTTTTACGGGGCGACCCTCTCGGATCGTGCTCAATTTGTGGAGGTGTTCTCTACTATAAGAAAAAAATTCCCTGAGAGTTTCAGCTCTTAATACGCAGCGGTCTTGAAGTTATGATTTTTTGAAATTTTGAAAAAAAAAATTGTTCAACTTTTTCATCAATTTTTTTGATGAGGAAAACTTTTTTATAAAAATTGACGTAACACTATATCTTATGGGAAAAATTCTCAGCTTTCGAATAAAAATATCCATTTTATCATAAACTTATCAATAGACCCTTAAATATCCAATTAAAGTGTAAAAATCGTTTTTTTTTTGTGTGCGGCGCTAGGTACTTCAAATTTGATTTTTTTTTTTTTAAAGCTGAGAGTTTTTCCTACAAAATATATCGTTTCGGCGATGTGCATATTTTTTGTTTTATTATAATTGAATTAAACATTATATCCTGTAAGTATTTCCCGATTATTTAGAATAGTAAAATAACTTTCTGTTAAATATTTAAAATAAAATATTTAATAATTTCAAACTACCCGCTAAAAAATTGCGCTAATTTGATGCAGATGGCGCTCAAGTCTCCCTCTATTTATTTTTGTTTTGTAAATATTCGTTGATTCCTATCCGCCTTAAACATGACACAGTTTTAATTTACTTATTTCAAGAACAATTAATTACTCTACTGAAGAAAAAATTTGCTACTGTTGATAAGATTTTTTACTTCTCAGATGAAGCACCACAGCAATTTAAGAACAAAAAATCATTTACTAATTTATGTTATCATTATGCTGACTTTGGAATCAACGCTGAGTGGCATTTTTTTGCAACTGCCCATGGCAAAGGACCATGTGACGGGCTTGCAGGTTCAGTAAAACGATATGCAGCTAGAGCTTCATTACAAATGGAAAATAAAAATCACATACTAACTCCACAAGATTTACATTCCTGGGCAATCAAAAATTTTACAGGCGTTGATTTCACTTTCATAACGAATTATGATTATTTAATTTAAAAAACTGTATTAGACGTACGATATTCTTTATCAAAAACCGTTAAAGGAACACAGTCATTACATACTTTTTTGCCGATAAAAAATGAAATTGGATATGCTTTTATCAAAACTGTATCAACAACGGAAAAGTCTTCAAAAATAAAAGTTTTTTGATTGTAACCAATTTACGTTTAATTCAAGTATAATAAAACAAAAAATATGCACATCGCCGAAACGATATATTTTGTAGGAAAAACTCTCAGCTTTTCAAAAAAAAATCAAATTTGAAGTACCTAGCGCCGCACACAAAAAAAAACGATTTTTACACTTTAATTGGATATTTAAGGGTCTATTGATAAGTTTATGATAAAATGGATATTTTTATTCGAAAGCTGAGAATTTTTCCCATAAGATATAGTGTTACGTAAATTTTTATAAAAAAGTTTTCCTCATCAAAACAATTGATGAAAAAGTTGAAAATTTTTTTTTTTCGAAATTTCAAAAAATCATAACTTCAAGACCGCTGCGTATTAAGAGCTGAAACTCTCAGGGAATTTTTTTCTTATAGTAGAGAACACCTCCACAAATTATGAGCACGATCCGAGAGGGTCGCCCCGTAAAAATAATTTTATTTGGTGGAATGACCCATATATGTATGTATGTATATTAGGGCGTTTCAAAAAAAAAAAAATTTTTTTTTCTTTCTCGGAACCAAGCTCAAAAGTTTTGTTGAGATGACACAGTAGGCCTTTGAAAATATAAGACCTTAATATTGATATTACGAATGTGCGCATTGCACTTTTCGATTTCCCATAAGAATAACACAGGAATTTTTTTTTTTTTCCGATTTTTGTAACTAATGAACCATAAATTGCGCTGCAATTTCCATAAACTATTTCTGTAGAGAATTGAACGTTCTACAAAAAAGCTCTAATATCATTTTTCGATTAATCAAGTAATTCAAAAGTTATTCAAGGTCAAAGGTAAGTTCATGATCAATTTAGCCGTTTTTCTGAATTATTTGGCAAAAATATTGTTTTCAGAAAAAATGTTCCCCAAAAATTCAAATTTATGAAAAGTAATAGATTTTTAATTTGTTATAGGTTTTAAGTAATTAATTTATAATATTTGTTCGTCATGAATACATATAATGTTAAATAAAATCATTTGTCTGCTGGTCTGAATTATGAAAACGCAGGAACACGAATAACTCTTCAGGTCATGAATAAAATTTAACTTCTTTTTAGGTGCAATCTATTTAAAAACAGTTTTTCAATAAAATGCCAGCAATCTTTAATGACCAAAAATAATAGTTTTATTTTTTTAACTCACCGACCTTAAAAATAAACTTTCAATTCATTTTAAAACCTTGAAACTAATCAAATTCGGAGGATTATGAAGAAAACGGCTAAGTTGATAATGAATTTAACTTTGACCTTGAATAACTTTTGAATGAGTTGATTAATCGAAAAATGATATTCGAGCTTTTTTGTAGAACGTTCAATTATCTACAGAAATAGTTGATGGAAATTGCAGCGCAATTCATGGTTCATTAGTTACAAAAATCGAAACAAAAAAAAAATGTCCTGTGTTATTCTTATGGGAAATGGAAAAGTGTGATGCGCACATTCTTAATATTAATATTAAGGGCTCATATTTTCAGAGGCCTACTTTGGGATCTAAACGAGACTTTTGAGCTTGATTCCGAGGATTTTTTTTTTTTTTTAACGCCCTAATATATATATTTATGTATATGTATATATATATATATAAAGAAAATTCAGAAAACTGTTATAAGACGTTTATAGGAAAATAAAGATGTTGAATATTTTGCTCCAATACCTACTATGAGTCTATGTGCCCGTTTTTTTTCGGTCTCCCCTACCTTGATTAAGACCCACCTTGACGAGTCGTTTATATTCGTGGTATTCGAAACAGGGAATAAAAAGCAGTGGGTCCTTTTTTTTGTTAATAGAGTGATATATTAAATTATATCGTAACTCTGGGAGAGACAGGATCTGTTTGGAACCGTATAAAGTCCAACCCCCATATTCCATTGATGCGGGTTACACACCCTCCTTTGATATTTATCGACCAATATATCGTCCATTCCCGATCAGTACAAAAGTTCGGATAAAATTTTGTTTTGGCCAAAATACAACCTACTAAAATTACAGTTTCTTGGACAATCCCGTGCCATAGGTTGAAACAAAAATTTCTACATTCATCCAACAGTTTTCATCCACAAAGGTCTGGCTCTTATTTATTTCAGAATTTTCTCGTAAAAAAAACATCTCTAAAAAAAGAAATAAAAGTCGTCAAATTAAGAAAAATTAATATCTTACATTTTTTCATGTTTTCAAAGCGTAATTTTCATTTTTTTATTTTTTTAACAACCGAGCATAACAGTAATTTTCAAAGCGTCTATGGAGGACTCACAGGAGTTGCCAAAGTCGATTGGGGGACAACCGCGGATCGTATTTTGCTCGTTCGAATGATAAGAGTCCGTCGACGGAGGACGCGCGCGAGGCGAGTTTGCACGCTTCGCGGAAGCGACGTAACAAGAATGCGGTCTTGTCATCGAGTCGCTGACGTACGGTACATTGGACCGAGGGAGAAGCAGCCGACACCTCTCTGTCCGTCGTCGCATGTTGCGGCGTCCTCCTCTTCCCGCGGGTTCTCGCCAGCGGACACGGCCGTTCTACACTCTATCCGAGTCTCGTAATACATCGAAGGAAAAGAGTTGCGCTGTTCGCTCAACGGGAGACGCACACGTGTCCCGCTTCGCGAACTCGGCAATTTTATGCGCGCGCACGCGCGCACGCGCGTACCTAAGTACAGCGACTCCGCAGCAGCTCGTCTAGCGCACCGGAGTGCAAACACATATTTTTCTCTCGATCATCCCATCGCCAACACGCCCAGCAGAAATTCCGCGACGCGTGCTAATAGCGATGATAAATCCTTCAACCCTTTTTTTTTATATTGCATCATCCTATTTCTATAATATCTTCCCTACCGTTTGCTATTGCGTGATCAGAATATGATTTTTTTTTCTCGCCTGTTACTCATTACGGAACGAGACTCGTTACACTTAATCGGAATTTTTGTAAATAGGTTCCGAGTTTTACTTTCTGTACGGTGAACCGGTTGCGACTTCGAAGCGGAATTGCGTATCGATAATACTTAGTTAATATTGGGCGGGTCGATAAATCGTTTTAGATTAATTTTAAACGATCCACAAATGTGATTTTGTGTCCAACAGACTTGCATCGGTTAAGATTACTGTAAGTTCGAGACGATTTAATAAGGCTTAAGTACATATAGCAAACTGAAATATTTATATAACACTTCATGTTTTTTTTATTCGTGAATCTTCCTCCGGGACAAAACGAACAATACAGAAAATGCTTTCTCGTAGAAGAAGCTTCGCTCACAATCATTACGAGAAACCCATATAAAAAATTTCATTTTCAATTTTTTATGTCCGTTCAAAATCTTAGTTGGAAAAACAGACATATTACTTCGCACTACGTGACCCAAGATCAATGGTTTTTTTTTCTGGGACTCTTAGTTTCTTAAGATTGATCTTGGATGACGCAGACTTCAGTTATAGCTATTTATGAACTCGTGTTCAACGTGTCATCGAGCTTCTCGCTTACTCATTAGTACACGTATCAACGTTGTTTTAACAACCGGCTCGCAGATTGCGGCTTCGCGCTCCAACCACGAACTGCAGATAAGTCATGCTTATTAATCTATATATTAATATATAGGTCTAGCGCCGGAAGGGCGAATGATAATTTTTCACGTATACAGTAAAGAGCATTTATTATTAAATTATATTATCTATCGTGCCCGACTCTTCTACTGATTATCGAATCCTACGTGCGCATATTAGCTCGGGATATAATTTTTTAGAAAAAAAAAAAAAATTTATTACAGCCACGATTCATCAGCGAATCGAGCATCCATGTCGATGACTCATTCGAGTCCGAGGAAAAGCGGAGGCGTCGTTCAGCCGGACGAGGCTAATAAGTCGAGGACCGAATATAAATTCTCATTGTGTATATTACGAAACGATTTTTTAACATGCGTTGCATTATAAACGAAAGTCGACGCGGTTTTGTCGCTCGAACTTTTCAGTTGTTGTTCGAACCGCCCGTGTCGCGCGAGTTGCGCAACGTGTTTGCGCAGAGATACACGCGGGGGACGAAAGATGCTTGCAGCTTATTGGGTCAGTAACATGAAACTGCTTCTCTCCTTCTCATTAAGCTAGCATTCCGTGAACATCTGCCGAAACGAATCGTGGAGCCCGGCTTCTTGTACGCGCGAGATTTTAATACACGGATTTAATTGACTCGAATTGATTCCAATAAAATATTTTTTAATCGTCATTATTTTGATGCATCGTCTGATTCTGTCAATTTGTTCAATCTTTCGAAATGAATTTTTTTAATTATTTTGTAAGAAATAAAATAAAATAAATATATTGAATATTACGAAGGAGTCCATCGCCGTCCGGTGGGATTTTCTTTCCATTACCATAAAATGCAATTCCTCTATCATTGCCGACCAGCAGGGGTGTCCGACAATTTAAACGATAATGCATTTATATTGATCTTAAATGTACCATTTACGAGGCTCGGCTGCGTCCGGTCGATGCCGTATCACAGCCCTAGTCACCCGCCATTGTTTCCGGCTTGCCTCGTTGCGAATATTTTATATTATCGCTGCCGTGCAATCGGCCGTGGAGCCGAGAAAATTACGAGTCGTCTCGGAGCGACGCGAAACCTCCGGGAACGATAAACCGTGCGGGGCGAAATGTTTTTTTCTCCCCTCGACCCTCGAACACTGCCAACACATTTGTTATATGTAAAAAAAATTGTTTTAGTCCCCCGAAAATCGTTCAACGTGGACCGGAAAATCTTGTACGTGCGCGAACGACGCGCTCGGGATTTTGGAGATCTTTTGAATGTTTTTTTTTCCATGACCGAACTATCCCACGGCAACGCTTGGCTTCATCCTATATTTACGCAAGTGTTCATCGTCGATAATACCGAGAATGGGCGGGCACCTGCGACGCGATGACCTTCAGCGCAGTAAGCCGACCGAGCCGGAGGACCACACAGAAGACTCTAGAGATTAATACCGAATATTATATATCCTTCTGTCGGTGCTTGACCACAAAACTTTGCGTTCATGACGAGCGGCACTGACGTCCCCTGCATGCTCTCTACCAGCAGTAGAAGTGATTGGCACTTTAAGACAGAAAACATAAATTATATTTTGTTCCTTCCTCTCCGTCTGAATTTACGTTATTTTTCTTCGTGCTCCAATTTCGTGTCGGAGTACGATTTTTTTGATGACCGAAAATTAAACCGACTGCGAAATAAGAAATTATCTTAATAATTTTTCTTTTTACGATGGCCAATGACTGGACAAGGCTTTGTCGTGCATGCCAAACTCTTCGTTGAAATACTCGGATTTTCTTCTTATTTTTTTGGGAATTACATTATCCTATCGTTGATGTGTTCTCGTTGTGTTCGAGTTGTTGAGATATTCTTAGTTCGGACACGAAGAGTCTCTTACGATTGAGAAACGAGGCTGCGTATTTTCTACGTACCATTTGTGTGTGTGTATATATATATATATAAAGTACAGTGCGTTATATCGTAGCGCCGCGAGTCTTAAAGTCCTGAACCGAGTTTCTCGAGAGTGTCTCACGGCGTATTTAAAGTTTCCGCCGAGTGGGCAGCGCGCGAATGTTTGTTCTCTACTCGAGACGCACACGAGAGAGCGAGCCGGCCGTGGGCGAGGAGTGTAAGAGGTGCTCGGGCCACTCCGGGAACTTTACTTGGGGCGAAAGAAAAAAGAACTTTATCCGGAATACACGAAACGCGACTATGGAAAAAGAGACAAACCCGACGACCGATACGAAATCTTGAATAAAACGAGAGAAACCAAGAAGAAAAGAAATTTACGCAGCCCAAAGATTCAATAATTTTCTAAAAGGACAAACTTTATCGCAGGAATTTAGGATCGATGAGACCCGAAGTATATGACAATGATTCAAATGGAAACGCTATAAATAGCGTTAAAGAATTGTTCATATTTAGAAATATAGATTTATAATATATCAAAGATTATTAAAAAATCTTCAAAAATACAAGCATAAATATTACCAAGAATTGAGCGATTGATCTTAAAAAAAATGTATTAAAATGAATACATTTATAAATATTGAGTCGATAATTACACTCAGAACAATTTACGGTCTCCGATAATTAGCCGAGGTAAAAAAAAAACAATGCTGCAGCACCGTCGGCGGGAAAGAATAAATGAGAGAAACGAGCGTGAACGAAGAAACAAAAATCACGGTCTGGCCATGGTCTAGTCCCGTCCAGGATTTCTTCGTGTCTTGTCCTACGGAAGAACATCGAGGGTCGTCTGAGAGGCTACGGGAATCGAGACGCCGGGAAGAATGCGGAGAAGCCGAAGGTTCGTCTCGAACAAGATGGAAGGGGACCGAAGGAACGGGATTCCTGGGGTTTCTCGGAGCACCCCGTGGCTCTTTCTCGTTCCGTCTCTTCCCCCTCCTCGCCTCTCCGACCGCCTGGCCCGGTCGCCGACTAAGCCGGGCCATGACTCGCCTTTAAAATCCGGGAGAAGAAAAGTCATCGAGCCAAAATAAACTCGGCGGAGGCGGCTTCTTCGTGAGATAGTGAGAGATATACACAAGAAATCTTCGTTTATATTCACGATCGTCGCAGTGCATAACGCCATCATGCGCCGCGTAAGGATTCCCCAGACATATATTTATTTTTATTATTATTTTTTTGTAATGAGTGTACACGGAGTATTTTGAGGGAAATGTACTTTCGTACATGCAGGTATGACTTATAAGCCGAGTAACCGAAACGACAATCACACGATAAAGTGGATTTTTGTTTTTATTGTATCGAGTTGTGATCCGATATTTTAAAATACCTGAAGTCGTTTGTATTTGATCGGGATCAAACTTATGTGATCGACAGAGAAAACACGCTCCGTTTGATAATATTTTTTAAAGATTTCTTATTTTATTATTTTTTATTTTTTTCGGATATTTGACGATACTTTTTAAACTTTGCGATTTGCCATTAATTTTTTAATTCTTCGAATTTTTTTTTGATACTCAATTCGAGTACTCAATAAAAAAAAAGTACTCATGAGCCCTGTTCATTTGTTTATATTCACCCACTGTTACCCTCTCATCGTGTAATGAGATTAAATTTTTTTTAAATCCAGATTAAAGGCACAGAAGTTCGTTAGGAACAAGTCGGTGGAGTTCCGGACGAGTCGGGAAGTAGCAAAAACCGTAGCAGAGTTCGCAGCGCAAGGAAGGTTAAGCGGGTACCTCCGGTCTGGCCGGAGAGCCGGGTGGTTTAACTTTGAACCATTATCGCAATTGTCCGGAAATAGAACACGGACGGTGCAATAAAGGCGAAACAACGACCGCCAGCCGTTTCACCGAAACTCTAAAAGTCCGACGAAATTTATAGTTCTCGTCCGGTCGCACTGTAGCGGTTAAATCGATATTTTGTTTACGACGAAACTGCGGTTTCGCATCGTTCGATTTCACGCTCGATTTCTCCCTCGATTGGCACAATATTTGTCCCCATTTGCCGGTGACCCGGTGCAAACTCGCCTCTTCGGCCAGCTGCTTCGAGGTCGCTTCGTATCGCGGGCTCGTCCCATTTATATCCGCCCTCGCGTCCTGCTGTTCCTCCATCGAGGCGCGGGAGTCTCCGTGTCGTTAGTCCGACGGATCGTCCGCCGGAGACGCTAGGGAGTGACTCATCAATCGATAAAAATCATTTTTTACTTCTCGTCCAAACTCATCTCCATTGAGTAATTGATTTTATTTTATTTTTTTATAAATCTTAAAGAAGAGGCATTTTTTTTTTTTTTGGAGATCCGCAGACTTAAGACACTTGCTGTATTATAATGTACCGTCGCGCATGCGCAATAGCGCCTTTTTGAAACGGTCGTACGATGCCGATCGTCGGACGAATTATCGTCCATTGGTTCGTTTCGCCGGCAACGAGTTCTTAGCTGGCTGCTATTGCTGCTTACGAGCCTCCCGGCCATTTAACTCTTGTATACCGGGTGTCTCACTTAAAAATTGTACCAGATCGTGGCTCGCCCCCTTCGCGTCGGATCGCGGCCGCGAGCAGAATTTCTGATGTTACGATACGATATCGAAGACACGAGAGCTAGCAACGGATATCGATTTATCGCCGTGTTTTATCCCTCCAGGAAAGATGGACGAATGTAGAAGCAGTAGCGAACGAGTCGCTAAGTTCTCGCGAACGATACGCTTCGTACCTACGATCGAGCCGTTGAAAAAAAATGTTCTCTCCTTTAATTTTTTTGGGCGACTTTTCAATCGCTTGAGAACGTGTTGGAAGGTGAATAAATTTTGAAAAGTTAATCACCGTGAAATATCGATTTTTAAATCATGAGTCTGAGAATTTACGATCGATTTTGTTTGATAAATATCAATATTCTTTGCGGCATTGTGTCACAGCCGAGAACGATAATTTTATTTTTTTTCATTCGATAATTTTCTGATAACGTCTGTCGTAATAATAAATAATCACGGTGGATATCTTAGATCGCGTAGAAACATTCCCAGAAGTTATTTTATCGTTTCTTTATGGCAATTAATTTTTTTAAACGATGCAAATTGTTTAGCATTCGAGACCGAAATTCCGAGGGTGAATTTATTTTTCTCTTTATTGGCAATAGTTCAATCCGATAAAAAAAATTGCATCGTTCAGAATGTTTAAAAATTTTCTCGACCACCATTTCTTTTTAGTCGACTTCTCAAGTCATAAAGTCAGCGCTCAGCTCTATTCCCAAATATTACGTTCTATTTTTTTTTGCACGAATTCTTTCTTTCAATCAGCCCAAGTTGTTAAACATATTGGGATTATGAGTTTGGAGGACGAAGTTCCTTTATTCTTTATTCTCAATCGCACGAAGAAAGTGTACATCGAAAGGGCCTTACAGGCCACCGTCGCCACCTCCTCAATGTTCTCCCCGCCGGGCATGGCGAAACTAGTTCGGCCATCCAGTTTTTCCACTCCTGTGAGCTTCGCCGAGCTGCCCCGCGCCACCGCCAACGGCAGAGGCGGCAGCAGTGGCGGCGGACGAGCCAACACAGCGGTTAAGCAGCATCTCTTTCGTTTATAGTGTTCCAGCGACGCATGCGAATCCAGCAACTTGTTGCCGCTTACGCCGTGCCCGCCTCATCGCGATGCCCTCGCAGCCTCGATGCAAATCGTACCAACCCAAAAACGACTCCCACTGCTGATGGTAATAAGTGTTTTAGGTTGGCGACGCCAGCGAGCAAAACATCGTCGATGATTGGCCGTCGCTAGTTGTACGAAAATAAATCGACCTAACTCAGTGTTTTAAAAATACTATTTCTATGTTGTGGATTGGTGCCGCGCAAAAAAAACACTATACGAAAATAGATCGAAATAACCAATTTGAACGAAAATCATTTTTAAAGATTTACTTTCCCACAATCGAAAAAATTACGGATCTGTACCGAGTAAGACTAAAAATATTTGTGAAATTCGTCGATTCCTTTCGTTGCTAAAAATTTTTGGTTAATCGTTTTTTCATATAGATGGATATTAAACAGGTGGAATGTAGACAACAATTTTCATCCGCTTCAACTAAAGCATATTTCTACCCGGTCGTATCGAACAGTATATGTGAAAAAAAAGTGTAGCGAGACTCACCGAGATCTTCGACGAGTCGAAGCATTACACCGCCAATGTGCAGCTCTCCCTTGACCCGGAGACTTCTCTCGACCTGGAGATCCGTAACGTAGACGCGCAGCACCCAACTACCGTCCACCTCGTGACCGTCCGAATACATTTTCGATTTTGTATATATTATATATATATATATATATACACCCACCGCAAAACACCAAACCGTCGAGTATTTGATTTCCGAACTGATTTCTCGTTCGCAACTTATTCACCGGATAATAATTGTGAATTAGACAAAAAAACAACAACAATATTCTCACGCACTGTTCACTGATCAATTCTTCGTTCGGTGTCCTTCACCTCCGCTACGCCGATTTTTTCAGCGCACAGAAATCATCGTTATTATCGCCCTATTCGCACTTCCACCGCACAGCGATACCTACGATTAAACGAGATCTCTTACGATTTATACGGAAAGACAGTCACGTTGTAATGTTTTTTATCTTTCTCGGGCGATGCGGCGCTATTGCTTGTCACGGCGATAACTCGTCGATTGATATGCAACGAATCGAGTGTGGCCCCCCTGGCGTTGAACACTTGTCGACGTAATATAACCAGGCGAATTCCACCGAGAGTAGCAGGGCCGCTCTGGCACGGCCGCGCAGTAACCGCAGCGGTTACGAATGTAGTAATAACTCCGCTCGCACGCTCGCTTATCTCTGGTAACTCGGCGCGACGCACGGTTCCCGATTGCGTGCGCTGACGAATGAAAGAGACAATAATAAAAATAAAAAAATTAATAAATGCAGAAAAAGGAATAGTACAGAGTGAAGAAGTCAGACGAAAACGAAAGACGAGTACGAAAGGTTCGCCGATAAGTGGTAACACCGGTGAAGCAAAATAAAACACTCGATTCACGTGGCGGATCGGAGGCGCTCGAATCGTATTGTACGACTGGCAAAGCCGGTACTGACTGCCTTTCTCGCTACCCGGAGCCGCTCCGCCACGGTTAACTCCGAGCGGTCTTTTACCGAGAATAGTACCATTTACAAGCGACGCGCGCTCATTTGCGGATGGTGTGCGCGCGCACACTGTACTCCCTCCACCCGAGGAAAGACATTCGCCGTCTTAGTTTCTCAGCCTGGTCACAACTCTAACGCCACCCCCGCTCCATCACATGAATCGTACCAACGGATATATCGTTCGGGTCCATCGCACGGACGCCCCCTCGCGGTTATTTGTCTCGCCCGTTAAACCGTCGCACTGCACTTACGGTCTGCAGATACCATTACGTCTGTGGTATTGCTTCAGCCGTATTCAGCTGACACTGGGATTTTTCCATGTACGAGAATGCTCGATGAAAAAAAAACGAAACCGACGACTGTCGAAACGCTTCGGCTCTGAGTGTGAGGTAACATACTAATCAGCCTTGCGTTGACAAAGTGTAATTGTAAAATACACGCTGGAATTATGTCATTGTTTTTTTACTCGGAAACATTGCGTTCGGGTTGTGATCAGCTATCGCCAGACTTATGAATCCCGCCAATACCCTTGGTACGATAGTTAATTTCGACCGGTCAGTGAGTTTGAAGAAATTGTTGGGTGGCGAATTCGTATCTCCGAATGACTTTTATCCCTGAATAATCTGGCACTCAAAGATAAATAATCGGTGTCTTGATTATCAATCTTCAAATCAATGATGGAGTATATTGAGATTACTTTTATATTGAGATGCGAATTGGTGATATTATAATTGTCAAGACACTTTTATTATTTACTGATTTATTTTTATTTAATGTAGTAGCAGGAATTACACCAAAAAAAATCATACACAAATTATTATTCTTCTGTTTGGGGCCTTTCAGGTGCAAACCGAGAGAAATTGTATACATTCTAATGCTTCGTTCTATTTATAAGCATTCGGAAACTTTTTCTTGAGTCCTCGGCGCCACTGAGTGGCACCAACCGCTGTCGAAATTGAAAAGCTACTTCATCGGCCGTTGGTACGCTACTTGTTCGAATGATAAACTCGTTATATATAGCATCCTCGACGAGTGCGGCACAGGTTTCTTCAGAGCCCCGCGCAGTGGAGAGGAGCTCGCTTTGCTCGACGATAAAAAAAAAACAGTAAGATATTTTAAATTGCATCTGACATTTTCAATGAACCGGTAGACGGCGAATAATATAAACATAACCTTAGGAGAAAAAGAAACGATCATCTGTTAAGGAGTGTCTCTGCATTGTATTCATTGAAGAACCCGTGCGTTTTCGCACCATACAATAGTACGATTTCATGTGGTCCAGCGCGATTCACGATGAACGCAATCAAAGATTTTATGGATGTTTTCGACCGGAAGCGGATTGAGAAAGCCTGGATGGACTTAACTTTGATCCTCAAGGAGAGCCATCAACATTTCCAAAATATACCCAAAAGCGAACGAGGTACACTTCTCGGCGACAATGGACCCAATTTTTCGTTCGTTTCGAACTCTGCGAGTAATGCATTTGCTAATGTATTCCTCTGTCTTCACTTAGGTCGTGCACTCGGTATTCTCTTTGATGAACAAAGAGGTCTGCTGTTTTTTCTCAATTATGCAATCGATCAGAGAGATCAGGACAACTCCCTGGAATCGGCAATAATTCAGGCTTTTCAAGTGTTGTCTTTTCTAATCATTGAACTTACTGACGTCTACGAATCGTACATAGAAGTTACGCAGGTACCAAGCAACAACACAAGCAAATATTGTTTCCAGCCATTGCGCAATTATTTTTATATACATTATTTTATTTGGAGTGAATGTTTGTTTGATGAATGTTGGTTCTCTCTGCAGGATGTTTGCAAACTCGCAGTTACTATTAAAGCTGGCTACTACTTGAAATCTGCAGCCACTAAGACTTTTGTGGATCTCGTACGTACCTTCAGGACGTCCAACTTGGACTTTGGACCGACTGTCATAGAGTTTCTAAAGAAATTTCGTCTCTATGGCCCCGGAGGTACTCTACGAGAGCAGAAAAAATTATTATTCATTTACAAAAAGAAAATTAACAACTTATACAATCAGCATCATACAGTTAAAATTAAATAGACAAGTGTTTGGCACATCTATTTTTAGATTCCCTGATTCATGAATCTCATTATTATATTCTTTCATTTCCAGAAAAACGTCTTTTACTCCAAATTATATCCGAAATTGCCCGATACTTCCCACAGACAGCGGTGTTTGCTCGGCATGCAAAAGGCATTCGACATCTGCTGAATACCGAAATAATACAGACTGTAATGTACTCCGTCCGTTAGCTTCTCGAATCCAAATAGGAAAAATACCACATTACTGAATTGAAACATATCTGTTGTGTCACATAGTATGATGCGGTCAATACGAAAAACCTCTATGGTTTGCCCGTTCACATTGAATCCCTGAAGAACCTATTATACAACTTTCCACCTACCGACGAGGATGTTGGGGCTTTCGACGGACTTGAGGCTTTGTACAAAAATCTGAAAAAGCTCTGCACTCCTAAAGTGCACGATACGAGGAAGCAGCTCGTATTAGCTATAATGGATTTATTAGCGGAACACTTGAGCCTGTTTGACGTGTACGTTTACGCGGATTATGAATTCTGGTACGTGCTGTTAAGATCATTCGTCAACAAGGGATGGCACGGCGATGCAGCGATAAATACCCTGAAAATGTATTACAAAACTATGGGCACGGTTATTGGAAGAAACAATTCCGAGAGGGACAGAACAGTTTTTCTCGTACGTACTTCTTGCGGTCAATCTATTTTTTTTCAGCACACATTGACAACCGTGCGTTTTCTCTCACTACAACGTGATTTGCATTTTTGTTGCAGTACCTGCGAGACTGCTTTGTAAAGAGTCTTTCGGACGGTACACTTTCCTCCACCGACCTACGGCTGACCATTTATGGATTCAGTCAGATAATCGAACCGTGCAAAAATTATTTCAACGAAGCCGGAGTGGAGGATATGTTCTCCCTGATAGCGCATCGAACTATTCCTCTATACGCACGGTAATTATTGTTCGACGTTACATCACAGCTGACTAAACCGTTCATCCATTGCGTAAAAAAGTGAAATTTTTAACCCAACATTGGTTGAAGTTGAGAATGTGCTTCCTAGTCGCGAATCAGCTTATCAATTCGAAATTTTTTTTTTTTCCATGCAAAATCTCAAAAACTACTTTATGTTCTTGTACAGCGAGGATGACGAGGCAGCGCGTTTCGAGGAAATAGCCGACTATCAGGAGGCTCTGTCGAGAATAATTAGATACTTGGCGAACGTGTCGATCGATCAAATTCGATCGCTGACGACTCTCTGTTCGATTCTGATAAAACGCTTTCCCGAATTGTCGATCGCGGATCAGCAGTACGCGATCTCATCGCTCAATAGGACGATCGTCAATGTTCGCTACACCAAGGAAATTCTTTATCAAGATTTTATCTCCCACATAAGTACGTCCGCAATAGTTATTACTCCACACTACTATTGCTATTGGAACTTCCGTGAAGGATATCCTCAGCTCCAATTTTAATCTAAGCCAATAATTTAACTAATCGATTCGATCGACACTTTCTTATCGGCAGTATACGACGGCATCGTCTGGAGCTGCTCTCACATGTTGCTGATCGACGCCGAGCTCAAACGCGACGAGGATGACACTCTAAAAGGACTCATAACTTACAAAGATTACGTCCCCCTATGGCAGGGTCTCCTAAATCCGGCGAACTACGCGTCGACGAATCACAACAGCGACGTGTGTGTCGCCGCTCTCCAGTGCGTAGTCGACGAGATAATATTAACTTGCATCGCCCTGATGAAGACATTAAATTTGAACGTAAAGTCAAAGGAGAACAACGTGTTCTCCGACGTAAAAGTATCGCAAACCGTCGAGAACGAGTCGGATTTCCGTATATTTCTCAATCTGGTAGATCTTTACGTCGAGATACTGACAAACATCGAGAACTTCTCGTGGTCGAATACGCTGAAAAAATTCCTCTACGAGATAATCAAGAATTCGTACAAGAATCCACTGATCTCTGGTTTTTACAAGCTCGCAAACGTAGTACTGATGGCCTCGGGAGCGTTTCGGTCGAAGGATTCTAACGGTTCGGACGGCGAGTGTTTCAATCTTGTTCTGCAATACCTGTGGAATACGCTCGATGCGATAACGCAGTATCCACAAGAGTTACAAATTTCGTGCCTGCAACTCATACTGAAAGCGCCGGAGAGCTTCGTTCGACGAATCGTTGATCGCGCTGTACCGGCCTTCAAAATTGCGTTAACGCTCGGTCTGACGAACTATGAAGTTGCGACGATGGCACTCGATGCTCTCGAGCGTTGGACTAAGTGTCTCGGAAGCGACTGCCCCAGGGTCTTTGTCGGCGATCTCGTGCCATGCCTGGAGCTCTACCTTCAGAGCGAGGAGAGTTCCGTCCACTTGCTGCAGGACATCGAGGAAACGAAGCGAAACGTCAAGAGGGTAACGATTGTCGACGACGAGAAAACCGTCGAGGCTTTTCAGAAGAGAATTCTTCTGTTCTTCGGCTCGATGGACAGCGACATCATGCTCGAGTTTATTCACCGCAGATCATTGAACACCGGGGCGACGTGGAGCAAAAAGGATCTACTGAAATATCCGATGCCTTTTCCCGACGTCGAGTTGAACATAAACTTGGACGCTATGTTGCCCAGAATAATCGAATTAGCACTTAGCTCCGGCGATCGAAAGACTCGTGTAGCGGCGAGCGAGGTTCTTCACACGGTCGTTGCGTTCATGCTCGGCAAAACTGGAAATCTGTGGGGCTGCGACCCGCACAGATTCACCTCGCTCTACGAAATCCTGTGCCCGGCTCTTCTGCGACTCGGTTGCGACACCGACGGAGTCATAATGCAGTTGTATCATCCACTCATGATGCAGATAACGCACTGGCTCAGCTCTGGTCACATGCTAAACTCTGGAGCGACGATTCACTTCGTCGATTCTCTCTTCGGCGGACTCACTGATGAAGCTAACTCGTCGTTGCGCGACGTTTCGGGAATTTATCTCGCCGAATTCGTTCGGTGGTCCATAAAACAGTCGACCGACAACAGCCTCGCGAGGTGCCCAACGAACATCGATCTGATCGTTCAGAGAATAATAAATTTTGCCCTCGACCCGTCGTCGAGAAAACGCGTCGCGGCGGCGATAGCTTTCAATCATCTCTACAAGATACTACGGGAGAATGAGGAGATTGTAAATATATTCTGGTTCGACCTACTGTACGCGTTCGTTAAGAGTCTGGACGGATGCAGGGACACGAGAATCAACGACGCCATCAGACACGTTGAGCGAGTGCTGATCGAGAAAGCGCAGATATTCAACGAGGAGAGCGCCCAGCGTCGAAAACCCCCGGAATTCAGCGACACGCACGTTCGTCTGGAAGACGCTGCCAAATGGATTCTCACCCAATGCCGATCACTGGAGAGAAATTGCAGAAAAACATGCTTTGAACTCTTCGCGAGTATTTCGCGCCGGGTCGACGGCTGCGGTACGGCAAAGAGCGTCCTGTCCGCTTATCTGAAAACCGCCGGTATGCAGCGACTCAACGAAATAATCGTCGGCGGTCTGGACGACAAATCTCGACCCGTGTCCGCCAAGAGTTTGGAAATTCTTTTGCGATCCTTGGATCTTTATTTATGGCTCATACGCGAGGAACTTATCGACAACGAGATTCTCTTCACCGACGTTAATCCCAGCAGAAACGTAATTTTCAACTGCATCATTAATTTCGTCAACAGCGCTCTTCTGATGGCGGACACCGTAGAAAATCACGCGTCGATGTGTCTACAGGAATTCGTAAGACTGAAGAGTCTTCGTTGCGGAATTATCATAACTCTCTTCGAATTTATTCCCGTACTTCTGGAAGTAAAAAGTATTAACGACGATTACGTTCCAGATTATTTGTTCGGTGAGCAACTTTTCTCCCTCGTGTCGGTTTGCCTCACGAGACCACGGAGAGTCGGCTTTGACTCGAGCAATTTGCAACTAACCGAGGAACTTCCGGCGAAACTGGAGGCTGTGTTGAACGAAGCGGCGCGTAGTCTTCCGGAGGCGTTGATGATCTCGATGAGGAACGTTTTGTCGGGTGATATAAAAAAATTCTCAGCAAAATTGTTCCAACTGGACGAGATATTCAGCAACAAGGTGGTCGTCAGCGAGGAGAGCGTGAGAGGACTGATTCTCCTGCAGAAGTGTGGAATTCTGAAGACATGCCGGGACTGCGGCGATATAACAGCGAAGGCCAGCGTGAAGATGAGAAAAATTTTCGATACCCTCGAGTTTAAAAATTTTGGAAGGGCCGTGTGCTTTTATCCAGAAACTGAGATGAAAAATTATCTTCAACGTCTCGTCGAGCTGCTACTCACTAATTACGACGTCAACACGATAAAGACTGTCGTTCAGCTTCTGATGAACAACGCTGAGCTTCACAGATCCGACCTGACGATCGTCACCCACGGCGAATATTTTCTCAGTGTATTCAAGGACGTCGTTATGCAGGGCT
This sequence comes from Listrodromus nycthemerus, assembly GCA_963978505.1. NCBI lineage: Eukaryota > Metazoa > Arthropoda > Insecta > Hymenoptera > Ichneumonidae > Listrodromus > Listrodromus nycthemerus. Next base: position 12,147,533 of record OZ021680.1, on the reverse strand, counting down.
GTCTGCGGGACGTGGAAAAAACTTTAAATCTCCTTGTCGACTCGATTCAAGATAATCCGGACAACGTTCTCCGAATAACGGAAGCTCTCGTACTTTATCTCCAGCGTAATAAAGCTGATTACCAGGACACGATCGACAGTTCGGTCGATCTGGTGTTGGAAAAATTCGCAGTTCTCCAGAGAGCGGTGAATAATCTCGAGCATCGTCGAAACGTCTTTCTGAATATTTACGCCATCGCCGTGAGACTGAAGTGCACGCCTCTGGACGTTCTCATTCGTCGCAACGAAATTTATCGCTGGATTCTGCATGAGCTTGTCGCTTGTAACAAATTCAAGTACAAGATTCGCTTGCTGAGAGATTTCCTGATATGCTTGACGAACGAGACATCGGACGACAATCCGGAACTGATGGCGATACTGTACAATCTCAAGAACGAGCGGAGAATCGTCACGAGCCCGGACGACCCTACAGGTACGAAAGGTGCTTCACCGGAAACGATAGATTGCTTTCAGACGTTACTCAAGCTATTGCTTATAACAAAGTCCTCGGTGGTATTCGACGCTGTGATAAACTTCGCGATGGGTGCAGGAAAATTATTGTGCGAGGACAAAGTCACGGAGTACCTGAAGCTCTACTTCGCCAGTATTTCCGCCTCGAGCATTCTGAAGTCTCTGGAGCTGGTGTACCAGCGCTTCATGAATATATCGAAGACAGAAGACAGGTGCGACGTGCTCCTGTACTTCCTCCTGCCCTCCTTCGGCAACTGCAGTCTCCAGACGATGGAGAATTTCTTCGAGCGCAACACCAAAGAAATCTACACAACGATAATACAAAATCCAACGGAGAATCTCGACGACAGACAGCAGCTCTTCGTTTCGAAGATTGGTTGTTACAATCTCGTTGAAATAATGTTTGCGAATCTTCCTCGAGATCGAATAGACTCCAGCGACGGTTCGATAACGTTGAGCACGATCGGGGCGACGGGAGCCGACGACAAATTTTCCAAGAGAATATTTCGCAGTACTCTGCCGATAAGGCAACTTCGAGCGATCGACGGTGACAACAGAGAGATCGTTCGTCTTGTCCACTGCGCGGCTTACAACTGCTGCATAGCTATCGTCAGCATGACCAAGGATGAGAGATTCTATCTGGCTGTTTTCGGCGAGAATCGCGGTAAAAATCAGCTCGTGTGGGAAAACATCGTTGACACGACGAGGCAGTACGAGCTTCGGCAGACCTCTAAACAGTACCCGAAGGAACGCAAGAAAATCGTCAACATACGGAAATCCTCGAAGGATAAAAAAAATTCCGAAGATGATTACTCGTACATAAAGAGTTATGACCTGGCGACCTCGACGCTGAGTGAGAATATCTGCGCGTATGATTTAAATGCCGTCAGAGTAATGTCAAGAGGCAGTACGGCAGATCATCGACCGAGCGAGACTATGTCGCTCGCACTGGAGGTCGACGACCTCAACGATCACGAGTGCATGGCGCCGATCTGCGCCCTACTGATCCACATGCTCAATAACGAGATATTTCGGCCCCAGAGTGGAACAGCCGCGAAGACTCTTCCAAAGTGGATGGCCGAACTTCGTCGTTCAATGTCCTCGGAGTACGTCAACGTCCGTCTGTTCATGTTGAAGATCGTACTCAACACCCAAGCCGTTTTCAAACCTTACGCCGATTTCTTTCTCGAACCTATAATATCGACTATCTACAAGTCTCTGAAGGACACACCGTTGAATTACCTGATTACAGACGCTCTCGTTATGCTAGTCGACTGGCAGGACGTTGCAGTGCCGAACACCGAGACGTCAGAAAAATTGGCGCAACTCCTCTTGATAATTCTCGTGGAGAGAGCTACTGCAGCACCGACCAAGTACATAATCAGATACAACATGAGCATACTGGAGATGATCGTCGAAGCCTGGCACAGGAGTCTCTCTGTTCCATCGAGCTTAGCTCACTGGATGTCGCAAAAGGATCCGATTGCCGTTCGTCTCGTGCTGATATTTCTGACGAATAAAATGCCCGAGAAGATAGTCGCGAGGGAGGACGTATGGGAATATTTGCAGAAGCTGATGGTCGACTGGAAGGGCAGGGAGGAACCGGTTCTGCAGACCTTCGAGGCCATTGGTCTGATGCTGAGGTACTCGGAGTCCGCGGAAGACTTCGACGAACGAAAGAACAGAGTGACGGATATAGCTCGAAGCGTCTTTCGTGGAATGCAGTCAGCGAATCCGGGAAGGCTGGTGAAATGCGTCGACGCTATTTGCAAAGCTTACCCGGCTGTGACGGAGGAGTTTTATCGATTCGTGTCATCCAGTCGCTCGAGAGTCGAACGCACGAACATCGCCAAGTGTCTTCAGGTATTCTCGCTCGCGATACCGAAAATGACCGAGGAGGATATCGTCGAGGAGCTGAGTTTCATGCAATTCAGCGCTCTACTGGAAAACAAACTTTTGTCTTGCGAGAAGAAGTGTCTAAAGATAATGAGACAGCTCGTACCCCTGCTGGGACCTCTGAGGCTACATCCACTGATAGAACTGGTCTCCCGTTACTCGGAGCACGAAATTCTCGAGTACAGAAGCATATGCTACGACGTGTTCACATCTCTGTACAAGAAATATTCGACGGACACTTCTGGGATGGTCGAAGTCACGGAGATGATGGAGACGAGCAGAAGGATTCTTCTCTCGGGACTGCTTGACCCGGCCGAGAGCATACAGCAGTCGGCAATAGAATTCTGGTCGGAGATTACCGACCTGAGGAACAAATGCTCCGAGAGGCTGCTCGACGTACTCGACACCTACACATCCGGTGTGGAGAAAAATTTTCTTCAGATAATGACTCTGATGCTTCTCGAGCTGACGAAGAAATCCACGACCTACGAGAAGAAGATGTTCGATCCTCTGCACAGCTGCAGCTACCACGATCACGCTATATCGGTGTCGTGGAAGTCGCGGAACTTCGAGTCGAGAATTCCACTATTCGCCCCGTCGGTCGCTAGTCGAATGAATCAACGTCTGACGCAGTACAGTTACGCGATTGGGTCGTCGTCCTTCTGCGGTCCACGGGATTCCCAAGATAACTTTATGCTACGCGCTACCGACGCGCCGCAATTCGAGGAGACTTTTCTCGGCGAGGCCTCGATATCCGCCGGGAGATCGGACGCCTCCGAGGAGGGAATATTCGCTATTCCCAAAGTACCCGAGCTGTCGAAGAACAAGGTCTCACGAAGGTTCCTTGCCGACTGGCCAGAGGCAAACAGCACGTCGAGGAAGAAAAACGCAGCCTCGAGATTCGCCGAGCAGGAGTATCGTCGTGACTATCTCGCGAGAAAGCAAAGTGCCGTGAAGCTCTATAGGAAGTACAGAATTGGGGATTTTCCGGATATCGAGATAAGTCACGCAACCGTGCTAGGACCGATGCAGGCTCTCGTCAAGAAGGATCCTGTCATATGCAAACATTTGATCGTGTCTCTGATACGCTCGTTGATCGATCAGATTGGTGAGACGAGTGAGGGCGAACGTTACCGCGCCGAGCTCTCGGAGAGACTTACGAGAATACTGAAGAAACGCCGAAGAAACAGGGTCGTCATCTCGGCGATATTCGAGATTATGTTCAACGTCGACGAGCTGGTCTTTCCGTGGGAAGTCGTGACCAACGTGGCTCGCGCAGACGGCCTCTTCGTTCAGGGCGCCCTCCTGACCGAACGGAGTTTAATCTACGGGAGCGAAGTCCCGGAACCACCGGCCAAGAGGCAGCGAGTCGAAGATCCGTCGAATCGAAACGAGAACGTCGAGCGATGGATCGAATTGGGGGGAATTTACGAGTCGATGAACGAAGTCGACGTCGTTCTGAGTATCTTCAAGGGCGAGATGTTCAGCGAGGAGCTCCACGTCGCGTCGGCAGCTCGGGCTGCCGCACAGTGGGAGAGAGCCCAGGAGTCTTACGCGAAGGCTTACGCGTCGGAGGGCGGCGTTAAAATAAAACGTCACTGCCTCGAGGGTACCTTCGAATGTCTCAGTCGTCTGACGAAATGGAAGACACTGGAGAACGTTATCGAGACGAGAGTTCAGCCGAGCTTCGACACGCTGTTGGCGCCGGACGATGCCGAGGGCGCGTGGATAGCGCCATGGGTCTTCCGAGTTCACACACACAGATTCTTGGACCGCAGGGGCAACGACGTCTTCGTCAATGCACTGGAATCGTATCTTCGGAACGTGGACAAGTGTCGGATTCTGAAAGAACTGTTCGGCGAGGAGACGGCGGTTATTGTTTCGGACAGCAGACCGGACGTGTCTCGGGATTTCTTGAATGGAATTTGCGACAGAATTCGGGAAAATTGGATTCAGCTCAGTCCCCTGGCTGTGCCGCTAAGGTCGCGAGCCGTCGTCAAGCTGCGAGGCATTTACGACATCGACAGCTATCTCAAGACCGTCGAGAGTCTAGACATAACGGAGGCCTCCAGAGTTTTGCTGAACTATTGGAAAAAAAGTGTTCCTTCCATACGCGACGATTTGCTCGCTTGGGACAGTCACTTGTCGTACAGATCGTACTTTTCGACGAATCTCATTGACAAACTTGCCATCGACAGTCAGGAGGGTATCAACATATCGAACAATCTTCGCTCGGTCAGAGCTGGCCAGATGTTGATGCTCGTGGAATGCGCGCTCGATCAACGAAATCAGCAAGTCGCCAAAAAATATCTTCTTCGAGCGGAAAAGGACCTTAACTACTGCAATCAGGAGTTGTGTGAGAAATTCGATTTGAACGCTATCAGATACAAATTTCTCAACGCCGAGATGATCGACGAACCTGACAAGAGCTCCAAGGACTACGCGTCGTCCTGGAAGAAAGCTCACGAACTTCTAAACACTACTACAGAGAGCTCTGCTTCGCAAGTGGCTGTGCGTGAGATAATCAGCACGATGGCCTCTTCGCTGGCTCGCATAGCCAGCGAACGTCCCGAATTTTTCGCCAGCTTGGCATCGCGGTCGACAATTATGCAGGACATATCTTCCGAGCCCATAGACATCGATAATGCGAGGGACTCGTTGGAACTTTACAGTTTCGCCAATCTCAAAAATTGTTGCCTAATCGCAAACGAAATCGGAGAATGCCACGTGCGACTGGCGAAATATTGTTACGAAAATATGTTCTCTAACTCCGGTGATTCGCAATTATTGCAGGAGTTCGTGCGAGCAACACTGAGAGCGATGAGCTGCGGATCGGAGGAAGCCACTCATTACTTTCCGTGCTTGCTGAAGGAGGAATTTTTGTCCGATAAGGAGAGCCAACAGATCTTTCGCGATGAAAGTTCCAAAGTCGAGACCTGGCGATTTCTCGTGTGGCAAACCCAACTGTTGTCAAGCCTGGGAACTTCGATAGGAACCTTCGTGTTGCCGATCGTCGAGAGAATGATCGCGGCTTATCCAAATGCGCTCGTGTATTCGTTGCGTTTGACTCTGGACACGAAGCCTCATCTTCGCAACGATCCGTCGATCCTTCCGCTGATCGAACTTCTGGACGACAAGCGAGAGTTCAACAGATTCCTCGACGCTATGCAATACGTCGTTCAGCCGGAGCTCTACTTGGAGCATCATCTCAAGGTTCTGCTGAGAAACTTGCCGCGTGGTCGAGCGACGGTGGTCGACGCTCTGATGACTAAAGTATATCCAACGCTAATCGGAGATCAAATTCCAGCTATGCAGGGTCAACTTTACAGAAAGACTATCGCCTCGTACAAGCAGGAGATCGGAGAGATGGTCGACATGCCCGTGGAAGATATCGGACCCCGAGTGAGCGCCTTGCTGAATCATCTCAGACATTCCCTCAACAAGCGCGACGATAGAAACAAACTGAAAGACTACAGTCCGTGGCTGCAAAAATTTGTTGGTCGCGAAATCGAAGTACCGGGTCAGTACACTGGAAAGAAGAGGCCGTTGCCACGCTATCACGCTAAGATCGTTAAAATTGAATCGATCGTCAAAGTCATGCAGTCCATTCGACGACCCATAAGGCTAACGATCGTCGCTAACGATGCAAAGAATTATAGATTTCTTGTTAAATTCGGAGAGGATCTGCGTTTGGATCAACGGGTCGAGCAGATATTCGGTGTGATGAACGAAACATTGAAGTCGGACGTTGCCTGCTCGCAACGAAGATTGTCAGTCGACACGTATCAAGTATTTCCACTCTCGGGATCGTTGGGTTTCATACAGTGGATCGACGGAACTAGAACCCTGTTGGACTATATAAATTTCTCGCTCGACGACAACAAGAAGCGTCTACATCATCGAGTCAGGAAGGAGTACGAGGAATGGATAGCGAGCGCCGCGCCGGGAAAAAGTCCATCTGCACAGTACAAGGAAGCCCTCAAATACCCGGCCGAAGAAGTGCGAGACAAGATGAACGAACTGTCCAATCGAATCGGTTGGGACTTGTTGAGACGAACTTTCTTACTACTGAGTCCGTCGATGGAGACTTTCATGTCGCTTCGTCAAAACTTCACAACGAGCTACGCAGCGATGAGCATCGCACAGTGGATACTTGGTATAGGCGATCGTCATCTCGGAAACACATTGATCTCTGTCGAATCGGGGAGGAGCCTCGGCATCGACTTTAGTTCAGCTTTCGGTGGTGGAGTCGATCAGGCTGTGCCCGAACCCATGCCGTTTCGACTGACGCCGCAAATACGAGGACTGCTCAAACCGTTCACGGAGAATGACTTAATGGGTGCGACTATGATTCATGTTCTTAGAGCCCTGAGAAACGGTAAGGGACCACTTTTAGCTTGCTTGAACGTCGTTGCACACGAACAACTCAATTGGGAAGAACACGTTAATAAACTGTCGCAGGACAAACTTGGCGAAGCTGTTGGTGAGTTAGGAATCTATTTCCTTTTGTTTTTTATTTTAAAAAAACTGGATTTAATTAATTATATCTATTGCGAGTACTTGATAATTTGACTGACTGTAAATGATAACTTTCAGACATTAAATGGTTGCCGGGGAAAAAAGTGGGAATCGTATCTAAGAAGCTGGAAGGAGCGAAACCGTCGTTTGTTATTTTGGAGCAATTGGCAGACGGGCATTCCGACAAAGAGTATTACTACAGGTACACCGCTATAGTGAACGGCACCGATTCCGATGAAAAGTCAAAAAGGGCGTTTATGAGGGAAGACAATTTATCACCCGAAGAGCAGGTAATGCCACAACCTCGGGGAATATAAGACTTAATTAAAAATAGTTATTACACTATGATCTAATTTTACAGGTTGAATGCTTGATAGAGCAAGCTACGGACGCGAACGTACTGGGACGTACGTACGTAGGTTGGACACCTTGGTTGTAAATATCAAAACGAGTGAGCCCACGTTTATAATTTTATAAACTATGTTCGTAAAGTTAACTTCCACGAAAAATATATATTTTTAACGAATCGTTGGTTTTTCGAAGAAAAATAGAACATTTAAGGGTTAAGGGATCCGATCCTTTGATGATTCGCCAATTCAATTCTATATGAAAAGTGTTAGATCGGGCGATTTATGTGGCTTTACCTACCCGCCCAGACCCACACTATACTGTCAAGGAGTATAGCAGTTTATATCCGTTCAGAACCTGACCCGGGGTAATATGGAATGAGAGAGAGGGTTTTTCGCTGCTTTGAATGCAGAAAGAAAAGCTCGGATCTGATTCCTGAACGCAGCGCTGCTACCGAAAGCAGTCGTGCGAACCATAACCTCAAAAGAGCTGTCGGCGATTTATTCTATATTGTTTTGAACCAAACATTAAAGAAGCAACGAAAATATTGTCCGATACATGAAAATATCCATTAAAAATTCTTCGTTTTCATCATGAATAGATTGCGTGTGTGCAATAGTTTATCACACGACCGCATCCGCGTTGTCGACTCGATTTCGGATGTCGTCGGTTTTCGAGGTTTTATCAATGTAAACAATACACAAATCACATTTTTCCGAAAATTCGGTGTCGCTTTGATGCCGGCTCTATCGACGAATTCTACAATTGATAAATTACCGCCTAAGGTTCTATCGACTAAGCATGTATTCGTAGGTAAAAAAGATGTGTACTTGCATCAAAATAAAACGCGTGTTCTTGGGGCACCTCAGAGCGGTGGAAACTGTGGATTCATTGGACGTCCGAATTTCGTATTTACGAATGTTTCTCGCTGCGAGTTCACTCGCTTTCACAGTCAACGTAACTTCTCTGACGTTTCTACCCTTACTACTGATATACCGGAACACAGTCAACAAAACTTCTCTGACGTTTCTAGTCCGATTACTGATATACCGGAACTACAGCTCACCGGAATATGGAAAACTCTATCGGAGAGCGCACCTGTAGAATTTTGTCAGAATGCTCTAGTCTGGCTGCACTGTACGGCCGGCTTGCCTTGGTGGGCGACCATCATTCTTACTGCATGGGGCATAAGAACGGTCCTCACTCTTCCGCTTGCCCTTTACCAATTTCGGATTCTTGCCAAAGTGAAGAATCTCAAGATGGAAATGAATGATATTGTGAAGGTGCTGAAAATTGAAACCCACTATGGTATCGACCAATACAAATGGACCGAGAGTTACGCACGAGCTGTTTATGTTAAATCGGTCGGTAGAGAATTTTATTTGTTATGAGGCATGAAAAAAGAAATTGGATTGCGATAATGTATTCAATTTACCTTATTTTTCAGCTGAAGAAGCAATGGCAGAAGCTACTGGAACGAGATAACTGCCATCCTATGAAAGCAGCCATTCTCGTTATAGTTCAGATTCCAATATGGATCGTGCTGTCCACATCTATAAGGAATTTGTGCTACATGATACCTTATTCCAATGAAAGTAAGTGTAGGGTGTTGTAGCATAAAATGGCAAGTGTTTAAGGCAATGTGTGAGAGATTAAGTCTTCAACAAAAAATGGATTTCAAATTTCACTGTAAAATTGTCACTGAAGCTTAATTGGTTGACCGAACCTGAAGGGTGAACACTTGTGCAGAAATGCTAGTTACTTTGGCAGCTCCTTTTGCCTAAGTGCAGTAGATAATATTGTGTGGATAAACTTTTTTCGAAGCCTTGCCAGAATTTTCAATCGTTAACATCAATTTTAATCATCAATAGCAAATCGATTGTTGGTGACCATTTAAAATAATTTTATGCTGTTTGTTCAATCTATTCTGTCGGTATAAGAGAGAATGCTTGCACAGGTGCTCAAGCGATTTATCTCGAGCTCACAACCGGCGGATTCGGCTGGATCACGAATTTGACGCAGGTGGATAGTTTTCTCGTCGTTCCAATAACTTTTGGACTGTTGAATCTGACGATAATAGAGGTAAGCTAATGTTTTAACGTGGAGAATGATAACGGAAAAAATTCTGTTACAAAATACATTCTACAGTTGTAATCGTCGTTGCAGATGCAATCTATGATGAGAGAGACTGAGCCCAGTAAAGTGCAGAGAATCTTGACGAATTTCTTCAGGCTTATAGCTGTTGCCATGGTTCCCATCTCTGCACACGTTCCGGTGGTACGATAAAATATTTTCGTTATGAGCTGTATTTTTGTTTTATCGATATCTATACAATGTGTGCTTATATTGTGTTTTATTTCCCATCTCAGGGTTTGAGTCTGTACTGGATGAGTAGCAGCGCATTCGGAATCGTTCAAAATTTGATTACAATGTCGCCAAGAGTTCGACGATTCGCAAGGATACCGGTAACGGAGAGCGAAATCGACGAGCCTTACAGACATTTGTACGATAAAGTCAGGCATCGAATCGGCCTTAAAGATATAAGACTACCGCAGGGAGTCAAAAAATTGTAAAAAAAAAATCATCGTCGCAATGCCATAAAGAACATTGAATCTGGAAATCTATCTGGAATTTTCCAAAGTTGCGTTGGTTTCTAACTCGTGTGACTCGAATGTGTATAAACTCGTCATGCAGTAATTAAATAAATTTTGTATATATAACGGTATCTTCTATTTCTACGCAATAATTTATCCGAGAGGTACGAAAATCTATGCGATCAAGTAAGTGTTACCGTGATAAAATTTTACACTAATTACAAAATTAAATCAACGCAAAGCTTATGTTCTGGATGCGTAGATGCCTAGCTGATTGACTCGGTATTTGTCTCCGCATTAATAACGACGCTCAAAATTGCTTCAATTGGAAGATACGAACATCGCGCGAAAGCTTCGTGGAAAAACCGCATGCCAATAATATAAATTACCATTGATCGAATGACCACGACTTGTAAGTTTTTTTTATAGTTTCATTTTTCGCGTATATCGAAAATCATTCAACTATACGAGCACCCGGCTTGGAAAAGCTCAACTTGGCATACGTTATATATAATCATACAACTTGGGAAATGCTCGTTCGAACGCTTTGCTAAAGGTTTCGTTGCATTTTCCGTAGATTACTTCGTTACTTGCATTTCTGATATAGTTTTTATGTTTTTTTTTTATGTCCTCAGCTGCGTTTCTTCCTTATTGCTCGCGGCGCTGCGGTTAATTCCGTTGGGTATCTTCAACGCTGACAATTTCTGCGCAGAATTATCAAATTTCGAGTCAATATTCCCATCCTAACCGACGTCTCCAAACAATTGGAAGTGCAGCTCGAGCCCTTTCACAATTTTCACGTGAGTAAACTTTTTTAATACGTGTCACAGAAAAATTCATAGATGGAAAAATGATTTTTTCATTTTACTCTACGCAAATAATCTCCGTGTAGTATATATTTTACTTGTAACTTTAACGCAGTTGGCTCGCGTATCGTAGAACAGGAGGAAGCAACTCAATGCACATGTCTATCAGTCAATTGGGAGTTCACGTAGTTTATTTACCATCGTACATATGTATATTATGTTCGATCACGCGTACGTCCCCGTCAAAAGTAGAGCATCTTCCTCGCTCACAACAGGCATTGCTAGAAAACTTTGAAAACCCATTGAATAACACTGTCGCGACCTTTGCCTTCGACCCGCCCGATAACCCTTTCGCGGAATCTCAATCGTCGTAATTTATTCGATGTGTGTTTTCCCACAAGATAATTCAGCCTGACGTCGCAGCACAGTAAGCAAACGATTTCGACTCCTCGCGATAGCTTCCACGACGTTAAAGCTGTACAGTTAGTCAGTCCGCGCGCTTATGTTCGAAAGGCCTTTTCAGACTTACATCAATATATTACAGGTGTTCTTTTAAATGGGCGACAATTTAGTCTGAACATACGTTTAGAACGAGGAATCACCGAGATGACACGAGCGATTCGATTGTGTGTCATTGTTTATCTACTTTCAACACTCCTCGTGGGATTTGTACGCGCCGTAAGTAATCTCGATGATTTATTTTCCATATATATCGTAGCTGGAAATACTCGCCGGAATTCTTCTCGTCTGGTATTCTCGATTTTCAGACCTGTTTCGCTTTGACGGAAGAACATTTCAAGAAGTAGAAAAAAAATTTGTCATTTTTTTTTGTTTTATTTTATTTCTTCTCCGTGAAGTTCCAAACGTATAAAGCGGAAGGCCAGTGTCACCTTTAACTGAGCTCTTGTACCATTAAATGTTAATTATGTAATCGTAATGTGATTACCGCTATTCTGATAAGCGGAAACGATATCTTGTGTAAATTTCACGATCTTATTTACACACACGTTTTTGTGTGTTAAATCGTAGATATACGATCCAAGCGCGACTACGACGAAGCCGCCGGTGAGACGAGAACCTGCACTACCGTGGTACTTGAACGACAAAAATTCGAGTCCACCCGATGAATTTTCAAGATTGGCGAAATGGTCAAATACCGACGATTTGGGGGAGACACAGTCAGTGGAACCGAATGAAAAAGCTTGGGGCGATTGGCGCAAGGTACCCGGTAGCGATATCGAACAGCGTTCCGAGGTAGAGGCTGGCTTTGGACAACAGGCCGCTGCACAGTTTCCCAGCGAGGACAGGGATCAGTCCTGGGTTCGTGAACCATTTACGGATAAGAACTTTCGTCCGAGTCCCTACGACGCACATCACGAGTTATTCGATGACGACGCAAACATCAGTGGGTTGGATAAGAAGGGAAGCAATGGAAATACAAAATACGAAGATTCTCTTTCGCGGACCCCGGAAATCTACGAGGGTGTTCCAGTGGATAGCAAGGTCAATGACACAGAATGATCGTTTTATGGATGCAATATAGAGTTATCGCAATGATACTGATTTATCAACAAACTTTTTTATTTTTACTTTTAGAAACCGAGACAGGAGAAGATTTTGAAACCCTTTCATCAGGCAAGCACCGTAGCGAAATATGATGAAGTCTCGGGTGTCCAGTGTCCCCATCCCCAGGCGACGGGCTACTTCGTTTATCCGCCTGACTGCAAATTTTTCGTCAATTGCCGTCAGGGTCGGGCTCACGTGCAACCTTGCTCTCCCAATACGCTTTTCAATCCTGAGACTCTGGAATGCGATTTCCCACACAAGGTCAGATGTTACGGTGGTGAAATCGCGGATTTTACGACATCTGATAGCGCGTACCATGGTGGGAGACCTCGCGTCTCCCACTATCCGAAGGAACCCAAATGCCACGGTGGCCAGAGCGGCTACTTTGCACACCCTTCGGATTGCACGAAGTTTTTTCAATGCGACAACGGAGGTACCGTTGTAAAGGATTGCGGTCCAGGAACTGTTTTCAACCCCACCATCAACGTTTGCGATTGGCCCTACAACGTCGACGGATGCGAAGGTTGTTAGAGGACGGAACTAGTCGTAATAATTTAAACATCGTACATGTTGACACGCTTATATATAAACATGGTGTCGACTATTGATATCGAATTTTTATTCCCGCCAGCCGCTTTCAAAAACAATGAAAGATCGACTACGGAACTCACGCCACCCGAAAGGAATCCGTATGAAAATTATGAATCGAAGCCTCAAAATTCCTTAAAGCCTGTATCGATCGCAAGGCTAGGTACGAAAAAAATTGCATGTCCCGCCGGTCATACCGGTATGCTGCCTCATCCGGAAACATGCGAAAAGTTTCTTCAGTGCGCAAGTGGCATAACGTACATTATGAACTGTGGTCCCGGTACGGTTTTCAATCCTGCGAATTCCATTTGTGATTGGCCATACAACGTCCCCGGGTGTTCCAAAGGTTTGTTGTTCGGTTGAGAATACATAGTGTCAAGATTTTACGTGTTAATAAAAAATATGTATATATAGAAAAAGAGGTACACACGCCAACTACCGCTGAACCGGACATCGATATACGATCAGTCTCTGGGAGGAGAGGCTATGGACGAATGAACACGAACATTCCGCATCCTGCACAGTACGATTCGACCAGTCAAGGTCAATTTGATTGGCAACCTCCAGTTGGAACCGCAAATGTCGGCTACGGTAGCGAAATCAGAGTAAGCCAGCCTGTACCGGCTCGCACGCAGCCTGGAGTTTTCATCCCAAGTTCTTGGAAAGGTCAAGGCTGGAGCGAATATGGCAATCACGATCCAAGACCGATTTCTGAGCTTGATCGGAAAAACGGATGGAATCAAGGTATCCCTAACTCGAATAAACATGTTGATCGGGTACTAATTAAAAATTAATGGTATCGGTTAGAAATGGATCAGTGATGACAGAATTTGTCAGGAATATATCACACATAATAAAGAGTTAATTTATCCAACAGGCATTAATCAATTAACAAGACACTAACGGCTTTAGTAGAATTTCAGAATTCCCTCTTCGAGATACTTTGAAAGTACCCTACTAATTGCATGGATAATTAATGCTAAAAATGCATAGCGCAGTAAGTGCATGAGCGTGAGATTGAATTAATTAATGAGCAACAATTAATTACTTTGTAATTATAGAACCGCTGTTGTGTGCGAATGGTTTGGACGAATGTATATTTTTTCTTATGTCTATTGAATTACTCACGAATATTCGCAAGGTATTTAAGTGTACATGAATACGAACATGAATGAAACTGCAAGTGTTATGACCACTGAATCTTCAGGAGTTCGGTAAATAATATTGGGGATTACCGGAAAGTGATATTTTTAATCTTGATATTAGTTCTATAAAGCATAGAAATGTTGACTGAGGTAAGTGAGGAATTTTCGTATTATTGATGTCTGATTTTATACGGAATTGTGTAGAGCTGATTGACTGACGTTTTTCAACGACTTTAAGGGAACAACAAGAGTCTTCAGGACGATAAACACGACGCCTGGTTATCGAAAACGAATGTAATTTATCGTGGTGACTCCGAAAAGGAACCGGACACAAAGATGAATGATTGGAGATCGAAGACTAATATCTTGGACACCCAGCAGGGGAACAAACGTACAGGTAAAAATAACATTGTTTAAGTTCAGCGCTCCGTTTGTTTTTTTCACGTGGATCGAGGCAATTTATCATATGCGATGAAATTTTTGAAATTGTGAAAGGCATAAAAACTTCGAAGGACGGTCCATCAGGAATTTACGTCAACGTGGACGGTGTTAAAGGTCATTACATCACGAAAGAGATAGCGATTAACCAAGGTCACTCGAAGACTATAAATTACGGAAAAGATTCAAGATTTGCTCCGCCGAAAGTCGCAAATGCCCACGATAAGTCGTATGGTTATCAACCGTCTATCGGATGGCAGGTCCCTACTATAAGTCGAACGTATCCGAACAGGTACGAACCTATCGGGTCCAAGTCAAAGGATGATCGACGGGGGCCTGGATGGAGATATGAACCAGTAAATAAACCACAATCATCATCGCCGATTTACGGGAAACCGAACTACGAAAAATATCCCGCTCAGCCCGTTTACCCACCACAAGAGCAAACTTTTGAAACGGCAAAGCCCAGTACAAGTTTGAATACTGCGCCCCAAGAAACGATCGGTTCAGGACCAGCTCCAGGGTTCGATTCAGCCAACGATCAACGCGGGTCTGGATGGAAATACACAACAGTGAATAGAATACAATCGGGATTACCGATTTATCGGAAACCGAACGAAAATATCGATCGTGGGGCGCGAGCGAACACGAAAATCGAATTGCCTACCGTATCGATCGAGGAAGAGTACGACAAAAAAATTGACAGGCCCTACAATGGGAAAGGTTACGAGACAATGAATGGCACGGAGCCGATTGAGCCCGATCCAGATAAATACAACGTCGATGTGCTAGACGGTAAAGAAACGTGGAAGCCACACGTGGCCTTCGCGAACAAAACGAAAAAATCAAATGACAACTCGGTGATCATGTCCATCACCAAGAAGACTACCGATGTCGAGATTTTGGACGTAAAATTGTCACCGGAGCACGAAGGTAAGTAAATCTTCGATCGTCAATGAAAATAATTTTCTTTAATAACCCAATGTAGACACTTGTATTCGGGACCTTTGTTACGACAAAACGGTAAGTTTTCGTTACAGACGATTGTTTTCTTCCCACGACATCCGCATTCAATGCATTTTCAAATTAATTTACACATGCTTTGCTTAAGTAGCGAATTAATACGTAATCCATCTTGGAACAAAATATTGAGGAGATGTTGAAAAAAAAAGGAGAGCAATGTTATCCGTTTGTACGAATATGTTACTGAACAGTGGACTTTTTTTCAAGCAAAGGTTTCAAGTTGGCGGAGAGTTTGATAAATAATGAGATGCCTGAACTCCTTAAGTGATGTGTTAATTGTGACTACATTGTGTCATAAGTTTATAACTTTTTTTATATTGTAGATGAACCACCATTTCCCGTGTACTACGTAGCTCCTGTGCATCCCTTGGGACATGTACCAAAACCGATGAAAATTGTCCCCGTAAATGGCCAGGTAGTGTCATTTTATAATTTGATTATTGTAATTAATTTACTAAAAATACTCGTATTTTTCCGAAGATACTGCGACTGCGAGGTGGCATTAGTCCCAGAGACGGTTATCTCGAGGTTCAAGGCGTTCACCCGGGTTGGGGCATCGTATGCGACTCGAGGAACGGCTGGTCCCTTAACGAAGCTCACGTAGTTTGTCGCCAACTCGGATACACGAGGCAACGAATTCAATTAACATCCACGATAATTAGCAACATGCCGACGCTAACTCCATTGAGATCCGGTAACAGCATGTGCTCATTCTTGTTGCAGGGGTGCCGAAATGGCCTGGCAAGGACGGAGCAATTGGGACGACGACGAAATTCCCTGGATAGCATCGACGGAAGTTGCTTGTAGAGGAAACGAGACCAGATTCCAGAATTGCAAGTGAGGGAATAGCCCAAAAAGCTAATTTTCGTCTAACAAGATATATTAGAAATTGGGGTGCAATTAAATGAACTAATTATTCAACAGATTCGTTCACGGTGATCAATGCCATGTCAAAAAAGATTCGGTGGGAATTCGATGCGTGGCGAATCGGGTTGCTCATTGCCGGAAGGACGAAGTGGCACACGATGGCAAATGCTATCATTTGGCTAATCCCGATTCTGGTCTTAATCACGCCGAAGCATTGGAATATTGTGCTAGCAAACAAGCCCAGTTAGTCGACATAACGACACAGAGCGAAAATGATTTTTTGTCCGAATGGCTCGTGCACGCTCATCCGAATGTCGTTTCGGTAATGACTTCGGGCATTGGCTTCACCACATTTAACAGAACCCTTTGGCTCTGGGAGGATCCTGCTCGAGCCATGTTCCTGTAAGTTAGGTGTCTCGCTTTTATAAAGAACATGACTCTGTTTGAATTTATTTACATTCTTCGACATTTTCGAATAATAGATTTACCAAGTGGTGGCCTGGCTGGAGGGGAGATAAAAAAGTGCCTCCCTCGGCAGGCTCAAGGCCGGTCTGCGTGGTCATGAAGAAACAATTTCCTTGTCACACCAGATCGGACACAAGCTGCACGACCGATTACTTCTTCTGGGATATTGAGGACTGTGATACTTCGATAAAGGGTCATTCTTACGTTTGCGAAAGACCCTACGATGACATTAGTAAGGATAAATTGTTTCATTGAAAAAACTTACATGTACAATATCTGTGATACGTTTAAAAATTGATTATTACGTTTACTCATAGGTTGCGTTTACGGAAAGGGTCAACAGTATGCTGGAAGTGCGAACGTCTCAGCATCGGGAAAAGAATGTTTGCCTTGGAACGATCCGACTTTGGTCCATGCCATTCGTGTTAACGTGAGTATCGGTAATAAAAAAATGTATTATATATTATGTATTTAATATACAGTAGGGGGCAATTGAAGTGGAACAAAGTGTTTTTTCGCGATCTCGGCGACAATTTGACCGATTTCGAAAAACCAAAAATATACTTCCTTGCAAATTTAATAACTTTTCGAATGCGACAAGTCCCATCCCGATCGGTTGAGAATTGGGCGATTTAAAGGGGGTGTACCGAATAGATGCAAATCGGTGTTTCGCGGAAACGCCGTAATTTGCTATTCGTGGTTATCGAGCACCCTCAAAACCAGTAGCAATCGAAAGAGCATCTCTTGGCGTGCAGAAAACACACCAAGCCAGTCCCAATCGGATGACTCCAGGAGGAGATATGGGCCCCGGAAGTCAAAAGGGTTTTTGAGACTTTGCTCGCAAAGTTCTTGACGGATCCTTTTGAAATTTGTCATGGGGTCGTTTTTTAACATGCTCTCGAACCTTACTTAAGTACCGACACGAAAATTGCTCTCGAAGATGATTTTCCGGGCCTTGCGTGCGCGCGCCTTCTCGTTCATGCGAACTTTTATCATGAAAGGAAAAAAATTTCGAGATTGAGAGTGTGTTCACTTTAAAGAGGATGTTTCAACGATCAAAATGCGTCGCCGATCATTATCAGGAACACCTTACACGAAAAATGGGAAAGTTTTGAAAAATGAGGACGAAATCTTGAAATTTCGCGATCTTGGCTCTACGCGTTCCACGGAGCGATTCAACTGTTTATTCCAGGGCCGAATCGGGTGGAGCCGGTAGTGGCGAAAAATCCTCTCTCCACGAGATCTCAGTATTATCGCAGTATTGACAATCGTCAACGATACACGATTTATCGTTAACAATAATGTTTATAAACATTTGTTGATTATTGTTTATTGCCAAAAAAAAATTATTACAACATGAGAACAACGAAAAAAAAAATTGTAGAAAAAATCTTTGCACTCGCCAATCGCTCGAATAAGCAATTGTTGTTTACGATGAATGCCTAAACAATTTCTTTACAGAAGAAATGCTCTCCTGTGTCGTGCATCTCGTGAAAAAAACGAGTTACACGAATCGAGCGTATCGGATTATCCGGATACGGAATTTTAACTAATTAACAATTGTTTACAATTTTTTTTTTCGTTATCATGTTGTAATAATTTTTTTTGCATTAAAACTGAAAAACAAATTTTGTTGAACATTATTGTTAACAATAAATTTTCGATTGTTAGAGAATGCTCGAATTTCGTGAAAACGGTAGGATTGCAGAGAGAAAAAAGATCCGGATAATCCGATACGGTCGATTCGTGTAACTCGTTTTTTTCACGAGATGCACGACACAGAGAGCATTTTTGTCACTCCTGGAGTCATCCGATTGGGACTGGCTTGGTGTGTTTTCTGCACGCCAAGAGATGCTCTTTCGATTGCTACTGGTTTTGAAGGTACTCGATAACCGCGAATAGCAAATTACGGCGGTTCCGCGAAACACCGATTTGCATCGATTCGGTACACCCCCTTTAAATCGCCCAATTCTCAACCGATCGGGATGGGACTTGTCGCATTCGAAAAGTTATTAAATTTTCAAGAAAGTATATTTTTGGTTTTTCGAAATCGGTCAAATTGTCGCCGAGATCGCGAAAAAACACTTTGTTCCACTTCAATTGCCCCCTACTGTATATGGTGGCAACTGAATTACTTATAAATGTTTCATAATTTACTATAATTACTATAATATAATTTACTATAATTACTAATTACTCCCACGCAACAGATATTAAACCCGGAAGTCAGAGATAAATTGATGGGACACAACTACTGTAGGAATCCTAATCCCATGAAAGAATCGCGACCTTGGTGTTACATCGGTTCTTACGGCAGTCGCGAACATTGCGACATACCGCCGTGTGGAGAAATCGGTAGGTATAGCTGTGAAATTCGTTGGTAATTTTTTTAATATAAATGATAGAATTAATTTTCGTGAAACTTGGCCTCATTCAGGTACGGAGAGATCGGTCGCAAGGGGTCAATGCAAACCGAAACATTTTGAGTGCATGCCGGGAGAGTGCATTCCCTCGCCCTGGGTTTGCGACGGCGAAGAGGTATGTTCAACCCGGAGAACGTATGATTTTTTTTGCACTTTCACAGTTAGTTAACTCTATTAGATGAAGTCTACGAATGAGTGAAAAAATTGTTGAATCATTTTTCCAGGATTGCACAAACGGGCGTGACGAAAGAGCTTGCTCCTCGTATCTGGGATTTTTCAAAAAGACCGAGGATTCCAGACTCGAGAGCCACGATATTGAGAAGTGGCTGAATACACCAGTGAAAAGTTGTGCACTGAGATGCAAGGTAGCAGATTTCACATGTAAATCATTTTCTCACAAGTGAGTATGCAATTTTTTCGCAACGTCGAATTGTGGCAAAGAAAAAGGGCGGTGAGGTAATTAAGGAGAGTTGCAGAGCCGAGGGAAACGTGTGTCTACTAAGTGACAAAGATGTCGGCGCGACAGGAGATCTACGTTACGACGTAGATTTCGACTACTACGAGATGACCGATAGAAGTACAAATTGCGATGGCATGTTCATATGTGGCAACAACAAGTGCATTAATCAGAGCCAAGTGTGCGACGGGAAGAATAATTGCGGCGACAGAACTGATGAAAATATCTGTACCGTGGAGAACCTCGATTACGAGATACGTTTGGCCGGTTCGAACAACAGTCACGACGGCAGAGTAGAAGTCAAAGGTGCATTTTTATGTATCATAAACATTTCTAGGTTCTAAATTCGATGGTCCACAGGGTGGGTGTGAAAGTGCTCGGGTCTAAAACACATGCTAGTCTGTTGATATTTGTACGCAGTTCTGGGCCATTGGGGACAAGTTTGTGACGATGGGTTTGGAATGATCGACGCCGACGTTGTCTGCAAGGAATTGGGGTTCGGTCTCGGAGCTTTGGAAGTCCGACCGGGAGGATACTACGGAAATCTCGATCCACCGCATGTGTTTATGGTGGATCAACTTAAGTGTCGAGGCAACGAGACATCACTTCGCGAATGCGACTTTGAAGGGTAAATTGTTATACATTTTATAAAAGTAGATTCAACTGTTAGAAAACAGTTTAATCTACAATTTAGTTATGATTGTTTGTTTGGCAGATGGGGTGTTCACAACTGTCTGCCCGAAGAAGCCGTTGGTATTGTTTGCAAATCCGCTGTAAACACTTGTCAGTTGGGTCACTGGAAATGCGATAATAGTCCGACTTGCATTCCGGTTACTTTTATTTGCGACGAGGTCGTTGATTGCCCAGATACATCGGACGAGAATTCCGCCCACTGTGATGTAATTTTTTATTTTTTAAACCTTTTATCTCGTCAGAAGCTTAGAAAAAATCCATTGGCAAACATTGTTATTTTTTGATAGTAGACAGGTTGGTTTGCCATCGTACATATATGTTTAGGTAAGCTGATTTAATCCAAACTGACGTTCGATTTCTTATTTTTCTTATCAGACCCCTTTTGAATTGCGTCTGGCGAACGGAAGTAGTCCGCTCGAGGGTCGAGTAGAAGTTCGTCATCACGGAGTCTGGGGGACCGTCTGCGACGACGACTTTTCTGCGACAGCCGCTAAAGTGATCTGTAAGTCATTGGGTTACGGAGGTACAGCGATTGCAAAGAAAAATGGATTTTTCGGTCCGGGTGAAGGTCCAATTTGGCTTGATGAGGTCAGACCATTTCGTCATTTTCTCTTCATTATCGCTCAACAAATTTCAATTTTTGTACAAATTTACTTTTTTTCCAGGTATTCTGTCACGGCAGCGAAGCGCAATTGTACAAATGCGAGCACAACCATTGGGGTCGTCACAATTGTGACCATAACGAGGACGCAGGTGTAATATGTACGGAAGGTGCAGTCGTTGATTCTGAGGTAAATAGCGAATGAAATAAAAATTCATCGTACCGACAGTCATACGTGATCGGGCTTAATGCGTTAGATAAAACTAAAAAGACGACTTCAACTAAACCTACTATAGTTAGAGCATTTTTCGAATAATACGATAATACAATTGACCTAAGTTTTATTACTAACAAAATAAAATAATATTTTCCGTCATAATTTACGTTGTCCTTTATTTATTTCACAACCTCGAAAATTTCCTTTTCCCGAATAGTTAAGGAGCGATCCAACGCAGATACCGGAAATCAGTATAAGCGATTTGCTGCCGAGTAATTGCGGCAAAAGGGCTGAGGACTTTGGTGAGGGCGAGGTGGAAATATTTGCGAGGGTTGTTCAAGGCTCCGTGGCAACTAAGGGATCATATCCTTGGCAAGTAAGTCAAATTATTATTAAATACTATTAAACAAGAATTATTAATGCCCCTTATGCAATTAACTTTAAAAAGGCAAGTATACGAGTGCGGGGTCACAGCAGATCGAGTCACTGGTGCGGTGCGGTGGTACTGTCACCCCTGCATGTATTAACTGCGGCTCACTGTCTCGAGGGATACAATAAGGGCACTTATTTCGTGCGCGCAGGAGATTACAATTCAGAGGTAAATATACCAGCTCTGTCGAGAATTTAAATGAATACATTTTTTTTTTTTTTCTTTAAGTAATTGATTTAACTCTCGGTATTTGATTCAGATCGACGAAGGTACCGAAATTGAGGCGAACATCGAAGACTACTACATTCATGAAGATTTCCGCAAAGGCCTACGCATGAATAACGACATAGCCCTGGTTCTCTTAAAAGGTCAGGGTATTCCTCTCGGTGAACACATAATGCCGATTTGTTTACCACCGGCGAACGTCGAATATTCGCCCGGTCTGAACTGCACGATAAGTGGTTTCGGTAGCATCGAGACTGGACGATCAGGTAGGTATTTTATTTATTTTTTTCGCAGGCTTAAGTACATCTGGAATACATCTCTGACCAACGAATCTATCTTCGCAGCTCAATCGCTCGATCTGAGATACGGCTGGGTTCCATTGATTGATCAGTCGGTATGTCGAGCCGACTACGTCTACGGCGATGGTAATATCAGCGACGGAATGGTCTGTGCCGGTTACCTCGACGAGGGTGTGGATTCTTGCGACGGCGACTCTGGTGGACCTCTAGCCTGCCAAAGAAACGGTAAAAAAAGTCGCTATTTATGTATGAAAACTTCACGCTAAAATATAGACCACAGCCGTCGAAATACTTTTAGTTCGATTTAAACTCTTACTGATTTATAGGTGCTTTCACTCTCTACGGAGTGACCAGTTGGGGCCATCACTGCGGCAAAGCCAACAAACCTGGTGTTTACGTTCGCGTTGCCCACTACAGAGATTGGATCGATCGAAAAATTCGCGAATCTCTGTTCGGAAGATAAATTGTTTATTATCAACTGAAAACCAACAATAAAAATACGTTGCCTTGCACATTCTGTGCATTAGTTGATGGATAAAAAATAACGGATCGTACAGCGAGATTAGTGGGAGGCTTCGATGAGAATAAATTATACCGTAGAATCGTGAGCTGTTAATCTGGACTCTATTTCATAAGACATCATCGTTTCTACAATAATTGTAATTCGTGTTTGTTTGTGTTGTTTTTTCGCATTACGCATTACCTAGCTTATGTACAATACTCCCAACATATTCGATCGTTACACATAAAAACTTAATTAAAAATGTTGCAAATCGGCGATATTTACAGAAGGGACACTGGAGAGGATAGGTGATGGAATAAAGCTTATGAATTTCGTCACAAAAATTCCTGATATCTCAACGTTGAAGTGAAGTCGGCTTTATGTCGCACTCAATGACAATGACAATGACTCAATGACAATGACAATCGATCGTCTTGGCGTACAAGTGGAGGTAAATTAATTATATGATTACTTTTTAAGAATTGATACAATTTGCGACACGAAACAAACTGGTGTGGAAATGAAAAAATCTATTTGGATTTCTCTGTACGGAAAGTTCAATCGAACCGTCGGACAATATAATATGTTCGGGAAAATGATTGAATTTCATTGTTCGATTTCTTTAATGAAATTCACAATTTATTAATTAATTATAATATTTTTTAAAAGTAGGACAGAAAAATATATTCAGATAATCCCTGATCGCGATTATGTTGTGCGTGTCAAATAAAAATGTACACTTTCTTGACATACATATATTGTATATGACCATGAAAATATCTGCATCTACAAAAAAAAATTTTTTTCGAGTTCTCGAGCTAGTTTTTACGAATTCAATATTTTGGCACGCTATCATGATTTAAGTTATAAACGAAGAAAACAAATCTTTAGAACTTTTATATTCTACTTTCAATTCTACACCAACGAAACTAGCCCAAAAAAATGTTTGAAAATTTTTATTTGGGCTAGTTTTCATGAATTTTAAATTCATAAAAACCAGCCCAAGAAATCAAACATTATTTGGGCTAATTTTCATGAATGTACTAAATATAAAATTCATGAAAATTAACCCAAAAAAAATTATTCAAAATTTTTTTGATAAAATGCGTTGGTGTAGAATTGAAAGTGGAAAATAAAAGTTCTAAAGATTTTCTCTCTTCGTTTATCATTTAACCTGTGTTAACGTGGCAAAAAATTAAATTCGTAATAACGTGCTAAAAAATTGGAAAAAATAATCCGAGGAAATGCGTCGGTAAACAACCGAAAAACAAATAAAGAAGTCCTTATACTTTTTTGTCTTAAACCTCAAACTTATCTCTTAAAACTTTGCCTTAGTGGATTTTTGCATATGAAGATATTTTCATGGTCATATATTGAATACCTTCATAGGTATCACTGAAATATTTTCGTTTAGCGGCGTTAACATAAATAATAATAATCATAATAGTTCTATCCAAATAACAATATTTCGGCGACGTAAACGCGTCCTACGTCAAGGCTTAGCGGGGCTTGGACGTAGGCTATCGAGGGAATGTGGAGTAAAATACGACGTGCAGCATTAAATTATATTTAAGCCTAACTTATACGCTTAATTTAGGCATAAACACGAACCGAGCTTATTATGCTGCCGGGCGAAATGAGAGCACATACAGCGTGTCGTTCATGTGCTCGTCGCGGTTAAAATACAATTTTTCCCCTCAGTACTGTATCCCGTGATACATATTGTATAAATAGGGTGTCATATTTAAATCGATGAATTGCTCAAGTTACCTTCACGAATTGTAACTGAGATGCTTATTTAATTTAAAAAAAACTACGTGATGCACGTGAACTACGTGTGTCGAATCATTCACCCAACTTTTGGGATCTGTAAAATTTATTAATTTTTTTACGGCAGAGAAGCATTCGTTGATTAAAATAAGACACCCAGACGATATAAATAACACTCCTTGTTTCACCTGGCAGTCGTACAAGCTCAGATTGGATTAACGTCTAGTGACTAGATGGAGCAAGAACGTCCGAACGTTCGTTTTTGAGGTACATACAGTTTCGCCAGAACATCTACGCTTTTCATTCGCAATATTTTCCTCCAATTAAAAACCATGATAGTTAAGATAGTAATTTTTTCGTTCTTATTTCCATTTTTGTTTGCCAATAAATTAATCGAGTTCCTGACGAAACTACTGTACCGTGCCTCTCTTACTTCGATTAAATACTACCCTTATTTCTACCGAGCGTATAGGTACGTATTATGTATACGTATATACAAACTTTCTTATTTACAGATGTGTCAGAGTGATCAGCGTCTTTGCCGAGTGAGGTGAGACAACTGTTTTTTGTATTTTCTTTTTTTTTAAATATTTTTTAGTGCCAAATAGAACACACATGAATGCAACGTGATAATCTCAGTTCGGTGTTAATTGAGATAATGAGATCGCGTGTACAGAGCAATCTTCTTTTGTTTTTTTAATATATATATAAAAAATTTCGAAATAAAATTGTAAATTTGGAGGCTTACCGGGCCGTCGGAAAAAAAGCGTGTCTAAAAAAATTCATCGAATGGCGATAAAAAAAATTGAAAAACGTAAAAAAATCAAGACGCAAGGATGACTATAAGGCTAAACGGTTTTACGATTGACGACTATGAATCCCGACGATGGGAGGATGCGCTTACATAGACAATATATCGTAATGATATTTTATTAAAACTTTTTTTTGTTTTTTTCTTCTCTATCGATGCTCGATTTTTCGTGATAACATGTACGTGCAGCTATATGTTTTACTTGTTTTTCCTTTCTTCTTACGTAATTTATTTTTACGAGATGTGTCTCGCCGTGACATAGCCAGTCGGATTCCGGTCTACGCTAAAAGTATGAGGACGATAACGACGGTCAGTGGAATCCGCTGTACAGCACAAAACTGTTTTTAATTATTCTTTAAAAATGTTTTATTATCGATCGACAAATGACTTACTTTCGTTTATCCGCGACTTTCGCTAGATGCTTTTGTTTGTCTCCCCAGATTTATGGATGCGAACATGAGTGTAAACATTGACGTGTTCCGCGGTCAGTTCGAGTTGATTCACGGATTGGCGTAAAAAAAACTCGTAACTTTTTGTTCTTATCAATTTTTTTCCCTTTGTATCCGATTATTTTTTGTTAGATTGCCGACTGCTGTACGGTCGCGTGATTTGCATGCCCAGGAGAAACGAACTCTTGGTCCCTATTATTTATGAATTTCAAGTTCGATCAGTTCCTAGCTTAGGGAAGCTTCGGACCTTTTTTTTCTAGACTAAACGGATCGTTCGATAAATCGTCACCTCCCCCCTTTTGTCTCGTCGTCATTAATGTTTTTTTCATTCGTAAAAATCATCAATGATTCCTTCTACACTGAGTTCACTCTGGAATCTAGATTTGCACCCTTTCGATACTGCGTTTGGTACTAATATACAAATAAAATAATTGGAAAATGGATTCCAAATCCTTTTGTTTTATAAACGGCGCCCCACTAAAAAATATATATGTAATAATCACAAAAAAAATCATGTAAAATCGTTTTGTATCCACGGAGACGAATAAATTACATTATTATCGGGCTCGAAAATATTGTGTTGGGTCGTGTGTTGTAAGTACGTTAACTTAAATATCGGATAAATCTGTTCAACGAACCCACATAATCTCTGTTAACGTTTAGCGTATATCAAAAGGTTTATATACAAAAGGAACTTGCGTGATAGTGTCTCAAAAATGCCGACCGGTAAATACGTTTTATATAACGTTGCTGCATTTTTTTTCTTCAGAGATGGCAATTTTATCTTGTTTAATCACAATTTAACAATTACTTTATTATCTCATATTGCAAGTCTACCTAGAATAATCGATAAACCTGATCATTCTTAAAATCAATTGTACACTTTTAAAAATGTGATAAAAAAAAAACAGGTTCAATCCATCCCTGAACGTTACATTTTTTGGGGGATTTTTTTTCTTTATTTTTCATTTCTTAACCAGCTTAAATTTCGTCATTTTTTCTCACCGGCAGATCGACGATCGAGCGATTTTGAGAATCTCACACGCAGATCAACGCGAGGCTTAGGAACTATGCTTAATCTTCTAAGCGACTTTGAGTCGTGTTTCACGATCGTCGCTTCTACGAGAAAGACGGTTTTCTCGGTATGGGAAACATCGTGCCTTTTCGATTCGGCGTCAATAATTTCAAGTTCACAACTTGCTATCGCAGCGTCCAATTACTTGGGCTGCGTCTTCAAATTTTAATTATCTTCGTCACTTTTTTCTTTTTTCGTAATTATTCATTTTTACGCATTTTTACTCATGTTATATGTGCTTAAATTTGTGCTTCAATTGTATGAAGTATAAGAAAACGTGATTCTCAAAAGAACAGTTCACCGACGTAATCGTAGGTCATTTCTTGAATAATAAACGATAATAAAAAAATATCGTAACCACTATTTAAAAAAAATGCAATCTCGTATATCGATCGGATTGTGCGTATTCAAGTAACATCTGCGGATCAATGGAAATTCGAATTTGAATCTGCGAATTAATTGAACCGCAGATGAAAAAAAAAAAAATGCGAATATAATTTGTCATCCCGTAATCATCGCCTCAGACGGTAAACCTCTATGTGTTCTTCTCAATGCGTCGTCCGAGGTTTCCGAGGTTTCCGACGTTCTTCTACCTTCGGTGTCAAACACGCACTTCCTATTACGAATATATTAATATATATATATTATATATTTATACGTATCTATTTTTAGTATCTCTCCCACTGGGCGAACTCTTCTGCGGCTCTTTTTCACTGAGCGTTTAATTCGGATCTGTCGAGAAGAATATTCGTTTAAATATATCGGCATATAATTATGAATTAATTGATATTGATCATCCATGGATTTTGCTCACTTCAATGCTTTGTATCGTTCCTTTTCCGGATTGTTGTCGGGCGGCTCGCACTCGAACGACGCCAGAGCCAGTGCTGAAGGAAACATAATTATAATTGTTATTCAACGAACTGACGGAGAAACTTGTGACAACATATATTAAAAACTAGTTATTTGAAAACATTTTTTTCGTATTTTTCTTTTTTTTTTCATTAGCGCTTACCATTTTCTGTGAGGACCGGGCTCGCTTGCAGGAACGCGATAACCCGGGAATTCTTCTCAAAGGGGCATGCCACTTGTTTCCAGGCAATGAACTCGGTCACCTGTTTGGCCAGCTGCCAAAACTTCTCAAAGTTGATGTGTCCGTTCGGAAGCCTGCAATAGACACCGACAATTGAAAACGAATCTTCGGGCTCAGTGAATGAAAACAAAAATCGACAAACAACAAGTAACGCAGAGTCCAAAGACGAAGTAAACACAACGAAGCAAAGAAGTATTTTCAGTTTAATGCCGAAGTGATACGAATAACGATGAACGATAAGAAAGCTACACTAAGGACGAGATCGGCGGAAAAAATGTTCGGCACAAGTTTACAGATTGCCTAAAATCCCAGAAAAATTTCGCGACGGTTTTATCGAACCAGAAAAAAAAACTCAAACCGCCCGGAAAGTCTCGTTCCACACGTGCGCAATACTTCTTTGCGGTGTTTACCAACGAATTCCACGCGTGTGTGTAATGCGCGGTCGGGAACTGCACGCGCTAGTACACGAGTGACTAGATAAGAAATGACGAGCCGTAAATTGTACGTCGAACTTCGGTATAACTAAACGACGAGTCTCCCGAAGGCGTTTCACGAAATTACACGAAGAACTTGGCCAATTTATACGTCCTGAATCGGCGGTATAAGGGAAACGCGCGAAGTTAGCGAAATTTGTGAAAGAGGTCGAGAGCCGATGGGGCGGCAAGGGGTGAAGGGGGGAGCAGGAAGAGAGGGTTGGTGTATCGTGGGGGGAGTATTTGCGCAGCGATCAGTCAATATATCTATCGATGCGTCGCGACAAGATGAGAGCTTGCGTTTCTACACACGAATCTTTCACCCTCTCACCCTTCTCCAACATCCCGGATGCGTCCTCGCTCTCAAGTTCGAGCACGAGAGCACTCGCGCAGCCCACGCGCAAGGGGTAGATATCGTGCTCGACCTCGGCCATCCTGACGCCCGCTATCTGGAACCCTTGCGACGTCTATATCGACGCAACTTTTGCCATTACAAGTTTAATAAGTTTATACACGTACTTGCGCGCGAAAATTGGCGAACCCGGTCTGGAGGGAGGAAGAGATAGAGGCCGAGGCAGGCTGGATTCGGACACTATAAGCTACGGTACTGCCACTTCGCGACAAGGATACATAACTTGAGCCTTCGAGACTCTGAGACTTTTTTTTTGCCGCCGAACTTTATAATCCGTATATCTGTGCGATTTTCCGAGACTCCTTGGAGAAGGCGTCCACGATATCGACGACGGAACAAAGTTGTTGGGAATCACAAGACGGTTCGACGATTTCCATTGCTCTCCGTCTTTTTGAAAAGCAAATTGATTCGGTGATATTTAGGGACGAAACTGTCGGGTTGAAAAATTCAACAATCGAGCTGAGACGTCACTTCTGGTTTGGAGATTATTCGACTGTATGTTCGTGCCGGAACTGTGTTACTTCCGGTTGGAAACTCTGATTTTCAAAGCCGAAGTGATACGTGATTGTCCGGTTGGTGATGTCACTCCGGGAGAAAAAATCGTCTCTCACTTGTTGCTGCAACCCTCGTTGAGGAAGTAGAGATCCTTGACGAGAAGACTGAAGAAAGGCACGACGATACGTTGTCGTTCATCGGTCGCACCGGCGCTTCGCCACATGGCTGCCTTCAGTGTGCTCCTGTAGCTGCTGAAGTTGCTGCTCGGATCCATCTGATGCTCCAAAATCGAGAACTTGGCCGACTGCACCTTTGCCCACTGAGAAAAACAGAAAAAAAACATTTCACTGTTCCTTCGTCTCACTGTGAAAATAGCACCGAATGAAACAACTTGACGAAAAAATCGTGTGACTTCAAGAAAAATTGGAGGGATCTCCCGAAAAAAGGCTCATATAGGGTCGCATAAACGAGTAAAAAAATTCCACGATTGGGCGTGTTTTGCTCATCGTACTCCGGATATACAAAAAAAAAGTATTTCTGTACGATATTCCGAGTCCCTAGGACAGATCATATTTGCCGAATCCTTCTCCCAACAGTGTATCGTTTCGCTCCGTTGATCCCCCTCCCGATCATGGACGACGATGAAAGGAGGGCGTCTGTGATAGCCGCCAGTAGTAACACATAGATGTACGGGGAGGTTTTGCGAATGGTCGACGGAAACCTGTATTCGACAGACAATAGATTCGGCTGAATCGCCGTCGGGCTAACGTGGACAATCGATCCCTGACGCGTTGCTTTCCGCGCGATATCCTTCTCGGCGATGATATCCGCCTCTGTGCGTTCTGTCGCGCCCCTTTCCACCCTCGAGCACGATATGTATTCTATGCGCGGGTAAATAAATACAAACATATATACATATATATATATATATATATATGCATATACATATATGTATATATGTATATATAGTGGATTTGCAAATTTTCCGTATGCAAGGGATGAGCCAAACGAGCCCCAGACCCTGGGCCTATGAACACTTCCGGCGACTCGGCTGCTTCGTCGCCAGAGATTATGTTTGAAAACCCCGAAAGCTTGCTACGATCCGAACGCACAACGCGGACTCGGGGGAAATATCGTGTGCACTCGCGTTGTACTAAGAGGGATTGAGAATCAATATTTCATTCGCTGGAAAGATAATGCGTCTAGTTCATTTTACCCTGACCCCTCCTCCACCCGATAATCAATGACTCACAGCGATCCACAGAAATGACCCCGAATGTTAATTTCACCTCGTGTCCGCGTATCTCTTCCGAAAATTATTGTTCACCGCGAGACAGTGCACTGAATTCGTAAGCGCAAATGCGAAACACTCGCGGCATTGGTATCGAACAGCACCAGAAATTGATAAACAATTCCCTCGGGGGACTCCGCTAAAATTAGTTCGTTCCCATCGATTCACATCCGCAGGCCGGTATTGTTTTTCAATGATCGAACAATTCGAACTGTTATCGCGAGAGCGTCGAATGAAATAGCAGAATGAAAAAAAAAAAAACATTACGAAAACTCTTCAATTATTATTATGGTTCACCAATGGTAATTTGGTCATTGTGGAATCTAATAAATTTGTCGTTAATGTATATAGTATGGTATCAAAACGCCGGGCTTATATGTTCGGTGGGGTATGAGGGGGGGGGGGGGGTCCACCGGAGGATATGTTGTACACAATATATCCATATATATATATATCACATATTCGTATATAGGAGTAGAGGATTGTTCACCAGGCGGGGCAATACATAGGTATAATGTTGCGTGAGGTCGACGCGGGGGCGAAATAATTCAGCGCGACACACAGGAATCAAGCACATGCCGGTGAGCGCGCCAGCGGAGAGTTGTACGGTAGAGAACATGTTATAGTTTCAGCGAGAGAGTTCGGGGGCGACGACGACTCCGAGAATAATTGAATTAACTTCGAGAACGACGAAACTGTCGTGCCAGTGGCGAGTAACGCGTGCGATGTCCCGAGGATTAATTCCGTCTGGTGGGTTCTCCACTCTTGCTCTCCGACGGGCTTTAATTCGCGAATTAACGTACACGCTTGGACCGTACGCGGACTGCTAGTGCGTATCGCGGACACAACTCCTCTGCTCCCCTCCCCCCTTCACCGGCTCGCCGTTCCGCGGCGTGTCATGTTCCGACAAGCATGTACAACGATTTGCCGGACAACATTTCGCCGGGAAGATCCTCGCTGTAACAACATCTGCTCGCGACGAGATTGAACGAATTTTTGTGAATATTTATTTCTTAATTTTTATTTATTTTTTTATGTTTAATAATCGCGGTAATATCGAAACGAATGGTGCAGATGAAAATTCTGGCAATGGATTTATCGTTTCTCGATATTTCGGGCATTGATTTCTCGTGAATGAAGCGGAAGCAAAATTTAATTAAATCACTTTTGTCCGTCCGTCCATCCGTTCATTTTTGCTTTTCTTTCATGTTCTTTATTAGGCTATTATATTTTATTTTTTCTGTTTTTCTGGTCTGTCGATAAGTTACATGTCTCAAGTAGCGGGGGAGTCTGTGGTTGGAACTGACGGAAGAATGGATTGGTTCGCGATGCTGATTCCCGTCAGGTGGGGGTAGAGACTAGCTGTCGAAAATATCAGCTCCTGTACCGTCGACGGTAATTAGCTCTTTGAGAAAGGAGAGACAAACTTGGCGACGTCATGTACCGAGTCTATCGAAAACGAGTCGGGGAGACACTCAGAACTCGGAAAAGGGATGAGCAAAAGTTGTCGACGTCACTCGCAGATTATCCCCGAGATATAAATTACTAAGGCGGGTCACGCCCGTCCTTCGCTCCGGCTCCTAACTTCCGGTACCCTTTATTTTATCCTGTCTATCTTCTGCAGACGAGTTTGTAGAAAATTATTTGTCGAATCGCGAGGCTAAAATATTGATTTATCATTAAAAAAATATAATCGAAGGAAAATTGCAAAATTGGTTACGAGGGTATCGCTTTCATGGTTTTTGGGGGAAAAATCATAGGAGTTATCTGTGAACCAGGCAATATTCGTTCACAATCCGGTTGATCCCTGCTGACCGGGAAATTTCACTAAGTCGACCATATGAGAATGCCCAACAGTCGTTTTGCTACGCTCCGGAGCGACGAACGCTGGACGGGTGCGTTTCTCGTGATAAATCGCCGTGGCTCGGACAGAGAAGAGGAGTGAAGAGGGTGGGTGCTGAGAAACGTAGTCGCGATTGGCCGGATGGCTGCGAAACGCGTTGGAGATACGGTGAATTTTCATTAACGGAAATTACGGGTCGCGAATTTAGGTTGAAACCGGAACGTTGTATAGGCGATGGAGTGCGGGCGACGCTGGGAAGCAAGGTTTTTGCAATTATTTCCTCGGTCCCCGAGTCATAAATCAGAGCGAGAGACCGGCAACCAAATGAACCCTGAATAACGTGGCGCACGAACCATTCTGCAACGTTCGCCGCGGCGATCCGGCGGACACGAGGGTGGTTCGGGACCGACGACGAAGTCCGGCGGCACGAACGCCGGAATATCAATGAAACGCCGGGGCATACAGTTTTGTAATTAAAAACGGGGGGGGCGAAAAAACGTTTAACTACCCCCAGGAACGTTTCAAATGAGGTACGACGTCCGGTTGGCTGGGCCGCTTCGGAATAACGCTGCTTATACATATCCGTGGAATGAATACTGGACGAGATTGAGAAGTACTCCTGTGCAGACAAGTTTTTCCCTCGTGTGATAAAGGATTTTACGATGGACATACACGGTTAATGAAATAACGAAAAAAAAAACATACGTAAATTCCGTCGGGAGAATATAAAATTGAAGCATCCAGCAACATCGAAAACATTGTATACATTTTTACGAAATTCACGCGTCGATGATACACGCGAGCGTATCGGGGATCTTTACTGTTTGTTTTTGCGATCGTTCATCCATGATGGTAAATATGCAAACCGATCATCCAGGATAAAATAAATAAAATGCTTGAATAGAGGGTCATTAACCTTTTGATCGAAGTGAATTTGTCAGTTGCGACAGGTTGCGGATATCTTTCTATCGTATTTTTTTATCACATTTTTTTGCTTCACTCACAGTTTTCTTCAATCGAGATATGGGCGACATGTTGAGTCCGGCGATTATTGCCATGAGGGAATTGAAGTTTCCGATGTTGAAGCACTCCCTCGCAGTTTCGATCCAATACTCGACCACGCGCACGCGCTGTTTCTTCTTAGCGTGCTGCACAATAAAATCCGTACTGTCGTTAAAAAGATGATAATCCAAATAATAATCAAGAAATAAAGCAACGTTCCGAAACTATATTGCTAACAGCCGATAAAAGCGGCATTCGTTGAAGTACCTTGCAGACTTCAGTGGCGACGAAATAACTCAGCCGGTTGAACCACTGAACGTACGATTCGAGATTGCGTGTCTTCTTCATGTCCTTGAAAGATGTTTCCAAATGCGGCGATTCCTGCAGGACAAATCACCAAATATAATCGATGCGTAGTAAATTTTTTTTTTAAGTCACTAAGTATTTTCAAAAAACACATAAGCTTATATACTCTTAAAGGAAAAAAAATCCAAAGCTTTACACTTTTGTGTCACACTATTCAACAATTCAGTGTAAGTTGTATCAAATGTCATAGTTAAAATAAAGTCGTATCAATGACCATCATTGATTTATTTCCTTCGCGCTCCATATTGCATTAACTAGGACTTTGTTTATCCGGGGATTCTTCGGTTCCGTGTGTTCCTGTTAATCGGGTTCGGGATTCTACTGTAGTCAATGTTTCTGTCTTAAACAGCCACAGACCGTCGGACAGGCATTGCGCAGCACGTCGAGGTGTACAACTCTTCAACAGTTGTGCGAACCAACATGATAGCAGCGCAGACTCGGTCCGTACAGTGCTTACTCGTAAAGTGGCTGGGTTTGCACGAGAACTCACCTTGGCGAACGCTTGAACAAACTCCTCGGGCCCGATGTACGAGAGCCTCTCGAGTTCAACGTGAGTCAACTGTTGTGCGAGAACAGTCGCCGACGGGCAGAGCTCAGTAACGTCGACCTGGAATCCAAGCAAGTAGAAGAGGATGATAAGACAGAGACATCGTCAAAACCGTGGCTCAAATTAACAAATATATTATTATTGCTTTTAGAGAGTAAGATGTAAACTTATATTATAAATATATTATTTTTAAACAAGATCGAGGTATTTAATTAAATTTTATACGTGGCGCGCTTCGTCGGTAAGTCGAACGTTTCTTATTTTTCGGCGAGACGACCGATACGGTAAGTCCTGCATCGAGGGAGGAAAAAAGAGTGGACTACGTTCAAGGGTTCACTGTCGGAAAATTGCGAGCGTACTCGAGCTCGCTATAGCAAAAATATGCAAATAACACTATGGTAATACAAAAAAAATTCAACCAGAAACAACAAAAATACAGAACTACGACGAAAAGCGGATGCTTGCGTGGGAGAGCGAGAGAAAAATTTCGATCGGTGCGCGTCTCTCTTCCCCGCTCACGGTATATACATCAGAATTATTTATGTCCCTGAACCCGGCCATTGTACGTCCGGGAACGGAAGGAATAGTATAAGCCCGACAGATATTTCGATTTCGAATCGGGTGTCCCGAGGGCGATGCTGGATTCCGGTTAGCGCGGCGTCGAAATTTATATTCGGTCCGCGGTACGCAGAAGAGAAAGTGGGAAAATGGAGCGCGTGGGTTGCTGCAGACTTTAATCCACCCTTCTTTCACCCCTCGGGCTTGGTTGCGAAATAACCTTCACGTGAAATTGGCAAACTGCTGCCACGTTCCGCAGGCGAGTAGGGGGCAAGTCGCGGCAAGGATTGACAGTGATCGTCCCATACATTGATCTCTACTACTGGAAACCCTGACGAGGGCGTAGAATCAGCGGCCAGATCTGGACATTAGCGACGCGGCCATCCAACCTTCGGTTTACTAACCCTCCGCCATAACCGCGAGGAAACCGCGTTATCCTGCCCGATCGGGTCCGTTCGATAAATACAACCGGCACGGTAAATTGTTTTCACCGTCGTCGATGAGACCGGTCCGGTCATGTCAGTACGATCGCCTTCGCCATATTGCTCGTATATCAGAACAATAACACCGGTAGCGCACAGTGGTCACTCGCGTTTCGAAATATCATATCAGCGATCCGAGTCCACACACTGACGCGATATTTCATACTATCCGAATGGCACACACTTGCGCAAAGTCTCGTTCCCGTTGGAGATCAATGCAATCAGGACTTCAAATAAACTGAAATAACAGAGTCCCGGCCAGCGCGAAAAGTTGTTCGGGAAACGAGCCAGTTTTTTTTTTCTTTCGTATGCTTGTTTCACGTTCCGTGGTCGGTTCGCCGATCCGAAGCGTCGAGCGGAGCTGCATTTTTTTTCGACCATCGCAAACAATCGTGAAACGTACATTCCAAAGGTGTTTCTTAGAAAAAAAAGGGAGGATCGTTCCAGCACGTGTCCTCTGAATCGTGAAGAAATCAGTCCAATTTAATCGAGTAGCGGTAGTCGGAAGATTGGCGAGACGCGGAGCGTCGGAGTGCAATAACCGATTTTATATCGGATTCGTGACGGTGAGAGGGAAAAGGTGCTGCGCGGGGGAACGTGAGTGCGTCTTTGCACTTGCCTTTTACTTCTATCGCGCAAAGAAGACTACTCGTTTCAAACCCCCCTCACCGAGTCCCGGCGCCCCTTAGACCATTTCGACTATGTCGTCTCTGCAGTGCCATTTCTTTTATCCTCTCGCGCCTCTCTCGTTCCATTCGATTTTCGAGGCGATCGGCGGGTATTCGCGTCCCTCAAAGATATCGGAAGGAAAGTGCACGAGCTATATGAGAGGATGGAAACACTCCTCTCGTCGGAAACGCTGGGCAACTTTGCTTCCCCCTCGCCCTTACGTACCGTACGTTACGACTCGAGACCCCATTTACTTTATACTTCTCATTGTAGCTTCTCTCACTGTACTTCCCTCTTTCGGAGCCCTTTTCAAAGCGTTTCCACTCGTACGTGTGGTCTTTATGTATATGCACTCGGCTATATAAACGTACACTTTATATACATATATTTTTTCGCCCGGGCCGTGGAAGAGAAAGCTCGGAGGTGAAATACACGCGAGGTGAAGTATCTATCTCCTGGGCCATCTTTCTCACCGACGCTTGAATGGAAGCGTGTGGGGGAAGAGCGTCGGGCGTTCGCCAAGTCAGAAACAGAACTGGAAACGGCACGCCAGATGTTCGCATATTTATCGAATGCGGTACCAAGCTACCGTGTTTCTCCTTTTCTCTCAGACCGTCGGATCGTTTTTCCTTTGCGTCTTTCAATCTGCATGCCTCCTTCATGCGGGGCGCTTCGGGCGGTGAGGGCGAGGCACGCCACATTGCCGGAGTGGATGGCGCGAAATAGAGGTCGAAGACTCGGTGCACTCGACACACCATCTGGTTCGATGAAAATATTCATTTCTCAAGCTGGATTCACGGGGTTCTTTGCCACGAGGGCCCCGATCGATGATCGGATTGGAAATGCGTAAGTGAAAGCCAATTTTGGAGAGAGGGAATTTCGAGCGTTGAGGTATAAACAGATCGAGGGTCGTTTTCGTGCAATTTTTCGAGTGCTGCAAAAAATCGTGGATTTCTGTAAGAAGCGATAACGAAAGGTAGCGTCGTACCGTGAATGACTTTCGCAATTGCGATTCGATAAAGGCAAGCGAAAATGTATGTTTTGCCGTCAGTTTTACCGGTCGGGTGGTGCGGAATTCTCGAGGATGACGCGAGACCTGGTTCTCGATTTCCAATAACGCGGAAAGCCCCTTATCGCAGCGAAATTTTGAACGGGTGGTGAAACGTCCGGGTGATTAGCGATTCGGTTTCTGGACGTCCGCACTGGGCGGAGGAAGAAGATTACGGTCGTCTGAGCCAGCTAATTGGCGTCAGAAACGACTCGAGCCCGCTTACCACGGAGATAAGTACAATATTATAATCGGGTCGATACTACATTTTGCGTCTGTATAATTTTGGGTAAGCGACCGTTCGTTTTGATCCTCGAGTGTGGAAGCACATTCCGAGCATTATTATGCGAGGACTACTGTTGCGTATATTATACGCGATATCGTTCACGAACTTCCTGCCGCGTCCAACTAACCGCTACGACGCTAAATTGGATCGCACTCTGTGCAGTGGATAAACGCAGCACCGGCCTCGACGACGGTAAATTTTCGCCAAAATCGGGTGTGTGTACGTGCGAGGGCCGTTTCGGAGATGCGCGCCGCCCAGGCAATTCTCAGCGGGGAACGAACCGGAGACCCAATCTGGAAAACGATACAGGATACGGACGAGGATATAAGGTGGGAAAGCATAGTTTTTCCCGTTTAGTAATTTCCACGCGACACGCCATCGTAAAATAACGAAGCGGAAAATAGGGGTGTCGCATGCGCGGAACGAAAGAATGGACCCGGAGAATTCGCGGATTAAGGTAGCAATTTCTGCATGGGGGGGGGGGGGGGGGGGGCTTTAATTTATTCCTGAATCGGGAGATACGGAACAACGCTTACGCGGTTGATAACTTTTTTTAAATTTTTTACGCAGGGCAACGCTAGTTGATGTGGCCAACTCTTATCGGCACGTAACCCAACGATGTACGAACCAGCCCACATTTTCCACCTTAACTGTACGAGTTTTTATTTTTCAATTAATTTCCTTGCGTTTCTCGACATAAATTTCTAGGGTCGGTGTTTTTATGCAACGAGAGCGAACGAGACTCGGGAAGGTTTCCTCCGTCAACGAGTTTTCCAATTCCATTCGTCTCGCATTGAGCAAGACTCCAGCCGCTTTTCACCGCGGTTCTCCTGTTCCCTCACTCGCATTCCCTTTTTATCTCACCGTTCTAAAAGTACCACGTACGCGACCGCGTCTGTGTATTATTATTTCTCGTCGCGGTGTACCAACCTGGGCGAAGGGTGGAGACGGTGGTTATAGGTGGGTAAGTGCTTTCCGGAAGGTGCTTCCCTACGTGCTTAGGAACGTTCAGCCGTAAGTACGTATCTCGTTATGAGTTCCTCGCGGTGGTACGCGGAGGGCGAACTGAAGTACTTGTACGGGGGAAAGGAATGCGCCCGCAAGAACTTGTGCGGCAAGAGAAACTGCGACGATGACGACGACGACGCCGTCGTCGAGGGAATGGCTGAACGTTAATCCGGCACGACACAGATATGTCGTTGAAACCTCACTTGCTGGCAATGTGCTACGTGCCGCCTTACAATGCCGGCAGCTCTTCCGCTCATCCCAGTGCCGCGTTCTCTTTCCATCGTTCGCCGCCATTCCCTTCGCTTGGTTTCGCGCGATTCGCATGTGACTTCAGGGTCGCGCAGTCGAGAAGTTCGGGAAGTCCGGAAACACCTAGTAGGAGTTACTTTCCGGGAGAATATTGAAATTATTCCGTGAGAGGTACCGAGTTCGCGAGAATCACTCGATACGATATTACGGTGAGAAGTCACGGCGTTGCAACAGCTTTTCCGCAAGCCGGCGCTCAAGAGTGGCGACTTTAGGTCGACGAGGCTGCAAAGCGAAACGGTGTCAGGGTTGTTACAGCTGGCCAGACGAAATTCCACATGGGAGTAACAGCGAACCTTCGGATACACCAAGAAAAACAGTTGGTCACTCAACGCATCGATCGATTTGAACCTAAAGAGATTTGAACAATCAAATTGTCGATGACCTCCGCGGATCCTCCATGTTTTCCTCGTTCCTCATCTTCGTCTTGCACTAGGATGGTGGCGTTTCTATTGGATTAGCAATAGCAGCTTGGAATATCTCTATATCTGGAAGATGAATAAGCCAGGGCTATACGACTCGATGGAGTGGGTGAACTACGGTGAAGATTATCGAGTTTCACGGCTTCGGGCTGCGCCGTTTCGCGCCGGGAAGCTGCAGAACCATCGGGATCTCCGAGGTAGGAGACGAGACTTTAACTTTAATCGGCGAGTATATGGTGACGGCACTGAAGAGGTGGGCTTTGGGATAGGAAGGTGGGCAGGAAGGTGAGCAGACGAGAGCAGAGGGTTGGTTCGGAGGGGACTCGGCGTCGCCGAAGGTATGCGCGGCGAAGCTAAACTCCTTAACTGGTGGTGACTGGTGGAAAATCGAGTGGAACGATTTTAACCACCCGCCGCAGCACCTTGCCGCACCGTCCCGCCCTAACTCTTTCCACGTTAGTCATGAGTTCCAGCTCTATTCCCCTCCAACAATTCCACATTGCCTACGTGGGCAACCTTCCCTCCGGCTCTGGTGTGGTGCGCGTTGTCGCTAATAACGAGCAAACACAATTAACGCCTCGCTCCGATGGACCCGCTGGACCCGCAACTCGTACCCGCCACCATTGCCGTTTACCACGAGCTGCGACCCAAACGCTCTACACACCGAGCAAGGGAGCAAAGCGAATTTTCCGCGTCAAAATTTGAGCTGCGATGGTTTTGAGAATTTTCGGATTTTCGATGGCAGGGTCAATTCGGCGGGATTTTTGGAATAGTGTTTCGAGAAACACGTTCGGCATGTTGAAGTAATTTGATGGGAAGGGCATATTTAAATTTGTGAAAAAGTGAACGTATATTTCCCTTCCTTGATGGCTAACGATATACGTCTGGGTGTGAAATGCGAGAGCTAAGATGGTGCAACGGAATGGCAGTTGAGAGCGATGCGAGCCAGATAATATCGCATTGGGAAGCCGAACAAAGCTCTCCTTAATTGAAAGATCTCTTCCGCTCCGTCGTGAAACTCGGAAACTGCGCATACTTTCGTGGATGGTTCCTGAAAATCCTCTCGGTCCTCGCTGGTCCCGGTGGAGCGCGAGAAATCGCTGCATTATCTGGAAGACAAACTGCAGCTGTACAGCAGCATCGTGAAGCAGAGGTCGCAGTAACGAATGTAACAGCGCGCACGGCTCGTACAACCCTTCCAATTACGCTTCCGATGATGGAATCCAGCGAATTTAGCTTGTTGTATTTATGTTTTCAAGTACGAAAATAGCACCGGAACGTTCATCTACGAGGACACATTGCTTGTCGCTAAGTGTAGAAAGGTCCAAAAATGGAGCATTACCATAAGTTTAGGAACTTGAGGGTCAATCTCAAGTGATGACTCTACGCCCTAAGGAAACATCGTGTCATATGTCCTGGCGCTGGATTCCAGCTACATGTGTCTGTTTGCGCTTTGGTCGCAATAATGGTTGGATGTAGCAGCCGGTGACCGTGACGAGAAGAGATTGGCGAAATATTGAAGGACGTCCGGCTAGGACCACACCGAACTAGCGCGCAGATGCTGCGGCTCTGTACCGACAAAGTTTGGTACGTGAAGGAAAAAAAAGACCTGTGTGGTTTAATAATCTGTGCCGACCGTGCAATAAAACTTGGTGAAAAATGCTTGTAGCAAAATTAAGTCCTCCTTATTAGAGCGACATGGGCGTGCTTGTTGGCGACGGACTTTCCTCGACATCTGGCACCACCTCCTCACCTTTGGCTATTTTCATGGCACGGCCCAATTCTCCGAGGCGAAGACGATCCAGTCGTAAAGTCCCTCAACCCTCGGAACGGTTTCAGACTTCGTACCCGAACTATAGTAGCAATCAGTTAACCGAGACACTGGATGCTTCGAACTCAAGTTATGCGGTAGTAGAAAAGCACTCCTGTGCAGGGAAGGAATGTAAGTGGCTACGCTATAGCTCGCTATACCACCAGTCCGTAGACTCTGGCCGATAGATTCATTTCGGTAATTGGATTAACCCCAATTGCTGAAGGTATGTTAACTGCAAACCGGCATCCGAACCAATTGGAAGTCGCAATACGGATGACTAAATAGATCGAGCTATGAGACTGGCAGCTGTATGAGGGAAACGAGCTCGAAAAAAGCGTTCGGTCTCGTTATTAGAGGACCAGCCACGAGAACAAGCTTCGAATTCCAGTGTCATAGTCTTGCTGGCAGAGAACTATCGTGACGTGACGTAGCTCCTGGAGTTTATCGTGCGATAGCTGATATGTGTGCCAGACGTTCAATGTCTGCAGCCAGCAATCTATGTGCTCGGGCACCGCGGAGCGAATACAGAATACCGAATGTTATCAACATCAAAGAATTCCCTGATAACCATAGCTAATACCCAAGTTGATGCGATAATAAATATAGTAAAAAATGAAAATACATGAAATTCCTTGGAAAATCAGTTATACCTTACTTGCGTGATGCATTTATTATTATCTTTTCGTTGGGAATTGTCCGATAGATTCACGTTAAAAATGAGCCGATAACGTTGCATCGTGGTGGAACACGAGTAGGGTGAAATTTTGACCGGCCGAAGGGGTGACAACCAAGCGATTTCAAAGTGATCAAGGAACGAAGAGCGTGTACGCGGAATATTTAACTCGCTAATGCAGTTGCAAATTAGCTATTAGCAGGTGTTGGACGCGGTGGCAGATAGGCGCCCGGTAATGAAATTAACGGTATAGTTACTGTCTCGCGGACGGGGTTTCCTCTGTTGAAGCGGCCTACGTAACTCTATTAGACTAACTGCGCAAAGTGCACACGTACCTATACGTACGGTTACCGCCAGCGGAGTTCACGGTGTTACTATAGTTGTACTACTACGCCATTGCCGGGAGTTCGGTGAACGCAACATAACCCGCGGTTTTGGCATGACGCTCAGCGAAACGGTCGGACGCTGTGCGAGTGGCATCAGCAAAGAGGAAGTACCGGACTCCCGGCTTATACCGTTATATTCAATGGAAACGAGTTCCATGAAAGCTGTCATTTTTCATAGTTGAAAAGAAAAAAAAACGAACGTAAAAAAAATTGACAAACGTAACCGGAAGTTCCGGCATATACACTATTGTCACGACGGAAAGGAAAATAATAAATCTCGTTAACAATGGAACGGGTAATTGACCGCGAGTAACAAAGCCGAAATATAAGCCAATCGAAAACGAACAAAAGTTCCTGCGAACAAAAAAAAATGCAATTATCGAAAAAGCTTCGAGCTCCAGGACGACGATGGAAAGTTCGATAATTTAATTGACAACATACATTGTTTTGCGTTTTTGGGGATTTCAATATGCCGAAAAGATATTCTATAATGCAATTTAATGTCACACGTTGCGCGGCCTTTCGGTTTTCTCGTGATGCCGGTTTTCACGGAATACGAATGTTACACTGGACAGTTTGAGTTTGAGGCGCGACGAGACAGAACAGCAGCTCCGAAAAAAGCTCGAACCGGAGTGGCAATATTGTAACAGTGTCACATATGCCGTTACGTTGTGCTCTCGTTTGCACAGCGAGCGCAGAGAGAATAGTAAATTTACCTCGTCGGCGCGGAGAATTCGTTGGTAAAGTAAAACAGAAAAGTCTCACCTGAGTAAGTTGTTCCGTAGCTGCCTCGGTAGCGAGACGAGCCAATCCCTCCTCGTATCTCTCGAGGGCCGTCAGTCTGAGTAATAAATTTTGGAGCAGAGCCGACACTTCCTGCCTCGCTGCAGCGTCGACGGCGGCGACCTTCTGGGTGATGGACCTGACGTGACCCATCACCCTCTCGTCCCGGAAGTCGTACGGAAACGTTTCCGTCCATTCGGCCAGCAGTTGCACCAGACGCGGCACGAAACGGTGAAGTCGTTCCTGCGAAATCGAGAATCGTTATTATCGTCGTTACGACAGCGTTGCCGGGCTTTTGCTTGGATAACGCTTTTTGGTGCCACACAGAGACACGCATCGATATGATGTGTGAATTGAACGATTGTGCTTCGAGAAAAAGTTAAAGTAACCGGAGGTAAAGAAATTACGTGTTTGCAATGCCCTTACATATCACGCGCTGTTTATGGGAATCGAAACGAGTCTGGCAATGATTGCCTCGTGTTTATGGGATTTCTCTCGTAGATGTGTTGGGAAAAAATGTCTTTGTATCTTCCGAAAGTTGTTAGTCCTAACCTTTAAAAAATTCCGAGCTCCTATTGCGAGTTTTTTCAATCAGCTGGTTAGTAAATAAATCAATATAATTATCAAAAAATATGAGAGCAAATTGAGCGGTGAATTTGGGAATAAAAAAGCGAAGCGAAAGGTGGAAGCCGATGAAGTGTGTACGTGAGATAAAGACATCGATCGAATTATAATGACGAAGGGCGTGTAGCACGATCGTATTCACCTTGCCCGTAAAACTGTCTAGGCCAGCTAAAAGTTCAGTCACGCGAACCTTCCACCGGTTGCACGATACTCTGTAAAGGGTTGCTGATTCATACAGCTTGGAAGGTTCTCTTTCAAATCGAAAGATCGCCCGATGGCCGCAGTTAACGTAAA
The DNA here is from genome assembly GCA_963978505.1 of Listrodromus nycthemerus. Classification (NCBI taxonomy): domain Eukaryota; kingdom Metazoa; phylum Arthropoda; class Insecta; order Hymenoptera; family Ichneumonidae; genus Listrodromus; species Listrodromus nycthemerus. Next base: position 12,103,944 of record OZ021680.1, on the reverse strand, counting down.
GTTATCTACTGCGGAACAATAGACTTTTGTGCCGCGCTGAAGACAATAGCGCGCGCGATTAACGCAGCAGTTGTTTGCAATTTTACGTCGTTAAATCTATCCGGTAATTCTCTGCTTCTTCGTTTTTACATAAGGCCGATTGAAAAATTCCAACGAAATCCTATCTCTTAACGCGAAAAAATTGCCTTTTGCTGACTTCTTCCGAATTGCAGTCTTCGATGGGTTTTTCATTACTCAAATGCAAAAAAAAAAAATTAAATTTCTCCCACGAAAATCAGTTTTGTGATCAAGAAAACCATGGCGTGCGTTCGGACCCCAGTCGTGAGGTTAAAGGTAAAAGGAAGTTTACTTCCTCCGTGAGAGAGCGAAAATTGAGCCGCGAATTGTAGAGACGATATTGAAGTAAATAATCTTTACGGTGAGAGCAATGTCCTCCCAACATTCATCATTTCAATTTCCGCGGTACTTAAACCGCGGAAGGCTTTGTGTCGTGAGAGGAGCGCCGAGGGAAAGAAAGAACACGTGGATGAAAAGGCAAAGGGAGAAGGCGAATGAGTCTCGATGAAACGATAATGCACGCGAGAGCGAAATGCTGTCGAAGAGCCACACACCACCCGCAGCAGCCACCGTCGGGAGGAGATTTTGCACCGTTCGGTTGGCCGTTTCGAGGTGGGTGCACTCGGACTCACCTTGCCGCCCTCTCCATTCAGGTTTTGCTGATGTTCGCAAAGTGCGCAGACCTCGCCCAATAGCTCGTGCGGCTTGATGAAGAGTCTAGCGCTCAGCAAAAAGGCGAAGAGGTATGCCCGATCGGGATAATACTCCTCGGTAGGCACCATGTGCTGCACCAGGGCTTCCAGAGAGCCGGATACGAGATTCCCATCCCGGTATACAAGAGCCTGAAACACAAATCGATAAAAAAAACATTAAAAAATTGATTAAGTTGTAATATAATTCATTAAAGTTTCGTACGATTCGTTCTAACAAATTAAAATTCCCTTCCGACAGCGACGGCTGCTCTCGCGGTCCCCTGAAGCTTCTTCTATGATAAAGCATTTTTTTGTTTCGTTGACTTTCTCATGTGGGAAGTTTGATATAATAAAGATTGTATGGAATGTGAAATTTCATACGATAGTATATTTCATATTAAAATTTTTATTTTCAACTTTATTCAAGCCTAACATTGTTTGACTTTTATGCAAAATGACTGGTTGATTTAGGTTCTGTTTGAGAAAAATATACCGACACGCTTCACTCTGTCGGATCTGTGCCTTTGTTGCGATTTCGCTTATATGGATGATTCGGTTCGCGGACGTGGTGGTACGTAGCAAAACCACTGGTTCGCATGCATGGAAACAGTCCCCCCCGTCTTTGGTGAACAAGGAGAACCATTCCGAGCGCGCTGCCAAGCCGTCGTGTTGGCAATATGTATGCAAAGGTCCGTTATGCTCTAAGCACAGTCGAGCACAGGAGAGCTTCGTATGTCCTGTCCCCTTTACACGGACCCGTAAATATTTAGCGCTGATTAACGTTTCGGCCAACTACGAGGCGACCGCGACCCTCCCCCGATTAATTAAAATCGCCGGTACGATCGTTCGGTGAGAATGAACGAAATTCGTTCGCACAACTATTTGCAATCTTTTTCATACGAGAAATTTACATGGTTCAGCAATTTCGTTAATTAATGAAGAAAAAAAGAAGAACATCCGAAGAACATAAAAAGGTCGAAGGTGAAATGCCGCCATGGTGAATTTGCACTTCACTTGGCCATTAAGGTGTAATTTAAATGGACTTGCTATCCCGAGTTGCCTACCGTCGTGATGTTCAAGAATAATTGAGAAATAAAAAAATCGTCAAACTCGGGCGACGATGCACATCGTGAGCTTATTAATAACCATCGCGTGTATAAATATTTCTCTCAGCAAGTAATGACGGAAAATTGAAAAAAATATATAATTTACGGGGAAACACGAATGCTGTAAATTCTCGTGAAATGAACTGGGAGTAAAAAAAACAGTTTATCGAAGAGTCTTTGCTGTAGAATAGCTAAAGAATGTTGACGCAGAACTTGCGATTTTTTTGCTTTGTACTCCGTAAAAAGGCGAGAGGGTAGATGGAAAAAAATAGAACACTGCACAGTGGCAGGCGTGCCAGTGGCACGACATCATCTCCGGAAATTAACTACCCTCTACTGCTTGTCACGACGATGAAGCTATTGCGATCGAGACCTTGGCTATGAACGTGTCAAGAGTGCATTATACGAGAAAATTCCGTACCTATGTAGAGTATGAAACCCTCGTAAATCGGCTATCGTTCACGACCGTCTCTCATATCCGTTCGCCCTGTCGTTCAAGTCTTTAAATTCGAGGAACAAACCTGACGACTCGAGGCGATGGAATGTACTCTTTTTTCTTCTTTTAATAAATATAGCTGGCATCGTGAAATTATTTTTTAAGATTGAAAAAAAAAATCGGTTCGCCAATTTCCAGTCGTTTGCATAGAAGAAGGATGAACGCCGTTTAATTCAGCGCTTTAAGCAATAAATGGCATTGAAAGGGCGTTAAAAGGATCTAATCAGGAATCAAATATTCATTCGATGACTGACATAGCAGATCGAAATTCAAATTGAATAATAAATTATTCTTTGGGAGGGGAGCGTTATTTCCGTCGTTCCACTTTTCTTGTTATAAAGCCGTTCTATTAACGAACTTGGAAAACTTTTACCATCAGCCGAAGCTGCAATCGAAGCTTTCCCTGTCCCTATGGACTCATCGCACTCCATCGCCCGTCCAGTAATTCGCTGTGATATTGAAAATGGATTATCACCTGGTTGTCGGTAAGCTGAAATTAATATCGAAGTTTTATCGCATTATGAATTCAAAGACTTCACACGACTACCGTCGCCGCACTTGAATGTTTGATCCATTCCGCAAAGTAAAATAAATGAGAAAAGAAATAAAGATAAAAAGGCTGTCAGGTAACCGGGAATTTGGAGGCTGTGTAAAGAGTGCACTTAATTACTGTCGGACATGCTAATATGATTTCTTTTCGGTTTTAAAGTGTAGCCTTCCAATTTTTTCATACGTTTTTTTTGTCATGGGTCACTCAACTGCTCTAACGAGACAGAAAAGACTCCCGCACCAGCAACAATTTTCAGAGTTCACTTTCCTCTCGTTCGTTCATACGAATTTTCGCTTAGCAATGCTCGGGTGATCACGTTTGAGATAGAAAAAAAGGAAAAATAAAAAAAAAATCCTTCGAGAATGCTCCACTTTGCAGTTTGGAGTTTTCGCAGTATTTGCGCTCATCCGTCCATGCTGGTCGCGAGAGTGGTGGCGAACGGTCCGGTCCCGTTCCGCGGTCGGGTTTGGCTTGGAAGCGCTCAACCCTTCTTCAATCTGTTCGCGTAGCGCATTCGCCTTCCCCATATACATGCATTAGTATTATATCTTCGCGTGAAACACAAATGCGAATGCGTCCGCGAACTAAAAGCTAGCGGGGACCGCTGTCAGCGGCATTTCGCGACGCTCCGCCAATGCCCGCTCGTCGACACACCGGAGTTTGCAGTTTTTCTTCGTTTCCCTTTTTTTTTCTGCTGCCATCCGTTTCCAGACCTCTTCCACTCTCCTCCCATCCGGACACTTCGCGGATTTTTACATTCGACGCTTGTACAACGCGCATCGATACCTTCGTGTTTCCCTGGCCTTCTCGTTGCTCGTTTCTAGTGAATAACGGCGTGAGACACGTCGGCTCCACTTGACAAAAAATTGTTGGAGAAACGGGAAGACTTCACTTCCGATTTAAGAATCTCATTATTTGATCGGAAGTCCGTCACTTCCGGTTGAGAAAATGGGGTTTTGAGACTAGTGCAGATGTCATACGGATATTTTTCAAATTTCATCACTTCCGGTTTGAGAGTGGGATTTTCAAGGTGGAATTAATGTTACAGGGATTCCAGTTCCTTTCGACTGTATCGTTCGGCTCCGTTGAAGGAAGCGGTATTAATCGCGAATAAAAAATTAATTAGACCGTCGGTCGGTATTATATATCGGGGCACGGTACGACAAAGCAGCGGAGTTTTAACGCAACGATTCACTTCCGATGGCCAAGGATATCTATCCATTACGGTCGAGTGATCCTGTTCGCCGGCCTCGATCTCTTCCTCTCTCCCGACCCTTTCTCGATTCTCGAGAGCAGTCTGCGGTACTGCCAGTCCTCGATTAACGACCATCGGAGGAGAAAATTAATATCCGACGTCATGAATTGCGTCGGGGACGTACTTCGGGGATTCCCGGAGCTCACGATTATCAGAACGTAATGCCGTTGAGCCGTTTCTGGCAGGGTTGATAACAGCGCTGTTTCTAGTTTTCGGATGCACCACATAGAAACTTCGTACGTGTACGGCTGCTAAATGAAGAAGCAAATCCTCGCTGCTTGCTCGACTATTAACAACATTAATTCCTATCTGCTTTGCATCGGGATATTTTTTTTTCTCTTAATTCACCTCAATGTATTTATTATACCTATATGATGGGTTTTTAACTATCAGTTATCCAGTAAGCTTTCCAAACCCCAGCTTCTAATTAGTCTCGATTGAGATTGCATGGACCCTCAATGGCATTTTTCCGACTTGGAACTTGTAACTTGGAACATGAAAAAAAAAAAATTGCCACGAGTTAGAAGAGTTTGTTAATTTTGTGCGTCATTAAAAGTGTCGTCGACTTCCGCCATTGGTTCATCCACAGTGGTCCCAGGTTGTAGGCACGTGGTCTTTCCATTCTTAGAGTTTCCACCAGTTTCCGTAGTTCACTGCCGGACTTTTCTTTTGCAGTTTTTTCTTCTTCTTAACTCTCTCTCTCTCTCTCTCTCTCTCTCGTTCTGTCTCACACACTCCTTAACTCTCTCCATTTGCCAATTCTTCCTCGTAGTTCCTTTTAGAGTAGCGTTGACGTCCTCTCATACTCTCCCGAGCACATCCGCTCTCGGCCCTCGCTAACTCTTCTCGTGGCAAAGTAGAGTTTGCTTTGGCGAGCTCCATTCGTATAACCGGACCGAAGAAACTTTCGGCTGTACTTCCTCGACTCGGAACTATACACTTCCCTGCTTCCTACTTTACGCTTCGTACCACCAGCTCCGTGTGTGTTTGCGACTCCTCTCCCGTACGTTATACCCAGCTCGTTTTCAAAAAGGATCCCCCTTTCTTCCTGTCTATTTAATAAAGTGGATTGCGCCACGTCTCCGTGTAAAACCCTTGCACTATCGTACGAACGTGAGAATTTTTGTTCGGATCATTTTTATTGCAACTCGCGCACATACCTCATAACAATCCTGTCGGATCGGCTCGATATACGCGCGTAAAATTTTAAGCCAATTTCGAATACTTTCCCTCCCAAATCTTCTAAAAGGAAAAATAATTTCTTGCCGTTGTTTTATTACCTTTGCCGTTGTTTTTTATGCCAATTCGAAGATGGTTTTCTCCTCCGGTGACAAGAACGGTGCAGAAGGACAAGAATCACCAGTCTTCTCAGCCACCTTTTCCTAAAAAGCTCTTCCGCGCCGCGATAAATTCTCTGATTATGATAAAAACTAGACTCCGAAACTAACGACGGCGTCTCCGCACGTTTACGCTCGCAATTCACGATTAAACGCAACCATCATTTCTACACATAACTGTAATTTGTAGTGGGCGAGATAGGTATGGTTTTTCATAATGAAAAAAAATATATATCCATATAGTGTAGAGGATAACCAGGGTAAGTCCAGCTGTCCGGCACAGCGGCCGTGAAAGCGAGTGCTCGGTGAAAACGCATTACGCGAATGTCTCCGCATCGTTCTACCGCGGCCGTTTGGTTAGTCGGAACAACAGAAATAGAATCTACGAAGCTATCCAGACTGGTCCCTCTTAAATGTTTTCATTTTTATTTATTAATTTTTTTATTCAACCAGCACACACCGTGTCATTGGACGCTGCAATGATGAGAAGACACAACGATGTCGACAACGACAGCGATACTGAAACTCCGTCGGTACTTCTGCTCGCAGTGGAACTGCGAGATAAAAAATTTAACTTCGCACAAACTAGCGCGACCGTTCTATAAGCCCTTTGTTGTGCCGCGCTGAGTCTTTCTTTCTTCCCGCGTACACCCCTTTTCATACGCAGTAACGCCCAGCGGACGGCGAAGCAAGGAGAGAAACCCCTGTGGACCGGTAGCGGTTTTTATGCATTTCGGGCCCTTAATAGAAACGTTCAGCTCTCCTTCGCCCGCGTGACGTCGTACCCTCGCTTCGTTTACTTTCACTTCATCCTTCGTTCGTTTTACGTCTCTCGAGACTATATTCCGGTTGGCTGATGCCGTTGCTTATATTCACGCGGAAAAAGCTCTATCTCGGAACAAGCGAATGCATTGTGTATCGAACTGGCTATATTCGCGTACACCTTTTTCCCCGGGGGGCATGAAAACCTTGAGATATTCCCATCGGTGATATTTGTTGGATAGAGGGTGGGTCCTACCGTAAAGATTTATCGGAAAAGTTGACGCCGGAAGGCGAATCGGGCGGAAGATCCGGTGACGTTATCGACGCACTTATTAGATATCGAAAAAAGGGGCTTCTTAGCTTTGGGTCAAAAGTAGCGAGTAAAGTTGAGCGCACTAACTGAAATCGTGAACATGAATATACCTCGAGCAGCCTTTAAGATCTCGCGAAATCAAATTAATGTGTCTTTTCATCCTGTGATTAAAGTAATGGAAATTAAAAAAAAAATTCTGGTGGACAAGTAAGATCCCAGATGGAGTTTCAACAACGCGCCAGTAAATGAGCGGGCCTGCAAAGGATCGTGAAAAAATTGGGGCAGTGCGGTAAATTCTAAGGAGCAAGTTATCGGAGGGACTTACCGGTGCTTTGGAACTCACTCAAAAATTGATTTACTTGAGTCGTTATTTTTTATTTAGAGAAATTCGGTTTCTTATCAAATTTGGGTGTTCATAGATTCTGAGAAAAAATCAATTTCAAGGTGGAACTTTGATCTCCTCCAGAACTGTTGATCACCGGAAAAAAGCTTGGATTTTTACTACCACTATGCTGCGATCCCGTAATGGAAACAATCGTTTCCAGCAAACGGCATAGCTTGGTAGCAAGCGACTGCTCTTGTTTTTTTCTGCTGAGGTTGACCATTCGGGACAAACACCGTAGACTTGACTGAAGTATTGCCAAAGAAAGAGCTTTGAAGCGGCTGAGAAAGTACGGCTATTTTCGTTGTGGTTACCGAACGCCAGCAGAGAAATTCACCGCTAAGCTCTCAATCTTCCTCGACCGGCACTTTTGGTCGCGGTCATTTTTACGGGCCAAAGAATTTCCAGACTTTCCATCGCCGGCCACCGTCTCGTTGTCGGCAATTCCTCAGTCGTAGAGCCGACCGACACCGACGTCTTTCGTCGTCGACGAAATGTGCCGCGCTACTCAGTGGGCGAAAGCTTCTTAAACCGTTTTCAGATATTTACGAACAATTTTCCGGAAAGGTACACGCGGCCCGTGGCAGTAATGCGCTCAGCTAGGAAGATTACCGTCGGAGGGAGGGGCAAAGTGGGGTGGAGAGGAGGAGGACCAGAGTGAGGAAGAAAGTTGGCCCGAGAGTGGGAGCCTGAAGGGACCGACTTACAGACACAAATTTAAGGGAGGGAGGCGAACGTGGAGGGTGGAAAAGTAAATTGGGGAGCTGAGAGGGTGAGAGGGTCGGTTAAGAGAAATGAGTGAACCGGCAGGGCGTTTGTACTTCGAAGCGCTTGCGGCGGAAGCAATGTACAAGTATACAACACTTTCCCGCAGTACTGTGTGAAACGAGCGGAAAATAAAAATAAATTCGCGAAGAAGATCGAGAAGAGAAGACGTGAACGAAGGGTAGGAGGACAAGCAATAAGAAGAATAGGGAGGTGAGGGGGGCGGGGGTGGAAAAATGAAAGGAAGATTTAAAAAAAAAAGCATCCCGCAGGCAGCGAGGCCTCCAAGCTCGTGGCTCGGGAACCAAAGAGCAATTAGGAGATTAGTTTTTGTTGAGAAAATCCGTGCGAGACTCTACCGTTCGCTTTGAAATGCTTGGGCACGACGGCGTAAATACGGAGGAGAGCTTTATACAAGCGTGCTCGCCTCTCGGACGGCACGTTCTTGCTCTCGGCCAATGCCTCCTCGGGCTTTCCTATTCCACCCGGCCGCTTTTAGAATTTTAAAGCCAACATTGCGCGTGGCTTAAACTGCAGGGTGCGGACCGGCGGGACGAAACGAGGTCCGTTCGCCACGATCGCGAGTGAGAGAGAGAAAGCCGTCGACGACGTTATTAAACTAATGGCAACGTAATCCGGAGAAGGGCAGGAGATACGGCCAGGAGATTGAGTGGGACCGTAATGCGCGTCCAGGAAAATTGGAATTGTTTGCATGCGCGGACGAATATGCGTGCTGATTTCCTTCACTCTCAAGTTTCGTTATTTTTTTATTGTTTATTTAATCGTTTTTTTTCCACCAACTTTTACGGGCGGACGCCGTAGCGCGGAACGATCTCGGATGAGTTATAGCAATTGGTTCGGAACTCTCGCCACGGAAAATCGCCCAATTAAAATAATTCGTGGGGCGCGGGCTTAATTTGGCCGAGTGCAACCCGGCGCAACAACGGCTAACTCGAACGCATATGATAACCATAGAAATTAACGCGAAAGTGTAATTACCGCGAGGTTGAATACACCTCGTGTATTGTGGCGGACTTGTATTAATTGCCATATGATAGATATGACAGATAACAGGTAAATTAGTACCGTCGACTCGTTTTGTCGGAGCGACGGGCCGCGAGCCGATCCGAAAATATATGGCACAGGTGCGTAATTAATGTATCTCGCGAATTGAGTTCGCAACTGGTCGAGGACCTCGGCGTAAATTCGGAAAATAATTTTTTACGGTGTTTAATTAACGCGGGCTTGAAAAAATAATTCACGCCGAATACAGCTTGAACTGGCTGAAACGATTTTTTTTTGCATCGAACTAAGTTTCATAACATGAAACAATTTTCATTTTGCATTGAATTTTTTTTTTGCCCTGGGATACAGCTAGGTTGGATAAAACAAACGAATATCAACGCCGAATACTCACGCGCCCAAACTTATGATCGCGCCCGTCGAGCTGCAACGTAATACTTATTCGTGCTGGCATTTTCTCTCACGGTTTATCTCTGCACCAGAGGGACCAAACGGAACACATAATTATAACGCCGTATTTTGCGTCGAAACTATTTTGTAACTATTAACAAAATCGTGCACGAGCTTTCGTTTGCCGAGTTAAGGTCGCGCTTATTACACTGATACTGTATGCTCTCCGTACGTTGTAACGTTACTAAATTATACCTTACATATAACTTTTAAAATCATCGGACGCAACGTATTGAATTTCGTTGCCGTCAATACGAGTACGTAGATATGAGTAAGTGTTTTTTAACCGTGTTTGTGCCATCCCGTACCGGTCCATATTCACCGCTCTTATTTTTATAATGACAATAATAATAACAATAATAATAATTGGTGCATCGAATTTTCTCGAAGATTCTACCACGAAGATCGGAACGATATTTATATACTTTGTTACCAGCGATATTGAATGCCCTATTCTAACGGACATGGCTCTCATCGCCGTTGTTGAAAAAGAAACAAAAAATCTCATGACCGAACGACCCACCGGCCATGTACCGAGGATGGGAAACGGTGGGGGTGATTGAGAAAAAAGAGTGCTCCCGAAGGAAAATAATATTGGAAAAGCGACGAGCGGCGCTTAACGCTTATCAGAGCAGAAACGAGTGTGCGAGACCGGATTGCCGGGTTGTGTCGCGAGTGTCGGCGCGTTACGTGTACGCGTCGTTCTGGTTGCGTGGGAGGGGAACGATTGCTGCTCGGCTGTGCAATTCTGTCGTCGCGCACCTCTTCCGTTTTTCTCCCCCTTTCAATCTCGATTCTCCGAAGCCGTTCGTACACGCTTCTCGCCGTTTCGCTTCGGCTCGTAGCTTTCGGCTCGTACGCGACGCCTTCGATCGTCGTCGATGAAGCGGTGGCGGGCGAGCCGATAAAGGTTTTAATACCCGCGAACCGGCATAGAACTTGTATGCGCGAACGGCGAGAGCGAAAGAGGGACACCCTGTGAGAGAAAAGGAAATATCGAAGTAAGAACCGACGAGGGGAACGGCGAATGAATACTCCGAAGACGAAAGAGTGATCGATGAACCGCGGGTTATCGGAAAAACAATTGAATTCGATACTTTGCCAGATGATGAATTTATTCGTCTTGACGACCAGTGTCTTTCGTCGCATTCTTACAAAGTTGGTGTGCCGCAATATTAATCCGAAGTTACGTATTTCTACGATTACGCGATTTCCGTTGAAAAAATTGTAATTTCAAACCGGAAATGGGGTATTTCCGTGATGCCGTGACTATCGGTGAACAAAATTAAAATTACTCTTTTATTTTTGGATTTACCGACCATCCGGAATTACCAGGAATGGCCTGCACGAGGTTGTTATTGAAATAGTTCACACTAATTAATTCCATGAAAATGTATCATCGAACATAGTTTGTTCTGGGAAGAACATCAGCCACCTCGCTATATAGATTATGTATCATACATCTTTTTGAAGTGATCCATGGTATCAAGAGCAGCGCTAGCTCGTTATCATGAGAGCGGGGCTTTGGCTGGAGTAATAATTGCTCCATGGCTGCAGCTTAGCACATTGTATCTTCGTGTTCCTATAATTCACCTATTACCTCATTTCAAGATCCTCATTAGATACTAATTGTAGCATATGAATCTACATTGGTCCCCGTCGTTAGGTCGCTCGTTAACGTCCTGTGTGGCAAAGAATCCATTGCATCCACATCCCCCATATATTATATTATCATAATTATTATAAAAGCACGCCAGGAGAATGTGTAGTTTCGCCGCACCTCATTAAAATAGACGAGGAACCTTAATGTTAAGAATATCTTGGGTAAGGTAAAATACAATATTGGTTTATTGACAAAATTAAATGTTATAACATACGTCTTTCAATAATTTGTAACATCAGAGCTATCGATTTCCAATCAACGATGTTACGCAATCGCAATAGGAAATTAATGTTAAATGTTCGTTAAAATATGAAGGCTCACTCCGGGGCCAAAAGACCTCCATATGAATTGCGAATGTTAAAGTTGCTATCATCCACCTTAATTATTTTTCCTTTGAAATGTATGGTACTGAATCGATCCTCAATTAAAAAAGTGTAATTTAAAGCTTCGCTATCCGGAATTAAAGGGACCAATTTTTCGGGTAAAACTCTAGGTCCGTGCATACACAGGTCTCTCTCCGCCCGGGAACAGTTATTACGCCAGTGTCGTAATGTAACTGAAAATTCGCTCTCGGAAAATCTGGTCAGGACACGGAAACTATTATTTGGATGGTGGACAGCAGGAGAGAAAGATAAAGAGGAAGAACTAGAATCAGCTGGGCAAACTCGTTGCTGGTGAATTCGTTAGCCATGCAACGGTACGGACAGTCTGGCTAATGCTATTAAAAGCGCAGTTTCTGGATTGTAGACCAAAGTCCATTACACGGCGTGTCCAAGATACCCTAATTGATATTCCAGAAAAAAGGGACCTTTTTTACGTGATTATAAAATGAGACTGCTGGAATGTAGATTAAGGGTTTTTTTTTATCCGACGAAATTTAATCCCTAGCTTTTCCAATACAGTGTCGACGTCCCTCCACCGCGTGTACATAGTAACCGGAATTTCACCTCGACGCGTCGTAATTGCGCGATGCGCAAATGAAAGTCTTTTGGTGTCCAAACCGTATTAACTGGTCGGAGGGAAATTTAATTATTCTCAGGTCTTTCTTTTCAAACGCTTACTCATGTCGGCGTACAGGAAATTCGCATAGATTTTCGATACTGTCTCGTCTCCATACACATCCGCTATTTTCTGATTGGCACAAAGGAAATTGCGGTTCACTTCAATTGAAAATCCTTTTGTCTGGAGGATTTTCTTCTGTAGCTTCGACAGCTGCTAATTAATTTATATATTTTTTTTTATTAAAAAGGTGAGTTCCTACTTTCGACATCGTCGATGTCTCGTCATAGTAATTGCAAATATTCGACAGTTGCAACAAGAATGGGACAGGGAAGGGAAAGCTGAGCCGAGTTCGTACTCACATTTTTACATTTTCAAGGATATTTTGCTGTTACAAAAAGTTTGAACAACCCTCTACACAATTCCTCCATGAAAAAAACAAACTCACCTCTATAATGACAAGAGCACAAATACCGAAATCTGGGCATTTCATTTAAATAATACTTAACCATAAAAAATGAACATGGGTCAATGACCCGTTGGCAATGGAAATTGAAATATTGTCGAAATTATCCTACATGTATCGATGTCGCAATGCAAGACATTGCCTATAAATTCAAATACTACTACTAAAAATATAAAAAGCTAAATAAATGTTAAGCGGAAGAAAATAAAGTGCTCTAAAATTATAGCTTACATGCTCCGGATTTATAGCGTTTCCATCTCGTGCGTCCTGGTGATCGGAGCCGGCACCGTTCACCATTCCAGAGCCGGGACCAGCTCCACCACCCCCGAGGCCCTTTCCACCGACGCCACCTGCCGGGGTTTGAGGTAGGCTCTGCAAAGCAAAGAAAAAATTATGTAATCAAATGATCGATCCAAATTTGAGGGAGGCAGAGACCGTAGAAAGGTGATTTCCGATACAGCAGTTGTATTTTGGTTCCTTGCATAAACTGTATAGTTTGTATGTACCGAAGACTTCGATGCTGCGCTTTCTACCTATTTCGTCTATTGGCAATAGCAGAAAGTGCTCCTATTAAAGTAATAGATCTTCAGCGAAGGGCCTACAAATGACGCTCTGCACTTTACGTCCGTCCTGTCGCTTTTTCCGACTCCGTGCATCGAGTCGCTCCGTTCGGTTTCGTCGCTTTTGTGCACACTATTTTTTTTTAACGTTCCCGCGACTCGACCCGATGCTCGCACGAGTGACTTAAATTGTGCCTTTTTCGCTCTCCGCATCGCAGTATTCTTCGGCATTGCTGATCATCTCAGTATGTTCGAGATAATAATACTCTAAAGACGCGAAAATAAAATAATTCGGTAGTTTTTTCAACTACCGAAGATTCTGATGAAAAAATCTGGATGTCAATAATCGAGTTTTCAATAGAGCGTATGCATCTGTACGGAGGAAGTGGTATTAATACAACTACCGCTTGGGCACTGTGCGACGTCAAAGGAATATCGATATGACCTCGCATTCAAACAGCAGGGCTAGTCAATAAGCAAATGCATATATAAACTATTATCTGCTTATTGGATTTGCTTATATATTGACAAAGCTCACTGGGAACCGGCAGGACAGTACGAGTGCACACACAGGCAATGTAGAACAGATTGAATCTTAGCTATATATATATATATATATATATATATACATGTATATATATATATATATATATATATATATATATATATATATATATCAACCTGCAAGTTATAAATATACATACTATGCGGATGTAGGTTCGTCTGAATATTGACGTCGAAGCTGGGTTTGGTAGAAGATAATATCTTCTGTTCAGATCCGCCATTGATGAAACTTTAGCGAAAACGGTACCGATCACGGTTCATTATGTGAAAGTACCTTGGAAATCTCATTTTTATTCTCTTAAGTGGATTGGAGAAAATTGTCTTAATAACAATTCACCCGAAATTGGCGAATATTCGTGTGAATTTTTCCAAGCTGCAGTTCCCTTAAAATTTTTGGGCTCCCTGGAGGATCAAGCTGAGACTCAGCTAATGTGTTGCTTCGTGCGGCCAAGACACGCGGGTGACTGACGCTTCTTCCACATTAAAGTTTCGTATATGATTTTTTTTACTTTTACAACGCGGATTGCATTCCGCTCGACGATTTGCGCAGCCCGCTCTCTTCCTACTTCGTCGAGTTCTCCGCAACTTCCATTTTTTCGCTCTTTTACTCCCATGAGTTGTACACACACACACACACGCGCGCGCGTTCATGGAGCTCCTCGCCGACTAGCTAGTTTTTCGTGTTTCCGCTTTCACATTTATTTTTTATTTCTTTGTATAAACCTAGAACATCCTTACCGACCATCCCACGTCGAAATTCTATTTAGGTTTTCCGGATGTGCTGCACACTATTTTCTCCTCTTCCTGCCTGGCTTTCACTTCGTCCGTTGCGGCGCTATACTCGGTAACCAGCTCTTCCTTTCGCGATTTTTATAGAGATTTTTCCTACGAGACAGCCCTCGTTAGTTCGACAGTCTAGGATTTTTGTTATTCCGCCAAGTTGAGATGTTTGCAACGCTTTCAACAGAAATCCGGCGGAAGAGATTCGGAGATGTAACCTACTCAGGCAAGAATATTTTTATCGAAGATCCGTCGGTAAAAGAAAAACTTTTACCCGCGATCTCATGCAGCTAACAAGTCTTCTCTCGAAACTAACACACACACACAAATAATGGAGTACGACGCATAGAATTTCAAGTGTTTTATGTGCACCACAGCTTCCTTGGTCGAAATCTTCACCCATATCACAATCAGATTTTTCTTGCCAGCGGAATGTATTTTCTAAAATTTTCGCGGATCTCGAGCGGTCGCCCATGTTCGCGAAGTAAATAATACACTTACAAGCAATTTTCCGCCCGAGGCAGAGATTTATGCATCAGCCCGTATAACCGTTTGAGTTTCCGACGGTGCGCTTTTTTCTATTTAAGAATCGTCGCGCCGCTGTCGGGGACAAAGAGACGAAACGTACGTCCTCTTGATAGAGCCGGTAATAAGATCGAACCACTATCTGCCTCTTTTCCGTCCACCTTCTTTGTCATCTCCTCTGCTGCCTGGCAGTTTTGTGTGTGCCCGCGCCAAGCACTTCTCTCATCCGACACCTTTTCTTTTTCCACCTTTTACCTCATTGCTCCCTCCCATCCGACGGCCCGAGAACTCGTCGGGAAAGTGAATTTTCGTTTCCGAAAGACTCCAAAGTGCAGCGTAAAAGATCCCCTAACTCAGTTCCACGTCAGTCTCCGTTACTTCCACCGGCTCTCGAGTGCAAGGTCCAGAGTTTTTCGGATCCGTCACACTCATTCTGATACACCTACATTGGTGCTGTAAACAAGGTTTATAAAATTTCACTCGGAATCAACGTTCCTTCAGCGAAATGCCGATTAGCGGGTCGCCAAACGTACGACAAAGTTACATTGAGGTTCACAGACCGGCCGGAATGAGAATTTAGTGGAGAAAACGGGAGAATAACGATTGATTGGAATGCAATGGGAGTAAACCAAGGGCTGAATTTTCCGATTAGTTTTCAGCACGACGTTGACCGAGATTTTGGTTTCGGAAGGTGGTGTGCATGATCGCTCGACGAAAGGGGTGACTAATGTCGTTGCGGAACCACGATGCTAATGGCTTCTCGCAGCCGGGTGGAGGTGGATTTTAATGAGATTTATAATTACGAAACAGCACGGAGCATATTCTTGGGCAGCATGGAGAAAAGTCCCAAGATACACAGAGCTGTTAAGGGCGGCGAGGTAAGAAAGGAAAGGTGAATAATTCAAAAATGCACGACACGAATAGATAAAATAAGCGAGGGAAAGTGAAAATGCATTTTGCTCTGTGACAGCGGTTTTCAACCCGGAATCCACGGAGGCCAAAAGTATCGAAACACGAAAGTCAAGAACCACTGCTCGACGACCACAGTGTTCACCGGAAGTGAAACGCGACCGCAGCATTCGTTCGGGATTGATTCCTCGCCGATCTTCACAGCAGCCAGATTGCCGCAGATGAGGCTCTGTCAGGAATTTTCGGGCTGCAAGCGAGTCGAATAAATGACGACGTACCGTTACCACAAAAAAGTCCGGAGGCTTCGGGAGGTGGATGATTGGACAAAGACTTCCGCAGGATTTCTGTCGGGTCCGCCAAACGAGTGTCACGGAACGTAATTGTATTTCGCGCCTCTTCCTCGAGATCAGAATGTAGTGCCCCTACTATGCACCGATGTCGCCACAATTTTTATAGTTCAAGTTTTTCGTTCCGGTTCTATTCCATGCATATTCCGGTACGCAACCCATTCTTCTTCTTTGTGCCGATCACGTCACACGTTCAAGAAATTTAAAAAGAAAAAAGGAAAAGAAATGGGGAAAAAGAAACGCAGGCATCGCTCGTCGGACGACGAGGATCGAGAGAGGCTACAGGATCGAGTCGAGTGGCTGGAAAAACAAATCCAGAAGCGAATTGAACACGATAGTAAGTATTTGAGGTTAGGAAAGGCACCTAACCTGGCTTGGGTTTCGTGATAGGACTCGATGTTGTACGAAAGGGAAAGATGCGTTTTTTTGGTCCAAC
Source organism: Listrodromus nycthemerus (assembly GCA_963978505.1). Classification (NCBI taxonomy): domain Eukaryota; kingdom Metazoa; phylum Arthropoda; class Insecta; order Hymenoptera; family Ichneumonidae; genus Listrodromus; species Listrodromus nycthemerus. The sequence continues at coordinate 12,087,507 of OZ021680.1, read as the reverse complement.
CATAAACCATCAATATGTGTCACAACGATGTCTGCAACATCGTATGTGTACATAACCCGGTACATTATGCCATGGGGATTCTGTCTCGCGATCGTCCAACGGTCGCGAGTGTAAGATCCGCCGGCCATATACATTTTTTCACGTCGCGGTATGCAACCGACTCGTGAAAGTGAACAACCCTCGATTTTAAACAAGAGAAAAATATGAACGAAAAGATTTATTTTTCGTTATGTTTTTTTTTTTTTCTCGCTTTAACAGACAATCGAAGGCGGGGTTCGACACGGAGTCGATCACGGAGTCGATCTCATAGAAGGGGTCGCGACGATTACGACTCATCGAGGTCGCATCGACGCCAAGATCGCGGAGGTTATTGCAGTGGCGATGAAAGTTACGACGATTATGCAAATCGTCGTGACAAAGACCGACGCTCTAGACGTAGTCGCTCCTATCGACGAGAACGAAGTCATTCGTACATGAATCCTGAAAGGGGTCGCAACCGCGATAGACACAGTGAGACTGAGCTGTCTCTGGATCGCGCGAAAAACTCGGAGAGCGAGTCATCGAGACGAGCGCACTCGATATCTCCCTCGCTCGACCCACCGGAGGAGCGTGAGGAAGATTCCGGCGACAAAACAAACGTTGCTCAACCGAACACTCAAGAGGTCGCGGATGCCTCAGTCATTACGACTAGCGAGATTCCTGTCAATGCAAAGCCAGATGCTGGAGAGGTGTCAGTCGAGACACGAGAGACCGAATTGGCAGCAGACGTTATGGAGGTGTTCGGAGAACGTCTCAGACCGGAAAGAGTGCTAGCACCGGCGGTGCACAGTCATCTCGCGACGCTTTGGCTGGAAATTATCGAGAAGGGACTCCCGGCGGAGGAACGGAAAGGTTTTTTGAAAAAGATTTCGCCTCCGCAGAATTGTGTCTTCATCGATCCTCCCAAATTGAATTTGGAGGTTAAAGCAGCCTTAGATAGTACAGTCGTAAAAAGAGACGAAAGAGTTGTCGAAAAACAAGAAAAGGTCGCTGCTTCGCTCGCCGGCGTGGGGAAGGTCATAGAGCTGCTGATCAAATCGAATCCTGCGGATAAGAAGCAATATTTGGAACCGCTCAACGGCGTTGCGAAACTTCTGGCGGACCTGCAGCACGACGAAACATCGATCCGGAAGAGCCTAATTTTGAAAAACATCAAGGCGCCGTTCAAAGACACGCTGAAAGATTTGTCATCGGACGACTGGCTGTTTGGGAAAGAACTTAGCGAAAAAATAAAAGCCGCTAAAGTTTTACAGCAATCATCGAAGGATTTAAAACAGCCCGCCAAGCAATTGTCGGATCAAGGAAAAAATTCAAAAAACTCGAGGGGCCCGCCTCAACAACACCAGTATCAGCCGAATACTTATTCGAGGGGGGGCGGGTACAAACAGACTTACAACAATTACAGTCGCAACAGCCGAGGCAACAAGTCCACGTCACGGGGGAGGAGTTATCAGCAGAAAGACCGTCCGCCTCTGAAGAAAAACAATTAAACGTATGTAAATTTGCCGGTCGGTTAGTTCTTTTTAAACGAAGCTGGCTCGAAATAACCTCGGACGAAACCATCCTGAGCTGGATCACAGGCTATAGAATACCTTTTACATCAAAGGTAAACCAACACACACCGCCTGCCGAGCCTCGGTGGTCGGATCAAGAAAGAAATTTAATGCGAGAACAAATTGTAACGTTGTTGGGGAAAGGCGCGATACAAGAATGTCAGTCGGAGACCGGACAATTCATCTCAAAAATTTTTCTCGTGCCGAAACCGGATGGTTCCCACCGTTTTATATTGAATTCAAAACAGCTAAACGAATTCATAGCTACGGAGCATTTTAAATTAGAAGACGGAAAAACGGCAAAGCAAATGATAACTCGCGGATGTTTTATGACGACTATCGACTTAAAGGACGCGTATTATCTAATTCCGATTGCGAAACCTGATCGAAAATTTTTACGGTTTATTTTCGAAGAGAAACTGTATCAATTTACGTGTATGCCCTTCGGGCTGAACAGAGCTCCGTACACATTTACAAAGCTAATTAAGCCGGCAGTCTTGCATCTCAGAGAGCGGGGATTACTATCGGTAATATACTTAGACGATTTGTTGATTCTGGGGGACTCGTATGAGGAATGTTTGAGAAATACTCATATAACGAGACGGTTATTCGAAAAGTTAGGCTTTGTTATTAACGAAAAAAAGAGTCACGTAATTCCCTCGACGAGACGTAAATTTCTCGGGTTTATCTACGATTCCGAAAGAATGGAGATCAGGCTTCCAGAAGAAAAAGTTGTCAAGATTGTAAAAAATATCGAAAAATTTAGTAGAACGAGCCGCTGTACAATCCGAGAATTTGCGGGATTAATCGGAACACTAGGTTCGTGTTGCTCAGCATTGAAGTACGGCTGGGTACACATGAAGAATTTTGAGCGAGCAGAATTCTTGGCTCTCGGGGCAAATCACGGAAATTTCGAGGCGCGCATGTATCCCTCAGACGATTTACAGACAGATTTCGAGTGGTGGAAAATTCACATTCACAAAGCAGTGCGTTCGATAACGCCGTTTAGAGCAGCCCTCGAAATTTCCTCCGACGCGTCGCGCTCCGGTTGGGGGGCGTGCTGTGAAGGTAACCGAACGCATGGTCACTGGAGCCAAGAAGAACAAACTCACCATATTAATTATTTAGAATTGTTGGCGGCCATGTTTGCCCTAAAATGTTTTGCAAGAAACCAAAAAGACTGTGATATATTATTGAGAATCGATAATACTACCGCGATTGCATATATCAATAAGATGGGGGGCATTCAATTCCCCGTGTTGAGTAGGCTGGCAAAAACAATTTGGAAATGGTGCGAGAGAAGAAATATTTACATTTTCGCATCATATATTTCGTCTCGGGACAATTATGAAGCTGACTTCGAATCGAGACGACTTGAGCCAGAAACAGAATATGCTCTATCGAATTCGGCTTTCCGCGAGATTCAAGATAGATGGGGGGAGCCGGAAATAGATTTATTTGCAACAAGAACAAATGCGAAATGTAGGCTATATATTTCCTGGTCGCGAGACCCAGGCTCAATTGCGGTGGATGCATTCACGGTAGATTGGAGCCGATGGTTTTTTTATGCATTTCCGCCGTTCGCAATAATTTTACGCGTTTTAAGAAAACTTAAAGACGATCGGGCTAGAGGTATCGTAATTGTACCGTATTGGCCAGCTCAGGTTTGGTTCCCAGTCTTCACTGCCATGTTGGATTGCGAACCAATTTATTTTGAACCAAACGTCAACCTTTTGCGCTCTCTCAATAGACAACCGCACCCGATCTGGAGGAGGATTACCCTGGTTGCAGGACGGCTGTCCGGGAAGCGCTGAAGAGGAGAAGCGTGCCAGAGGAGGCACTTTCTATTATGCTCTCCTCGTTGTCGGATTCATCGCTCAAACAATATGACAGTTGTCTAAAAAAGTGGTGGTCATTTTGCCATGGAGAGAGTATAGATCCGTACGAATGTGACACATCACAAATTATAAGATTTTTGTCTGCCGAATTTGAGAAGGGCGCTTCTTATGGCACACTAAACAGCTGCCGATCCGCGATCGCGCTGTTGCGGGGGCCTGAGTTGGGAGAAGACGCCAGAGTACGAAGACTTTTCAAGGGCATCGCGAATCTCAGACCGACGAAGCCCAAATATGAATCAACGTGGGACCCACAACTTGTTTTAAACTACGTTGCGCAATGGGGACCGAACGAAAAAATGTCCTTAGAAAGACTTACCCTCAAGCTAGTTACATTGTTGGCGTTAGTCACAGCGCAGCGTATGCAGACACTCGCGTCAATCGATATTCGAAATATAGAGAAATCAACGGGGTTGATCGAAATTAAAATTCCGGCGCGTTTAAAGACTTCGAAAATAAATAAAGCACAGCCAATTTTGAGCATCCCTTTTTATATCGAGAATAAATGTATTTGCGCAGCATCGGTGCTGGAAACGTACTTAAATGAGACGAAAGATTTACGAGGAAAAGAAACTCGATTATTTGTAGCTCTGAAAAAACCGCACAAGGGGGTATCGACCCAGACCTTGAGCAGATGGATAAAAAAGACCCTTATGGAAAGCGGGGTAGATACAGGCGCATTTGACGCTTACAGCACTCGTCATGCATCGACTTCGTCCGCAAAAAAGAGTGGGGTCAATATAGACGCTATTAGAAAAGCCGCAGGCTGGACAGAACGTTCGGGGACCTTCGCTAGGTTCTACGACCGTCGTGTTGTAACGAGTAAAGGCATGTTTGCGAAAGCGATTTTGGATAGAAGCAATGTATAACACGTTTAAAATATGTTATAAATATATAAAGATTTCAAATTTCTGAGTTATGGAATATCTGCCGTAACAAACTTTAAATAACTACATTCTGATCTCGAGGAAGAGGCGCGAAATACAATTATAAGATTAAACGAACTTACCTGTAAGTGAAGTTCGATCTTAATTGTATGTAGCGCCTCTTCCGAAGAGATCAGTCCCACCCAACAGGTTTTCCCCTTCTTTCTAATTATATATATATATATATATATATTAGAAACCCTGAAGGTTACGGCAGCACTTTGAATAAATGAGTTGCGTACCGGAATATGCATGGAATAGAACCGGAACGAAAAACTTGAACTATAAAAATTGTGGCGACATCGGTGCATAGTAGGGGCACTACATTCTGATCTCTTCGGAAGAGGCGCTACATACAATTAAGATCGAACTTCACTTACAGGTAAGTTCGTTTAATCTTATAATTCTATGCTATCCAGTCTGCCACAGCCGCGTGCGGTCTTCCGGGAATTAAATCGTTCGACTCTCGCTGGTTTTCCGAAATTCACTCGTCAACCATTGTACCCATTATCTTGCGCAATTAATCAAGCGCTGAACGCTATTTCACATTAAGCACGTTCGGGGGGCAACCACAAAGTAATTTTGCCCGGCTGCATATACACGAGCGAGTACTTTGCGGTTGTCCAAAAGCCTGCGCCATTTATTCGAACGCTGAGGGACGAGTTTGAAAAGCCAAGTTATTTCGAGAGCATTATAAAACATCGAATGCTATTAAATCGCAATTGCACTGGTATCTAATCGGCATGATTGCGTAGTAATTTAACGCATTTATCTTCGCTACCATTCATGTCGGTCCTATGCCGTCGAAACTCCGTTAAACTTTGGTCCCATGCATGATATCGATAGTTCAATGCCAAACGGGCTTGTTGGTTGTGTTGGTGGACGGAAGATACACCCTTGTGAAATCCAGCGATCGACGTCACAGCAACGTGCGACGCTTGTTTGGCCAACTCCGAAGCGAAGGACTAATGCCCGAGCCCATGTCAGGAGTGTGCCCGCGAACTTGGGAGTTTAATGTTACACTGATGAAACGAGTCGTGTACTCTCGGCGGATGGTTCGCCGTGGGAACCGGAGTGAAGCTTCCACGCCTCGCCATCTTGTCCCACGAAACTTTAATTATCTGTAAAACGTCCGGGAAGTTCGTTCCTCCACCGGAGACTGCCCGGACGTGGAAGAGGCAGTGTTTTCAGGGTGCGAGGACCCTCGAGATTCTTAAGAAGTTTCGGTGGCCATCAGAATGGAACGGGCTGGGAAAAGTGCGCAAGTGCGACGGTGGATGAAAGTAAGAAAAACAAAGTAAGAAAAAGAAAAACTTAGGAGAAATTCTTAGGAATCTAGTTCTTGAATGAATGTCACAGGTGCAGAATGAACGTTCTTTCGGAAAATCTCTTTCTTGGCTGAGAGATGACCCGTTAGATTCGGCGTCGCGAAAAGAGGAATGATGCGTGTAATCCGGCGTACCTGACGAGAACATTTGAACGTCGCTCCGTAGTATGGTTTCACGGTGAGCCTTGGGTACGGCCACTCGAGACGGTGTTAATAAGGAAAGCGCCTGGGTGAAGCGAGGGTGCGATACCCTCAAGCGTGGACAAAGGAGTGGTCTTAGGAAGAGCGCGTCGTCGTCGTAGTTCCCTTATTCTCGTATAAATTGGTGGCACGTACTTGTGCCATGGTCGGCTGTTGGGTGTATCTCGCCCTCGTCGAGGTCCCGGCTGTCTTGAGCCCCTTCACCGAAGAGCCAGAGGCAACCGGTGAGCCATGGCGAACACGGACACAGCCCGGTACCTAAGTTTTCTTACGTTCCACCGACGACCGGTAACAAATATGCGTCGGAGAAATAAATGACTCTCATGAAATTTGTTTAGCTCAACGGGTCTTTGCCACCCGAAGAGCGAATTGCACGCGGTAAATTCACGTCGTATCGCTCGGTTTCCAGTATAAATACTCGATGCAGAAATCGTATTCGACGAGAAGCGGTACGAATTGTGGCGTTGCATTCTGATTATGATCCTTGGCCCTCAAACTCATCTGTTTGCCTATCGACGGGAGCGCAGTGCAGGATACGGATATCCACCAAAACAGAATCGAGCGGTTTACGTCATTCACGCAGCGCAGAGCTCGCTGCCAGGACCATTCGTTATATTATACGATGATAGTAACGACGTTGCTGAGGCCGTGGAAATTCGAATTTGCTGCTGCTGCTGCTGCTGATGCTCTATTGTGGAGTAAAGGTGGGATGAATTCGGTAGTGGAAGGAAAGTGTGGGATGCAAGCCGAGTGGTACTAGCGGCGGTACGATCGGAGACCGGAGAGTCCGATGCATAAATCGAGGGTGGAACGAGCCGGGACATTGGAACTGAATGGTGAGTACGATTCGGCGAAGGGGGAAGTGGAAACGGATGGGTGTGCGAAAGCGTGCGCGTAATGGCTTTCCAATGTACCGGAGACTCGTACTTCCGTCTACGCGGAGACCTCATGGCCTATCCTGCATACCCAGGGCTTTCCCCTGTCGGTCCGTGGAAACGTAGAACGTACCGACGTTGCAGCAGCCACAACGCGAGAATACAAGCGAAGCAGGCGAACTCCGACCTGGACGCCGTGCGGAATACGAGGCTCTTGCAACAGCTATCAGTGCTGCCGATGATGCCGCAGCTGCAGTTCTCAACGTTTGGTATATACAGGTGAGAGCGGGTGCTGCCGAGTTGGAACGGGCCACCTCTGATCCCGGAATATTTAGTCCATCGAGGCGTGATAATGCACGCGGAAACTGGAATTTACTCCGTGGCAGGGGAGCGTCCGACGGTCGGGTCGGCGGCTGGGTACAGCTCTCGCCTCCGGCTTGTAGGCGGAGGCTTGTGTTTGGTCTGGCCCTCCGCCGCTAAACCTATTTCTGATGCGTTGGACGTACGCTTGGTATGGGGCTTCTCCGGTACCGATGTGTATCGGAAATCTTTTCGCTAGCTTTTCTGGTACTATCACTCGAATTACACGTAGATGTGTGGACAGGACTGTTGTTGTTGCCGAATGTACACTTTGCAATCAGGCACCAGGTAATTTAACCGAAGATGCTGTCGGGGTTTCTATAACTATGGGATTGAAGAAGTGTAGAATGAGCCTAAGTTTCCGTAAGTTTCGCCACTGATATCGCCGAATAATCGCGATACGTCTTACAAGCAAGACATCCAGTGTCGATGTCTCGCTTTCCAGAAGAAAGATAAGTTCAGCCATATGCGGCATGTTTATTCTGATCGGAAACACTCCCACGGAAACCACAGAGTAATTCAGTGACACCGACGGCAAACACGTCTGCGATTGCACAAATGCGGGTGAACGCCATCCGGGTGTGTGTGTGTACAGCCAAGTGTGATCGAGCCGATCGGGCTCTCCCTTTCGTCCGAGCGTCGCCTCTTCAGGCCATTGAGAACAGCCACGGGGGTAACTGTCGAGCCTTGCGTTCGACGTTGTTGAATGTCGCATCGAAGTGGCGAGCATCGTAATCACTTCGGATGCGAGCTGAGCTCATGTGATTGTGTTTGTGATTGCCGAGTTGTATCCGTCACGATATATACATATAACATACACGGCACGGTATATTGGCTGGGATCGAGCGATTCGGAACTGGCGAAGACGTGGCAACCGGGAAATCGTTCCGGATCTCCACGCTCGACGTCGCGTCCTCGAGAAATTCTCTCTACGTCCGTCCGTTTCTATACTTGTCGTGAGTCAGTCGACGAAACTTTCGCTCCGTGCAGACAGTTTCCACTTCTTTCTTCTTCGATTTTTTTTTCTTTTTTTTATTCGCTACCGTACATGAGCCAAACGCTCGACAGGCTTCACAAGAGGAAGGGGAGCGGGGGGCAAGGAAGGCGGACGATGCCGTTGAAACTCCGTAGTCGGACGGACGTGTACACGATACGGCTAGTCTCGGGCTTCTATATATTTATACTGGAACCGCGACGAAGACGAATACGTCTAGGAAAACTGTGGGACTGTGGTGGTGGGCGGCAATGTCGGATGCAGCAGCAGAAGGCGTCGCCCGGCAAAGGGGCAAGGCATATAATCCTCAAGGAGGAAGAAGAAACTTTGTACGTAGCTACCGGCAAGCCCGTAACGCCTTCCACCATCTTCGGTTAATCCCAAGATAAAGTTTCGCGCCTTGTGCGATAGTTCGCCGCAGCAATATCTCGCTGCGTTTGTCCCGATCTCACTGTCGCTCTTGTTTTGTCTCTTTTCCTTTCGCTTCTTTTCCTTTCTTCTCTACATTCCTCATTTTCTTTGGATGTCTGCGTTACCCCCAGGCAACTTCGCGAGGAGTTGTGAGAAGTTGTGAGCAGCGAACACTTTTCGACGGCCCGTCATCGAGAAACGGTGGGCTTACGTTTAATCCGTAAAACGCCACTTAAATCTTAATACGTCTTCGATGTTCAGCGGACTACAAGATTGTCGTTTAGTTACCACCGTTGAAACGACAAATCAAACTTTCGACCGATTGAGAACAAACTCTACCATGGTTCTTGTCTATGAGAAACGCTTCGACGGGTCGAATAAGCGAGTTTGTCCTGTTGGTATTCATGTTCTGAGTACACTGTATGACGCTGCGTTGATCGTTGCCTGCATAGCCATCTGACATTTCCGACACGACTTCACGTAAAGGGAGTTGCAAGTCGAGCCACTTGAGTCACCGTTATAGAGAAACGACAAGAATGGGAATGCAATGGCGATCCACGATGGATGTTGTTCATTGCCCGACGGTGGTCGACACTTTAGCGCTCGGGCTCGCTCGCGTCAACAGAGATCTCGTCTCTCACGTCCTAGGGGGGCAGCGAGCTGTAACATTTTTTCCAAAGAATTTAGTGCAGCGCGGTCGTCCGTCGAGTGACGATCGAATAACTCGCGTAAGAGACCCCGAGTTCTCACACTCACACACACACGCACTCGCAAGCGCTCACCAGGGCCAACATATACGAGGACCCTGAGCTCTCGACACAAGGGCTCACCTGGAGGCGATACAAGCGCTCACTAGAGCCGACATAAGCACATACTAGAGCGGACACAAGCGCTCACCTGGAGCCGATACAAGCGCTCACTAGAGCCGACAGAAGCGCTCACTAGAGCCGACAGAAGCGCTTACTAGAGCGGACATAAGCGCTCACCTGGAGCCGATACAAGCGCTCACTAGAGCCGACAGAAGCGCTCACTAGAGCCGACAGAAGCGCTTACTAGAGCCGACACAAGCGCTCACCTGGAGCCGATACAAGCGCTCACTAGAGCCGACACAAGCGCTCACCTGGAGCCGATACAAGCGCTCACTAGAGCCAACATAAGCGCTCACCTGGAGCCGACATAAGCGCTCACCTGGAGCCGACATAAGCGCTCACTGGAGCCAATGCTTCCGATCGAGGAAAATACGTTCGGGCTCTAGGCCATGACAAGCGGTGGAATGCAGGGACAAGCAGGTCCCCAATTCTCCACCTTTGGCCCTTATACCCATCACCTCGATGAAGGGATCATCAAATACAAACCGAGAAGACTCAGGGGCCTAACAATTATACACGCAACAAATGTACAAAACATCAAAGTCGGTTTTATGCCGGCAAGGTTTTCCCTGGCCTTAATGGCTCAAATACGAGTGTTTTTCTTAATTCATTGATACCCTACCAAAATCCATATAATTTCTAAAACAACGAGGGAACTTCGCATTTGAAGGAACCTCGACGATACAGATGTATACATCGATTTTGTACCGGAGTGCATACAATTAACACCTTCCAGTGACGCGTATACTCATGTAAATGGCTCAAGATGCAGTATACATCTGAGATGGCCGTCCCAGATGCCTAATGGACCAGACACGCTACACATCGACCTGACTGCGGCTACCGCTGCAGCAGCACCGACCACGACGCTTGCTAGCGATATGCATTAATGCGAATTCTGATGGGCACCAAGTTAATCGGGGAATGTCCCTCCCCAATTTGCGTAATTATTCTATTAAGTATGTGGTGTATCATTAACTCGGAAATACGAGGTATACATACGTAGTCGATTGAACGTACCATTATATCGATCTACTCTATAACGTTTTTTGATAATACGGAGTCATGCGAATTTTAACGAACATTAGATCTATTGAGGAATGGAGAATGAAGCCCTTCGTGAATAAATGATAGTTCTATTATGTGAAACAGGGTGAATTGTGCACAATAATCCAACGCACATTAGCGCTGTGCATTATCGTTGGCTGCAAAAAATTAATAATATGTAACTCCCGATCGAGAAATGAGATTTACAAACCAAAAAATGACGTATTTACGGTAAATCTCTAAAAATCTTCGAAAGTCTAAATTTGTGGTTTTAAAATTTTGTAAAGCAGTCGACGATGATTTTACGAAATGAATGTAAATCCTAACGATATTGTTTAATAGCTCCGCGTGGTACGTAGTATCGCATTAGCGATACTAAAATTCATAATTCATAAGATAAAAGCCGCGTGTGCAGGGCACGTCGCTGGTACACGAGATAGGAAATATCGCGGACCATCCGGATTACTTTCAAGTTCAACGGAGCCTTTCATCCCCGTAGGGCCAGACGCGAGCATACTTGCAACGCTGTTAATAACTGAGTCTTGTGTACCGACGAAAATTACTCTCTTTATCTTCCTTTTGAGCGTGATGCGAGACGGGGTGCCAAGCCCATCCCTACCCTCCGGTTCCCTGTGCCTACTAATCTCTGCTCTCTCGTATCTCTCCGTCGTTGCACGTCGCTTCGCACGTGATTCCCAGGGTCTCGTCCTCAGAGAACCTTCAGCGCTTCGTCGATCTGTTCCGGTCGGCTTTTCTCTCACCTTCGTCCTTGCTTTATTCTCTGTTTGCCCAGCTTTAAATACCCGACCGTGATTCTATGAATTTTGGCGACGTCTCGTTGAGTTGACTGGAAATGTGACATTCGTGCCATCTTTACACGAATTTACATCGACCTGATTATCAATTCAATGATCATTGAACTTTATTGTCCGTTCACAATTTGAGACATCACAAATTGAATGGAACCAAAAAATTAAAAAATAAAGCTCCATGTAGCCATATTTTTTAAAATTATAAATATGGTTATCTCGTTGCGGAACCGGGATGAACGAGAACGAGCGATGGTCTCGTCTGCGGTACCGCTCAGCAGCGACAGAATGAAGGGTTTTTGAGCGTAAACATAACCGTAAACACATTGGGATTTCGTCCACCGTGACGATGGCTCCATGCCAGCTACAAACTTTCGGGTTCCATACGCGCTCTGCCTGCCAACGCCTCCATACTGGCTCCGCCGGTGTGCCTTGGTTCAGTGAGCGCAGGATAGTGCAGTCAGCGTGCCGAAGCCCGCCACTGCTCCCTCTCTCCCGAACCACAAGTGTATTAGTATACAAACAAACTGTTATCGGCTCCGGTTGGAAAACTGCAGCAGAGCTTCGCTTGCATCAGTTACTCGCCCGGCGGATCCACGAGAGCGAAGTTAGAGCTGCGGATTTTCACGACGGTGGGAACAAAACTTTGCTTCAAAATGCAAGCCCAATAATTGGGAGTCCCGCCAGATATCGTAAGTTTAACGAGGATAAGTAAATTCAACTGACTTTCAATTTAGTCGCGCATTTACACCAAAGCTACCCTATTTATTTTTCGTTGTCCGTAAAGGAAAAAGACAACAAAAATTTAGCGCAAAAAATTAGTATTAATTGTATTCAAAAAAGAAAAGTATTGTTTGTCGATTTTTATGAACCGGTGACAAATTTTGTAGCCGCTAGAGAATAACTAAATACAATTTGTTCCGCGGTTGCCCGATTTAATATTCATTGGGCTCGAGACGCCAGTCGCGTCTCTTCATACAGGCCGGGTCGAGGAAGCGCGGTTATTGGGCGCATACGGTGCACCCGAATGGAACAAGGTCATTCGTGAATTTTAAACTTTATGGGGAGCATGGAAACAGGTATGTTCGGGTTTAGGAAGTTGCATGCCAGAGAGAAAGAGGTCTGGCAAGAGTGAGCGTTAAGGAAAATGCACATTGCTATTGGGGTAGCGGCCAGCGCGCAAAGCCAAGGGGAGAAGATAGTCCAATGGGCTGCATCGATAAACCGATGAATTTGTATTCGGTTTTTGGGACGTCGAAGCCATCCCGAACTTTGGTACAAACAACGAACTCGGCAACTGACTCGTTGGATAATTCGAAAAATATTTTCTCTACCCGTTAAAGAAAAAGTTCCTCGGTTGATTATCTAGCTTCCTTATTAAGGAGCTAGCGCTAGAATTACTTATAATTTTTTTTCAGACTAAAGAAATAAAGTATCCTCCGCGAAAGATTTTTTTTTCTCAAAAGACGGTGATAATAATGATAAGCATTAATAAGAAATCTCGTGGTCAGATCCGACAAAGAAATTAGAAGAATAAAATCACGGTAAGCGGACTTGTTTAGCCCGCCGGCCAAAAGTAGTTACGGCGACTAGTCAGTAAGCCACGACGAGTGCGCCAGGCACTCCGGTTTGCGTAATCTGTTTTTTCCCCCTTTGTAAGCTTCTTTTAAATTAGTGGGCTCGAGGGAAAGTGGAAAGTCAGTTGTTAGTACGGAGGTCATGAAAAGGGCCGTGAGATGTACTCGTTGACGGTAGGACAACGAGATTCGAGGGCCCGCGCCCCAGGATAAAAGATCTGGAGAAAAGTAGGTGCGCTGTAGCTCGGCTTGCGAGATTTTCCTCCGCCGCTACCGCGCAAAGCCGCCTTTGAAAGGGAACGAACCGCTCGGGGAACGCGGGGACGAAGTTCATTTTGCGGCTACGCTTTGGCCCGACTCGGGCAGAGGTTGACGAAAGAAATTGTGACGAGGGCGCGAGTGTGTCCGGGTCTACGCAGTTCCTCCCCATCGAGCTCTTAAGCGACTCCCTCGTTATCATACATATTCGGTTTAAAGCGAGATTGCTACGAGACGGAATCGTAAATATATATCAGCCTTAATATACCGCTAATCTCCTTTGATACAAGAAAAATTTCCCTATTCCGTACAAATATGATTTATTCAAATAAATTCGAATTAAATTTTCGCCACGATGAACCGAAGAGAAGTTGAAGTTTGAGTTTAATAATGTTATGAATATATATTACCGACTGCAACGGCAGAAGCGAACGGTGTAGATTAAATAGTGGGTCAATGTTGCTGAGCTTCGACTGCTAGGTGGATATTTCCGAAGAGTATTTTTAGTGTATACTTACATACATTAAATGAATATATGAGTTAAATGGGTCAAAGTGAAGCGGATCGTCGAGGGAATGGTCAACCGAAAGGAAACGGGGCTGGAGCTTAAAATGACCCGGTAGGTCGAGTGTCCCGCATTCGCCGATGTAATATCATCGCCGAAAGCACTCGAAAAAAAAAATCTTTAATCAGGCCAAGGACAGCGAGCACACGTACACACCTTGGTAGTCGGTGCAATTATTAATGGTGCAGTTCAGATGGGTTGAGAGTCACCCGCACGCTTCATAAAAGCCAGGCTACATAATGAGATTACGAGGTCCTACGTTGCTACACGCGATTTAAGTGCCGCGATTTTAATTACGTGTGGTCGGGGCGAAGGGGAAGCTGCAGGGCTGTCGACGAGATCGTCATACATACCCCGTGACCGGAATAACGCTCTCACGATCGAAAGAGTCGACGAGGCGGAGTTTTTCTCTCTAGCACTCACGTCCAACAGCGTACCACTTTACTTTCACCCGTTTCTCCCTTCCCCGTTGCACGAATTCGTGGCGAGTCTGTGTACGAAGGTACTCCCGGTGCTGGAAATAAAATTCGTGTGGACGAACGTTTTTCAATTTTATTTATTTTTACATTTCTTAATTGACTTTACTATAATCGGATCCGTTGCGAAATTTGAGGTTGGTAATCCAGATAGCATTGTGCCTGCAAATAGGCGACATATGTCCATACGGTACGGCGAAAAAATTACGGCATGTGCGTCCGCATTTGCCTGATTTTGTTAGCACTCATTGCCGAAAATTCTCAGAAGCATATTGCCAGCAAAGCTTGCTGGTGACGAGGAGGAATCTTGGCAGGTGTTTCGCAGGTGCCAAGAATAACAAACGAGTGGGAACAAACCCATATGTTGCAATTTCGTGCTAGAAATTATTGCCCGAATATTGCCGGCAAGCACACAGTAAAGCTTGACGACAATTAATTGCCCTTTTTTGCCTCTTCTACAGTTGGCGATCTGGGAATTTTTGTCTATTCCCTCGATCAGAGTTTTTGGAGATAAAAGTTGGACGAGCGTCGATGTTCGTCAAACAGTTGACGCGGTGATGTTTTCTACCGGCTGGTTCGTCCATCTATTCCGACCTTCCAGGCTGGCGGACGATCTTTTCAACTCTCGGACCATCCCCTCATCCCCTTCCTTTTTCCACCCTCCGACTATTATCGGCACTGTTGCATTATTCAACGTTCTCTAACAAGCGTTTAACTAAAATTTAGTTGGACGCAGAGGGAGACCGAGGGTTTGGCTCGAAAGCCTCGCTCGTTCACCTCTCCGGAGTTTCCAGAATTTTATGCTGATAAACGGATCTCCCAGCGGCGAGCCAACCGATAATATTCGGCGAGTGAGAGAGAGAGTCAAATTCCGAGGATCGGTCGACCAGCCGCCGCAATATTAACTGCACCAGCAGCAAGTTTTCTCTGCGTCACAATTGAATAGTGTTTTACGAACTCGTGTTCGCGGCTTTTAATAAAAACGAGCGAACCCGACCTCGATGACCGCTGTATCGGCGCCCGTTCCACGGGTGTTCATCGTATTAACCGGTGATTCGAGGATGCAGTCGTGCACCGAATCGCTCGATGATTGATTCATTACCCGTTCGAAATGTTCGATTTTGCGGCGACGAGTTTAATTGTTCCGAAATTCGACAGTCGAGAGAGCGAAGTCCGAGCACCAAGCAGTATTCACTGAAGCTTGGACCTATCAATTCGAGGGGCAGGAATTTTGAGAGCCGATCGGTCACTGGCCGATCGTAACGTTCTGTGCGACGGTTGCACGGTTTCGTCGCGGAATCGATTAGACTTTCGCGTTAGGGTGAAAGAATAGAATAAAAATCGACGAAAAAACGATCCCATGCTCAGCAGCAACCGGATTTACGTTCGCCGACTTGTAGGAGTAACGTTAGATTTCGGCGCACGTTTCCGACAAAGCTGCCGATTTACTCGGCACCCTCAGGCGGCATGTGTAAAACAACAAATCGCTATTTCCAACGAGAAAATCCCGCAACGAAAGAAAGATTCGATGCGCACAGCCCAATTCCGCGTGCGTCTCAGCGCAGTTTCGAGGACGGACCATTATGCAGACGTGGCAGTCTTTCGCAATGGCGCTTCGAGATATAGGGTCGAAACGTGCATAACGGCACATTCTTCCCCGTGGATTTCGCGGTTTCGTACCTTGACGGTTCTCTCTTCCGTTAGGATTGTCGCGTCTCTATGGCCTCGGCCTCGTTAGTTTTTCATTCGTGACGCGAGGTTCTTTCCATGCCGGGATACGAGCTGGTGTACGAACGAGGAACATCTACTTGGCGCTCAAAAATTATTTCCTTCATTCTTATGCCGTGGTGGAAACAACGGTCGCGGATAAGGGTGGCTTTGCATTCGTCTTCGTTGTCTCGGCGTCTGGACGGTCGGTTCTCGAGATAGGGGAGTCGACACGGACGTAACCTCAGAAATACCGACACCCCGGCGAAGCGATTCATCCGTGAGAACGAGACAATCAAGACGAACGATGCGAGCGGGTAAAACGCATCTGCAGGCGAACGCGCCCCTCGAACCAGAGATACGGTTGGTGGATCCATTACACCGACGTCTCTCGTCCAGTGTGCTCCTCGACAAACCGACTGCGATTGATTGTAATCGGGGA
This sequence comes from Listrodromus nycthemerus, assembly GCA_963978505.1. NCBI lineage: Eukaryota > Metazoa > Arthropoda > Insecta > Hymenoptera > Ichneumonidae > Listrodromus > Listrodromus nycthemerus. The sequence goes on along the minus strand of OZ021680.1, from coordinate 12,071,176 downwards.
GCTGTTGAGAGCCAACAGAAAGTGGATAACAGCGAGGATGCCTGATCCAGGCTGGATGACATTGAGACCTTGATTGACCGAATCTCGGATAGGAAGTCCTGAGTCTCAAATATAATGGAAATTGTGTAATATGCCACACGGGAGAAAAAAGCGGCTTTTCACTGAGTGTGAAGTTCGATAGGCGAGCGAAGAGAGTATTTTCCTTCCCTAGGGAGGAATGGATGGTCATTTTAGTGTAGTCGGGAAGAAACTCTCTTTGTGCTAGATGGACGCAGAAATTTATCGTCGGTGGAGCAAATGGGTTAAATTGTACTCATCATCAACCCGTACATGCTTCGTGTCAACCAGCATAACGTTGGGTTAACGGAAGTTCAGCGACGGGAAGATCCAGCGTCAGGAATCAATTTATCACAGCTCAAACCCAGTCATATTACATTATTGCTGTCACAGATTTTCTCGCGTATCTCCCGGTTCGGCGACAGTGCCGGGGTGCGCGCAATCAATAGTCGAAGCCTTCGGGCTCTCTGGTCTCCGCGTAGCACGGTGCAGCCGGTCTACGGTGCGGAGTTCATCCCTCGCGCCTCGTAAACGACTTTTCGTCATTTTTGACGCTCCCGTTCCAGCATTGGCGTACAGTCGGTCGAAACGTTATAGCCAGAGAGCGCACGGTTCACGTCAACGGACAGTTCGGCACTCCGCCATTCTTCGAATTAACCCACAAAAAAACACAATAAAAAAAAGGAAATAAAAGATGAACGCCGAACCTCGCTGAAAGCTCGAATGCAAGTCGCGTAACTAGCGCCGGCAGACTATCTCGTCGTGATGAAGCCAGGGGCTTTTTTCCGTGTTTCCCCTTTCGTTCTTGTATTCATTTTTTTTCGCCAACAATAACTATCCCCCGGTTACTCACTGTGACAGTTTGACTTTTGTCCGTTCCGATGAACCAGTTGCATGGATAGAGTGCCGTGGAAATTGGTTTCTACCATGGTTTACCTGCGCCGTTTCCGTATCGTAGTTTTTTTCCCGGAATTTTTCGGGTGGAACATCAACATTTCCAGATTGTCCACTGTACCGTACGGCGGAAACTATGTTCGGAGAAACGGCCAATTTTCGCAGTTCCGCACACTCCAGCTCTCTCGAAGGCTAACGATCGTTATGGAAAAACACCGTTCGTGAACGATTCCTATTTCCATTTGTCTCTCTAGCGTCCATAGCTGGCTCATAAAAGAGGAGCGTGGAATTCGTGTTCGACGCTCATCTCACCGTCCACCTCGAGGATCTCTGAGACGTTCGATCCAAGGATATATCTATACGCGTCCAATGTAGCCTTAAACTCTTTCCAATCCCATATATCCGGTGACTTATGGTCGACACGAGTGAGAACCAATGGCGGGAGGTGGGCGGAGTGGGAAGGATACGTAAGAGGCTGTTTCCGCAAAGGTCCTCGATCCTGATCCACCCGGCTAGGCCACCAACACACTAGCTTCGACAGGAATGGAAGCGGTAACTCTGCCCTCGGCTCCTTCAGTCGCCCAGAGTCTTGGCCCGTCCCCGTTGAGCGCCCGACGACAAGAAAGTGTAAGAACCACGTAAGCCAAGGAGCAAGGTGTTAGTTCGCAGCCCGGTCACGAGGTTTGCCAGTGGTTCGGGAAAAGGGATGAACGATGCCTTGGCTTGGAGTAGAGAGCGTCGAGGGGGTTCGTGAGGGTGATCCGAGGAAGCAAGAAAATCGAAAGGGGCCGCGGGTGATGTCGGGGGAGTGTGCAGATGGCCGAGCCCTGAGACTGCATTATGCATCCCGGAGTAGCCGCGCATCGCTGCCTACCCAAACAACCACCGCAAGGTGGCGGCGATTCGGTTGTATGTGCAAGCATATAAAGCACCAATGTGGAGTACCGACGGTGACACCGTACCATTCAAGACATATGCTTTCACGGAATGAGGAATAGGGTGCAAAGAATATTGAACGTACGTTTGCAGACAACGCCCTGGCAAACCTTAGGCCCGGAGCACAAGAGCTAACGTTTTAAGGATGGTTATCAGGATACATCGAAATTGGCGCCAAAAATCCCGTTGGATAACTGCCGAGGAATTCCGAACCCTTGGCAGTTCATGAAAAGAAAGACTCGTTTACTGATACGTTTTGATAGATTCCACATCTGTGGATCAGCGTTTCGGACCAAGTCATCAGGCCATCGGAACGCTGTTAACGGTCCTCCGACTTCGAGCCGCGCTTCTACCCTTTAACAGAATGAATTTCCAATGAGAAAGGAAGATTGGTCTTGCACTTGTGATGCCGTATATTTACTATCCAGGTCAAAAGTCTCCCGCACGAGGGGAAGATGGCGGGATGTTAAAGTTTCATCAGGGCCAGATATCGATATCGATTAACGGGCAAGAGCCACGCATAAGCTATACAGATATAGAGGGGAGTCGTGATTCCACCGGGCAAAGTTCGCAATACACCCGACGCCAATAACGGCAAGCCAACCAACAGTCACCTACAGATATAGAGCGCAACTGTGGGGTATCCTTCACAGAACTTCACTTTACGGTATTCAGTCAACGGTCCGTAGAATATAAACCCTTATCGGTCCTTCGACGAAGCTTGATATCATTATTTCTTACAAGTGAATTCGTGCGGGTAAAATTTATCTATAACCCTGTAGAAAATTGGAGCACCGTAAATCCACGCACGTTGTGACTTACACGATTTGGAACTTGGGTCCTCTAAACACGAGGGCGATGTGTATCGGCTGAGGGATTTCTTTTTAACTGTCACCGACCCACCGGTGCGGATCACTCGTGCGTGCAGCTGAAGTATAGTTGCTTCGGTGAGACGACTCTCCGAAACACACGCCGAAAGGATGGACGATTGGATGGGAAAACTGTCGATAGCATCTTTCGTTCTTCCTCGGACTAACAGACGTGCCCCCCCCCCCCCCGCCTTCCTTGTATCTATGGTCCATACAGGCCACCCCAGAGTTATTCCGTCACTAGTAAAGTCCCAAGATTCGATTCGAGAATCGCTCTCACCGAACCGTACCGACACTGACATTGCGACGTACCTTCTGATGTAATAATGTTCCTGTGTAGCATGGAACGGATTTTCCCGGGTTTGCGACAGATGCCCTGGGAACGAAACGAATTATGTATACGCCTCGGAACTTCGTACTGTGCGATTTCGACCCTCCATGACTGTATGGGCTTATTGGTCGACGTCCGGTTTCTTCGTTCTCCCGTTTGATTCGTCTTACTTCAGGTGGCTACTCTCGCAGCGTAAACAAATCGGTCGATTCCTTTTGCATCGCTCGACGATTTTCCCCGCCTATCCGGGTCTATCCCGGATTTAGTTGAGCGATGCGTGGCCGGAAATGTAATACCAGCGGAACATGTTTGGGGATCATAGATTTATACTACATTTCGTAGATTTCGTAGAACAGGATAAATTCAACTAGATTACTGCAGTTGACAATACAGTTCGCAATAAACCAATAATATACTCACACACTAAAGTATCTTCGATGGATCTAATTTTACGATAATTTCTGTACCGAGACGTCGAATTCAGAATTCAGAGGGTGGGATTTCGTCACTTTGATATTAACGCTCGGTTTGGAGTGATTTACGAGCAATTGATAGATTTGACGAATGGATTTCATATTCGTTCCAGTTAAATACTGCGAGGTTCGACGGCGGTTCGGCTTTCATCCATGTAACGTGCCTCGAGCGACCCTCATACACCCTCAACCCACCCGTCCGTTCGAATGTGCCAATCCATCAGAATAACGTATATCGTATTACGAAAGTTTGACGCGACCCTCAGTCTGGCCTCGCACGCCTTCGTGTTCGCCTACATAGTTGGTAATGATCAACGGGTAATGATCTCCCAAAAGCAGAGAGAACGATGGATCATCGTCCAATTGAATTTCCGCATATCACGTCAATCGTTCGCCAGTTCGCCGATGATTCCATCAGCGACACAGCGTACCGAGTTCTTCCTCTTCGACGGCGCAGATTAACAATCAGACGTGCGTCAACGTCCATCATGATTTGATCTTATCAATAACTTTTTCGAGGCGGTGAATTTTACCCGGTGCATCATTAACCAGGGCTCATCGTGTGTTTCAGAATTAATCTGTTTCTGTCGGTAGCTACATTATAGATAAATTCTAAAAAAAAAAGAAAACAATACAAAATATTCGTTTTAACACAATTTCCTGTATGAAAATCTTATTTTTCGATCGAAAGTGATGTTACAATTAGCGAGTAGAATTTTTAAACGCATGTAACATTTAGAATTTAACTTTTCCTGGAGTGCAAAACACAATTTTTTAATGACCTTTGAATACTAGCGATGATCGTACGTGGGGCAAAGTGCCATTTAGCCCCGGTCTTCCCTACGTCTTAAATGTGCTTGGAATTGATCTCCAATAGGTATAGCGTTGACGATAATTCTGTACCCAGCTTCTCCGACGCTTCGTGATAAATATACCGTCGTCAGCCTTCCGCGGCTAATTCGATGATGAGAAGGGTGAAAAAGTTTGATAAAAAACGAAAAAACGAAGAAAAAGGAAAGGCGAGTCGGGCTTCTACCATCGGGATATTTTCCATCCCCTTATCTTTCCTTGGTGGCTTCTCTGGCGCGAATGAGGGCCAATAGATGAGACATCGATAGCAGCGTAGAGGGTGAAGGTAAGCGGAAGAGAGCAAAGCGGGTCGGTCGCTCATAGCGGATCCCTGGAAGTTGACCTCGGGCGGGTGAAAATTATCTTGCGGATGCTGCGAAACGCGACGAAGCGTATCGAGAGTGTTCGTTTCCATCCGCGGGAGGCGAAGGAGGAGGAGGCTCCATTCCAAGCAGGGGGACCGAAAAAGACTCGGGTTCGAAGGAGAGAAAACGAATAAATGAAAGTCGCGAGGTGGCGAATGAAAATATTTCCTCGGCTCCAGAACGGAAATGTTCGGCAGAGGGCTGACGTGTCTTTTTTTTTCCGCCATTTTCCCTATGGAATTTTCTTTTCCCTTATTAAAACATCCGCCGCCGAAGATACTTGATCAGATCCAAGTGAGCCTTGATGGGGTTGTTGACCTGGGTCAACGAAGCCGCGGAACTGCACAAAAAGGGTCTCTCGTTGAGACTATAAATCCCAGTGGTTCAGTATGATAACACGATGGTTGGAATGAGGGAAAGAATAACATAAAACGCGAAAAGAAATCAGCATCGGAAGCGTTCCGGCCGTAAAGTGTAGGGACGCGGACGGAGAGAAATAAAAGAGACGACGGAACGTGCAATGCTTCACCATCGGCCAGTAGGGAAAGGAAGAAACGAGTGAAACACGGTGTACGATCCTGGATCATTTATTCTTTCGTTCATTCGTCGGAGACGGCCGCGGTGGCGCAGCTCGGGAACAAGAAAGAAAGATATGTGGCGAGGGCGAACGAAGGGGTTTACCGGTGGAGTGGAGAGAAGCAACGGCATGAACCCGGCCAGCAACGGAAGCGTCGCAACACGATCCTTGTGCAATGAAAGCTCACGCCATATATCAAGACATCTGTCCTGCGAAGCGTATTTCGGATTTTCTCTCGATCCTGTGCCACAAAAGCGAAGGAACGGACAGCAGACGCGGGCGGACACGTAGCGGGGAAGAAAGATGGTGGGCAAATGCAGACCGAATGGTGGATTGGAGAATGCTCGAAAATTCTGGGACGTACAAACGTAGATGAAAAAAATCGTTGAGAGAACAAATATTCTATTAGCATAACTAATTTACCTGGTTGAGGGACGAGAGAATATTTTGTGACGACAAGTATTCGGCTGTGGCAATCAAATATTTCTGGTGGCAAACGGTATTTTTATCCCGTAGGAACTGTGGCGAGGAAACGACGATTTAGCGAATATGTGGAAGATAGACGGTGGACCAATCTCGTAGGAGAGATTAAAAAAAATAAGTTCAATGGAGAAAGTTTGGAGGCGATCTTTGGCATATTGTATGACATGCTTTGGAAGTTGCTGACTCCTATACGGGGGATTTCTTCATTCGGCGAGGAGTCACTGCAGGACGTTTTTTTCCTTGGAGAGTCTACCGCTTTGTTGAACGAGATACGGAGCATTCCGTGCGTAGCCTCGCTTCCCCTCCGGGAAATGCACGTCCAAGGAAAAGATTTGTGACCTGTGATATTGAAAAGTGTTGAAGCAGAACAGTCTGCAGCTTTTCTTCTTTCTGCATTATTTGCACTGCTACAAGTAACTTTCACGCGCGATTGTCCCGTCTTTCGTTGTCCCACTGTCTGGCAGAAGCTTTCTGTACACCACCGAGATATTGCTGTATAAGTACCATTTTCCTTTTTTTATTTGTTACTCAGTCGAGACATTTCTTAATTTCTCTAATTTCATTCCGCTGCGTACATCGACGTGTATCTTACGTAATTTATTTGATTCTTCATCCCTCTCTGTTGCCGTAAATCACGGGCCGATGTGTTAGCGACGCCTCGAACTGCGCCGCCGGCAACGTAATTCCGAATCTGCACTCGACTCACGTTTTTCCCATCAGACAAACGTTCCGAGACAATGCCTAGTCTCGTGATCTAGAGACTCGTAGGAACCGTGGAAACAAGATCGTGAACCGTGTTTTATTTTCAAACTTGTATTATTGTACGATCCAAGGTGGAAAGCTCGGGGCAAGAAATTGTGCTCCGGTACGAAGGCCTCAGGGACAGCGACGTTCTGTTCCTTTTTTTCCTTCACAAAATAAAGAAGATCGAACGACCGTTTAGAGAAAAGTCAACCGAGTTCTCGGATTTCTCGAGCTCAGTCTTCTTCCGAAAGCAAACTACTTCGTCGTCCTCCGCCGTGTACAAGTGCCGTCCGCTCGTAGGTGATAAGAAACTTACCAATTTCTTTGTCATCTATATCGCCAGCCGGAGTGGACTCCGAATCGTTTGGAAAATAGACATTTGGATATTCAACTCGGTTCCGTAATCCATGACTTTCCATGAGCTCCCGTGTTTAGGGACGACACTGGCCGGTATGGCGGCGAAGTCACCCGGGGTAGATTTGGCTAGCGGTGGGAAAACGTTGAGGTCGAATAGAAGGGTGGTCCACCCGTTTTTCGCGCAAAGTACACCAATCCGCTCTTGCAAGCCCGATTGCCGAGCTAAGCCGATTTTCAACGGCGATACGAACGGCCTTACATCGTCATTTAACCATGGTTCTCTTTCCACGTGCCGCGTCTCCGCCGCGCGCCCTCTTGCTCAAGAGCTAATCCATTTAGGCCGGGAATTAGGTGGCACTGCGGGTACCGGCGAATGCTGGGTGATGGAAGAATTAGTGTGTCCCGCTCGCGAGCGAACAGCCAAGGGATATGAGTGTACTGGGAGGATATATCGCAGTATTAAGCCAGCCGTGGAGAGAACCAACCGACACTCCCGGTGAACCACCCCTCGAAAACTCATCCCTTCGCTTTTCACATCCTATACTTCTCAAGGGCTCAGCTATCCGTGATGTAACACTCGAAGTCAATCGAACGCACCAAGTCCCATCGAAATACGATCGAACCGATTTGAAGTCAACCCCCGATGGTCACCCGTCGCATCCTCGAGAGATCGTAATGATCGCCGCCGATAGCAAAGTAGATTCACGGTTGTAGGTGTTCTTTTCCCTTCATCAAAATGGAACGTGTTTACATTTTCCTTTTAACTCAAATTCGGGAAATCGGAAGGTGAGCCATTTCGTTCCGTAATTAATAAATGCACACATTAGCGGATGACAGAAAAAAAATGCGCAATAATCAAAATTGTTTTAGTCCATAATATGATTGGCGTTAACGGGTATCGAGGTTAAGCGCACGTGACTCGTGAGAGGTCACATACAACGGAGAATCCTGAGTGCACTGGTTACACGTCCCGTATCGAATATGGTAGCGTCAAGCGTGGCGCTTTGTCGTTTCACGTCTGTGCGGAGTTATAATCGCATACGTACATTACGTTGCCATTGCGCCGCAGTGTATGACCTTTGCTCTTCGTGCGACACGGAACGTAACGTGATTAAGGATATCTCTTCCTGCGCACTTAACTTCGCTGCATTATATCTCCGCACCCGAAACAATTATCCAACTTCCGAGCTCCCAAGACCCGTCACAACCGACGAACACGACATTCGCACTGTTCTCAGAACTCGTTAATTATACCGCGCTGTTCGCGTGTTAACGACAAGTAGACTGCCGCAAGGGCGAAGCATATTTTCGAAAATTACTCGCATTAAATAATTAATAGAGTCCGATGTTTCCGCGAGTTTTTGAAGAATCGTCAAATATCGATGGATCTAAGGTCATTGATACAAAGAATAACGAAACAAAGACGATTCGTAGTCCAACGTATTCGTAGTTGAGACAGTAAAATGATTTTTTAAATGCCGATGTCACCTTTTTCTCGGCTTTACTAAAAGATTTCCTTCGCCACCCGTAAACGTTGGATTTCATTGATTCAAACAAATCCCATTTGATCTTACCTTTTTTTTCTGCGCGTTGATGCCCTTTCCCTCCATTCTCCGTCCCGAAGAACGGCATCGAAAAATCGATGAGCTCACTTATAGATCGGAAGTAAACTGCGATGGTACCGCGATCCTCTCTTGTTTCGAATTCTCTCCAACGGAGTTTCGAACAAGCTCTCTCCAATAGAGTGTGTTAACTCCGATCCGATCGAAAGGATTTCGAGTGTTATGCATCAATGTTAATGAGTCTGCGAAGGCCACTTATCGCCCTCTTTCCCGCGATTCAACATTCTACGACCACCATTTCGCCGCACGGCGCTTTCCCCGAGCTTTCGCGTTCTCTATCGAGTTCCCCTCCCATCCCCCGCCTTTCTAGCGATTTCCCACGTTGGCACTCAAGTCCGGAGTAACTACTGTTTGCCCAAGTTCAAAGCTCGCGAACCGTAGGGCGGGTCTCAGATAAATGGGTTCGATGAATTTTGCCGCTCTCGCGCGGTTCGCTCGCGCCGAGAAGCAACGTGAAACTCTTTATCGCCGTCAGCCATTATATCGTCCGCGAAGCAGGAGGATGACACATGCTGGCCGGATGAATAGACGGGCCTGGACGAAGTTGCCATCAATGGAAAGTACCGAGTGGCGAAGACGAAAGCTTACAGGGCGCTTTTATTCATCCAGGTTAACATTTTAATTGCTTCCCCGTTGTACATCCATCGACCCAAAGGCATCCGCTTCGCGAGGCTTCGTTACACATATATTCGTACGAAAAATCAATGTTACATCGCTCGCCTTGCACTGCGCGTTTATATGGCAGGTTCGCTTGGCTTACAATTAAATTTTCTACCTTGACATTCAATTCCATTAACTCTTACCGCCGTCGACCTACTTTGAATCTCGACAGTCTCCTGTCGATCAGCTTTGCCTTTTGACTCCGATTGTCGGATAAATTTTCTTTTTTTTTTCCCGCACGGGAATCAGAGCGAGGCTTACGCAATTGTAAAACACACGGCGCGGGATGTTTCGACGTTGAAAATACCCCAGCGACATGGGCGTGGTCGAGCATCGCGTAGAAATATTTCCGGCGTAGTGCAGTCCCGGATGAGGAAAGGGGTTGTACGATGCGTGAGAGTGGAGGTCCGAGCGTCGAGAGAAGGTCGGCCAGTGTTCACCCTCCGTCTCCATTTCCGCCCCTCCCGACACCCGATCGAACGATATTTTCCAATTTCTCATAGCCAACGAGAAACCCGTCAGCGAGTTATCAACGGGAGAACAGAATACTGGGAGTGAACGAGCTAGAGAGAGTGGTGGTCGGGGTGGCTTTGTCGGGGCATTTCTTCAGAGCTTGTGAAGGTTCGTGAGGAAAAGAGCCGGCCAATAACGCACTCTGCGGCTCGCCTTCGCTTCGCCCTTACTTCCCTTTGTTCCTCCATTTGCCCACTTCGATCAGGAACCATTTCCAAGCTCACCTGTGGATGGAACGGTGAAAGAAAAAAAAAGAACATCATCAATCATCCGCCTCCTAGGTCGCCTACCAAAGGTTCTTAGGTCACCGACCAGAAGTGTCCGGACTCACCCTTGATGGAATCCGACGAGATTGCACCTCTTCGCTGTGCAGGAAATGTGTAGGCGTGTTGTCCTGACGGATGGCGAAACTTAATCGCTGCCGAAATTCAGGTGGTCCGAGATTTTTCCTTGACTACGGCCGCTCGGTCGCATCTTGGAGTCGCGAAAACTCGCGCGAGCTCCGTCGATTCCGGTCGCGAAAGTAATTGCGGCTCACGAAGGGAAATACAATAAATCACAGGTGATGCGAGCGACAGAAATATGCGATAGAATGATGAACGAGCATCAAATCTACTCGGCTGGTTTTCTCCCGTTTTCCTTGGAGCGTCGCGCATTTGGTGTCAGCTATGAGAGCCAGGAGTTATGCAAGTCTTATCATTCGTGGTTGGAGACACACAGCGGCTCCACCATTACGTTACATTGGTTCGAAGCTATTCGTGCAAGTGGAACCATGTGATATTCTCAAGGAAACACGCTCCCACAAACTCCCCTGCGAGTGCCAAGTTTTCAATTTATATCTTGTCCAAACTTCGACTGCTGTTATCGTGTTGCATGTATGAAGAAGTGTTTCGTCGGTTTCGTGAGATTTAACGCTACATGCTTACCTTACGAAACATAAGATTTTCAAAACGGAAGTGACGTATTTTCTGTATGTCTCCACTTCCCGCGCGAGAAAATATTATTATTTTATTTTCCTTATTGTGGGTGATATTTTAGGGGACTTGCTTGACGTTTCTAATCATTTCTAATCATTCTAATTATTATTTAACGAATATTTTAAAGCGAATAAAAAACCTAATTTAGTTATAAATAATGTATTACAGTGTGACGTCACTTTCGGTCGAAAGACTTTTTTTTCACACGCTGATGGTGTAAGGCGTCTCCCGAATTATTATGGATAAAACTTTTGATTGATTCCATCGAGCGAGTCACTTAACGCGTGACTGGCATTTCACAGATTGCCGATAAATTCAATTGTACAATCGGCGTGAGTACCCGTACTCGCTTGATTCTGTCAGGAGTGCGGGCTTATTTACAATGCGTTTAACCTCGCCGTTTCCTCAATTCCATAGTCGAAGGGTCTGCGTTTGCATTACGTGGTATTTGTCGGGTAGTCGGGTGTTCCGTTTAGAGGAACGCTGCCGTCGCTGTAGCTCCAATTTCTAGGAGCTGATAGCGATGTGCGGTTAGTGCTTGTCGGAAACCCGTCAGGTACTCGAGCAATTCCACGCGGGTAACAAAGGGCCCCGGAAAGCGGGAGACCTTCGTCCTTGCAGAAACAGCAGCATCGCGACCACGACGCGGAGGAACAGTACAAAGGGAGAGTCGAACCGCCAATCGATGCGATTTCTGGATGCAAACTCAACCCTCTCTGTCCCTTCGTCGCCCTTTCTCGCTCTCCATGCGTCACTCTTGTCGCAACCACGGCGTCACAAGCCCTGGAATCAATCAGTCGTTAATGATTCGCATCTACCGGGAGTGTCGAATATTTCTGAGACCACTAGATTATTTCATGCACGTCAGCGTTCTTCGAAAATCGGTTAACAGAACGACGAGATCACCACGATTTTTCTACGGTTTTTTTTGTTCGAGCCAGTTTTTTTTTCTTGCAGTTGGAAAGTCCTCTAACGAAAAAAGCCCCTAGGATATTCACCGATGCACTCACCCTGGCCTGCAGTACAAATGCAAGCTGGAAAGACTAGTTCGACCGCTAGAAATATGCATTCGAGGCGTCTCAATTAACGATTTTCATCCTACATTCCGCGGCCGCTCCCTCGTAAATTCGTCAGCGTATTTTTTTTATTGTTCTTCTCATTCTCCCGCGCGTGAGCCTCACCTTTTTTTTCCTGCTTCGACAGTATTTTTCTACATCGCTAGGCGTTTGTTCTCTCCGTCTTTTTCGCATATCTCTCCACTCTTTCAGTTTCAAACACGCATTTTTATCACTCCCCCTCGCGCGATTTTCTATCGTTTCCCAACAGTTGGGGTTTTTTTTCTCTTTTTATTCTACGCGTTTATATTCTCCGCGCTTCCATATTCTTTTTCCATGCGAGGCAGTTCTCCCGGCAGCGAGCAGTGACGAAACGAGTACGGGACTCAAAGCGGATGAGGGGTGAAGCGGAGTCGGCGACGGAGAGTGTGCCTTGGAAACGCGAAAGAATGAGACTCGGTATGGGACACGGGAATGGAGAACAGACACGAGAAGAGAAAAAAATAAATAAACGAGACAGAGAAAAAAAAAATAGAAAGAACCGAACCCACAACGGACCGGCGGGAAATTGCGGGATCCCGAAGCCGCGACGTTATTTTCGCAGTTACGGCGTGCGGTGACCCAGTAACGGAATTAATTTCAACTTTCGCGTTCTCCCCCTTTCGCTTTTGTAATCTGGCGACCGCGCGTGCGCTTCTTGCTCGGCCCTCAGCTTCCGGCACACGTATCCCGGTCATGGGACACGGCGATACAACGGGTCCGCTTGTATTCCCCGGACGAGGACGCGTTTCCCTTTTTTTTCGTGGCTCTCGCCATGCGGTAATAGCGGACCATTTGATATCTCTTGTGAGCCAGTGTCTGGGCAAAACTTTTTCCTCATCTCGTCACCCCCGTTCTGATACCCGGCTCTGTATCCGGGCGTATCTCGTTTCACGACAAGAAAGCCCTCGGAGCTTTCATTATCGTTCAACGAGACGAGAAGAATGACTTTATATGAGCCTGTAACGTTTGAGAGGAGGAACTTTTTCGCGTTATTGCGTTAGCCAGTTCTTTTTGTCTCGGTACTTTTCGTCCCCCCCCCCCCCCCCCCCCCATCATCGTTTCATTCACGGGGCCAACTTTCGCCGAAACAAGTCATACGCGAGCGCGTGAAGAGTGCGGCAATTGAATGAAAACAAGTTGAACCTCGTCCATCGCTTCCAGCCGAGTATTATATTACGTTCTGGATAAAAGTTTTGATGGGAAATTCTGTACGGCAGCTTGGGCACCCGAACGTGCCCTCAACGAATCCGCGCTCCGATTTCACAGTTTAACTGAAACACGAAGATTCTTTTGCGCGCGGCTGATTTTTCAAAAATTTTCACGGCTATACCTCCAGCGAGTCGAAGAATGAAGTTGCAGGAAGTTTCGCCGAAGGTGATAGATTGGTAGAGTGTGTAGGACTGAAAGCTCGGAAGCTCGGAGCAAAAAATTCGAGAAGAGCGATATCGAAAGAAAATTGGTGATGTATCGCCTCCCAAACTCCAGGGTGTTATTCTTCGCGAGAACAACTCGGAACCGGTGGAAAACACTATTTGATATATCGAGACGATATTTGTACTCGGGCGGTCGTTTCGTCACCCGCGGCTTCGGGACGGGTCATGCTTTCGGCCGTCGGAAGAGCGAGCCGGCGACGGGGAATCCCGCGCGATCGAATCAACCCCCGGAAGACTTTGATGGATTCACATCGTGCGGGAAATAAAAAGGGAGGCTGCCCATCCGTCGTTGTCGCCGTCTTCGTCGTTCCAGTCCGCTACCGGAATTGAGTAATGAGCTCGGAGTGCCCCGGCACGAAAAGGTCCAAGAGCGCGTCGCATTTCACTGCAATAAAGCGAACTTTTATCCTAATCGGATGACAAAAAATAAGAGACCGAGGTAAGAGGACGATAATTCATTCCGATGGAAAATTTTATTCCAAGTTGTGTCCCTGTAAAGGTATTTTTGGTTTTTTTTTTTCAGTTAACCGTAGTCACTCGTCGACTTCGAAAATGTACACTCAGAATGAATCCAGCGAATCTAACGAAATGAGACACGAAATCGAATAAAAATCGTCGTACCGGAAGCTGCATGAGCGTTACGTACCGCCTGCCATCGTGCCGACCGCCGCTAGCGCTGATCGCTGGTTTTCATCCTTTCGCGATATGAGAAAACGGATGCTCTCTGCTCCATCCCCTCATTCTCCTCCTGTCGCACCCCAAACCACCCCGCCGCCCCCGAGAATCTTCTGAGAAAGCTGTGCTTTATGGCCCGTTGCCGTGCCAAACGACGTTTAAAGATCGAGAAAACGTCCCGAGGCAGCATCCGCGTGCCATGTGCCTTCAGCTTTTTTCCATTTTTTTTGTGCCCCGTCACGAACTGCTTACTTCCGGCTCTTCCTCTCGTACCTTCGGCACGTTGCCGACGCCACCGGGGGGAGGGGAACCGATCGAGCACGAATAACGAATGAATACCTAATGACATTTTACGATCCAATATGTGGACCTTCCGGTATCCGATATATCCGCCAACACTGCCGATATCCTATTTTTTAAATCTTCTTTCGTTCTTTCAGTCGTTCGGGTGTTTATATCGACTGCCGCACGGGTGTTTATATCGGAAGGCCTGCAGCTGATTCGCCTTTCACCCGTGAAGTACATTCACCGATTTTGTTTCCCTGCCCCGGCTCTGTCCATAATCGGCTCACGTCTTTCCTTGGGAGCTCTCGACACCTCTGGGTGCTGCTAGTGATTTTATTAGGCGGGTTATTCTTGTGATTCCCACCGTTTTTTTCACGTTTGTCGTTGAATCTGCTTCGTTTCTTTGGTCGCGTTTTTCCAAACGAGTCGTTAATCATTGTTCCGAATAGATTCGATGAATGGGAATTAAGCTGCGTGACGAGCGTCCCGTGAAATTGGCGTGTAATTTTCATTTTTTTTTCCTCATCTTCGTGGTATCCACTTATCTAGCAAAACGATCGATTGAACGATAATCTGGGTCGACAACGGAGTGCCGCAAGTTCATGCGAATTGGTGAACGGACGGTTAAACCGCTATGGGCAAAGGGGAGAGGAGCATCCCGTTGCCGGTTCCGGAAGCTCGTAAAATTCCGATAAAAGAAGGTTGTTGTTGATCTCGATAGACGCAATGTTTACGAGGACACTTGCAGCTCTCCCACTGTGCCTCGCTGTTTTTTTCCTTTTTTTCAAGGCACAACCTTATTTTTCACTTACCCCATTATTTTTCGGAGTATCCATTCTTTTATCCGTCAAAAGTCTTCGTACGTGTACACGGTGCAAGTACGCTTTTCCACTTCGCAGAGTACAATAACGATTAGCGCGGGATGACTATTAGAGGCAGTCGCTGCCGCGTAAAATTTATGGACCGCGGCGATCCCGCGACTATCCTGCGTGGCAACCCGTGACACGCGTATTTTTTTTTATCTCGTTATATTTTTTTTTATACTCCACCCGACATTGGCGACACATACCCTTCATTTTACTGCTGACGAGAATTACACGTTGTCACCCCGAGCGTACCAGTAATGCCGTTTACACCGTCGTTACATTCAATGACAGTATTTTTGTCCGGATTTGTGACAAAAACGTTTAAAAACTGAAATAAAATACCATTCGAGTTGCAGTTTGTTCACTGAATAAAAGTAATGTTTTTTGGACCGGAAAGCAAGCATTCACGTGACATAATTTCACACACGGCATGTGCGGTATTTGTGGTTCGAGGTAGACGTGGAGAAAAAAAAATTCTGGCAATGAATCTAGGAGTAATATAGTTACATTCAATGAAAGTATCCAAGTTCGGATTGTTGACAAAAGCGTTCAAAAACTGAAATAAAATAACATTTGAGTCGCACATTGTTCGTGAAAAAAAAAATTTCATTGCCCGAAAAATGAGCATTCGAGTGACGTAACTTCGCGTATAGATATGGTATTTTATTGGAATACGTACGGTATTTGTGGGCTGGGTTAGATGTGGAGCAACAATAATTTCTGACAATGAATCTCGGAGTCGAGATCTCGGTCGGATACCGTGGAAGCTCCTTATATTAGCGGGAGAGAGTCTTTTTCCTCCGTCCCAACTCCTTCTCTTGCCGTGGGGTTTCCGCAGCGCTGGCGTGCCGCAAAGAAAGTTTCTCGATAAATCTCGTGCTCTCAGCCATTGTCCGTCGGTCGGGAGCCGCGGGGGCGGAGGCTGCGGTGGCGTCGTTGTCCCGCGCACGTATGACATTCCGTTGGTTCGCGGCGATGCTTTTATATGCCCGGTCTCGAACCAAGCGCGTCTCTGAGGTATCGAATTTGAATACGATCGCCGAAACGTATCCAATTTTTATCGTCGCGTGGACGCGAGTCAGAATGAAAGTGGAGAGAAATATGCCAAAGATAAGAAAAATACAGCAAAACTATTAAATTACATTTTCAGATGGGGAGTCACGATATTACCGATATGACGTTTTATTCCGGTCGAAAACCGTCGTTTTTGAGGCGGACGTGACGATTTTCATACTATTTTATTTCTGGTCGAAAGTGAGAATTTAAAAACTACAGGTGAAATATTTCCGCCCAGGCTGGAAGATGAATCGTTCTCGTCTTTCGCAGTGGATATGAAAAGTTTGGCACTTTTAAGACCCCGAAAAACGCCACTTTGGCGTATAAGTACACGATTTGTCTCGAGACGATTCCATCAACCTGGCGTCGAGACACCGCGGTGTCTCTTGGTCTAGCTTTTACCGACTACTTTGAGAAACCTCCGATGGCTTCTTCCGCATGACAGTGAGAATTCCACTGTAATCCAAGCATACGCAATCTACCGCGTAGTTTGCAGACTTTGACTACTTAGTTTCAACTCTCGACTCAAGACGATGAGACAGCAGTAGATGACGTTCTTCTGCCAGAGGGATTAACAGGGAGTTGTTGCGTAACGAATCTCAGGTGGTATTTTGCTATCTGGCTGATGAGTTCGTTTCCCATCGAGGGTGGTTTCTGGCTGCAAGAGGGATTCCGGATTCCAAGTGGAACTATTCAATGATAATTGAAGGTGCAATAAGAAGGTTTTTATGGAGCATGGAAAGAACGAAAGATCTTACTTATAGTCAACGAGGAAACTTCGAGGAAAAAGTCTACTTAAAAGTCCGCTCAAGGTAGCGAACTTTCATGGAAAATGATGAACACGAAGCTGATAAGAACGAACAAAGCCCATAGTAAGGGATAATACAGCCTAGTTTGCCAGTCCAATGAAACGCTTACCGTGGAACGAAATAACGGATACCGGAAGTAAGTATCCCACTTAGCTAGTCGGCATACGTGGGTTCTGCAGTATGAATCTTGCAAATCCCTCCGGTATACCGTTAATATGCATCATAATTCCCGAAAGGTCGAGAACCCGTAAGGAATTCATAGGCGAAGGGATTCGCCGGTGGTCAGGGAAAGATAGACGTAATACCGAGCATTCTCATACCTAGACGCACCACGGTAGATTTCAGAATTGACCTCAGCCATATACCTATGACCGGATGCCGGGAGAGTGGCTAAGGAGAACGTACGATGGGTAATGCCCGTTTGAATTTGGATCATGGAAATGCTCGAATATCACGTAATCCCACCTTTATTCATAGCGATATCCACAGAGCGCTGCTACAGTGACGGAGAACATGTCGGCCCGCATGGGCAATTCTACTGGCAATGCATCTCCTACTTCTCGATACATTCGCGCTGCCACGATGATTTTCCACGGACAATTTGGGCCAAAAATTGAGAGCTAGTCAGAAATCACATTGGGCTTAGTTTATTTCAACTGAACTCGGTCTTGCCGGTTCAAGATGGTGGAAGTTAATTATAAAACAAAAAAACATGGAAAATATCGCGTCTTAATCTTGACTAGCGGGGCCTCACGTAATTTCTTAGCCGACGAACTGGTGAATCCGACGAACCCACACAAACGAGACTTTCAATGCAATCAAGAATTCATGAATAATTAAATAAGAAAATAATTAAGACGGATAACGAAATTGCAGAGTTTATCAAAATTAATGAATATCAAAGGGTCTAGAGGATGGTGGATTGGCTCGACACGTTCGAGGCAGTGACCGAGGACGGCGGAGGCATCTCAAGGCATCAGACGTTAAATAGACATCATCGCGGCGTCTTCGTCGTTAATCTGCATCCGAGTCTCATCCAACCCCTTAATAGCGCGTTAACCGAACGCGCGCACCAGTGAAGACCTTCTTACGATAACTACTAAACATCGTAATCTTTATAAATAATAGTTTAATAACGTCCGCAGGCTGATGGGGGGTGCAAATGATGGCGTTCGCCTGTTAATAAGCTCTTCGCCGTACCGCGGTTTACGATCGCGCCTTCCGCCGGACTGTACGCTATACCATGCTCTGAGAATGCCCCGATTTGATGACTTTTAATCTAAAACCTCACTAAAAAAATGTTCGCCAAAAGTTTGACTCTTAAAGTGTTTAACGATTAATAAGTGGCACGTCGCATAATATCAGCGTGATAAAAACTATTTCTCACGCAATTTAGTATTTATATGGAATGTATCAACTTCGAACGATCTACGGTAGTGACCGAGCCTCGGCAGAGTCTTTGAAACGAGCGACGTGTTTCGGACCACTATGCCTATACTCAGGTTCAACATACCAGGGTTGACTGGGCTTCGCCAAGGGATCGTTAATATCGAATTTCCTGCTTATAGGGGCCACACAAGGGTGGCTACAGCCTTATCGTCCCGACAACTTGCGTAATTCGTGTCGAATGCCCTAAGCGGACACGGCCGAACATTGTTCCCCGATCCTTGGCATATAATATCCGATCGAAATCGCGCCTTCTCACGTGAACCATGTGAGCCGTATACCCCAGTGTACGTTAGTCAACATTGCCCGCTACATAACAATGAAGCAACAAAGTTACCTCCGCTTACTACGCCGACTGCACGCACATGCTGCGCTGGAACTACGAAAGGACCAGAACTGATTGGTTAAGCGGAAACAATGATAATGCACACATACAATATGCCCGAAAACAATGAATGTATCTCTAAACGAGAATTCCTAAAAATTCTGGCGAAACTGACGCAAATTGTCGCCCCAACTTATTTTCCGGTACTTTTCGCGTATACGGTTTAACATAATACATCGCCGCGCATTTATGCGCTGAAATTTCGTTACTCACGATGCGTGAAGCACACGACTCTCGTGCAGCGTGAAATTTCGATGTGGCGCACAGGCATCCTTTCGTGAGCGCGAGGCACCTGGGCAACTGCAAAGCCAGCCAGTGGGAACACACCGCCAGGCGTGGCACTTCCATCGCTACTTCTGCGCATTATCGTCGAGCGGTACAAAAGTTTTCAGGTAATTGGAACGACGCAGCGCTCCGAGACTAACTCTATTCAGCGGGAGTTGCCGCGTTCTCTCTGCATCCCGTTGGCGTATTATGTAGGCGATGGGGACAGGAACGGGGTAGGTCGGACGCTTGGGACGCTAAAACACAGTGGCTTACGATGTTCCCGACTCACTGTTTAAATTACAGAAACAAGAACAATAACAATTCCTATCGGCGGTAGTACTAAATTGAACAACCGCACAATCTTGTCGTGTTGCTTTTCATGGCGACCCGAATAAAGCGTTTCTGATTAGAATGACCAGGCATCAACGAAGCAAAAAATTTTGCCAATTTTAAGAGGTCTGTTGGACTGGAGAATCAAGAATGGGAAACAGAATCGAAAAAAATCTTTCCTCGTCGGCAGTGGGTCACATTGATGATTTGAAGTCACCTGGACACCGACAAGCCCTTCCGGCATTACCGAATTGAATATCGTGAAAGCCAGCGTCATTAAAGAATTGGTGGTAATTTTTCTTCAAGCGATAGTGAGAGAATTTCGCGAGTTTGAACTAACGAGGAACTCTACTGTTCCATTGTGGAGCAAAATGTTGGCTAAAACATAGTTCGCTAGATAGCAGGATACATGTATACACAGGAGTGTGTATTCTCGGAGGGACGCTAGAGGAGCGACCGCAACCCCCTGAAAACTAACCGTGTTAGACAAAGCTTACTTAACTGGATTCCACGTTAAATACCGACTTTCATCTTCTCCCCTCTGTCCGCGTGAGTGTCCCACTCTTCCCGGGTAATCGAATACAAAGTTTGTGAGAAACTGACGACGCCGCCGCTGCTACTGCTGCTGGTGTGCTGTAACTACTCACGGGGAGAGGGGTTGTTCACGAGCGTCGTTCGTCGTTCTGGCGCATTTTCATCTCCCATGTCCTCGCATTCTACGAACAGTCGCCATCAGCAGAAACGCGATTTTCGAAGCAATCGCATTCGGGTGGGGGGGAGTAATTGTTTACTTTCGCTGGGGAACGTAATCATACGAATTATAATCTCAGATTGGAACGGTCAAAGTTTCGCACGTTATCGATCGCTTCTGTGAGGTAACTACGACAGAGAGACGGCTCTCAAAGATGACGAGTGTAGCTCGTCGCCAGAATCAATAGCCGGACCAAGGGTCAATCGGGTGGAACTAACGTGTCGCAATTAAAAGTCAAAGCGTATTGCGGGGCTGGCGATAACGCCCGACAGCATATGGTGTCGATAATGTGAAGTTGCCTGCATCGTTGGGCCACTCGAAAGCCGGAAACCATAGACAGTGAGAGCGGGCGCGCGATATCGAGGGTAACGGAACATTCGCGAGAGCGGAACAAGTCAAGTAGTACGAGTCGAGCGCAGGTGCGCCCTGGGGGGCCTTCTGTGCCGCACCCCAACAACGCTCTCAATCGCCCACAGCGGGCGTTCGGTCGCACGCTGCGTGAAACTCACTCAACTTGCAACTATCAGAAGGAGGAAACGAGATAAGGACCGATGGCGAATGATGCATGGTCGGAGACCGGTGTTTCCAATCGCCATAAATCAGAAGCGCGACGTCGGCGTCTGATTTCTAGTCGCGAGGCATCATCCGCGGTATATCCAGCGTGTGGGTCTCGATGTCTCTCCACCAGCGCGTGTGATATCCCCGAGTGAGAAATCCACTCTTGGAGACGGGGAGAAGATAAATAATCGATTCGAGAATGCTTGGGCCGGCTAACTTCGCGAGCCAAAAACTGACTGTAACTCGAACTCATGGACCTCATCATGACGCTATTGTACCGAACATTAGCCCAACAAAAGTTCAGCATAGTGACGACAAATCAATTTCGTCACTACGCTAGCAAAAGTTATTCTAGGTAAACGTGCGGTTAGCGCAATAACCACATTTTCTACGTGTGCCTATCTCGGCTCCCACTGAAAGTCGATTTGGCTCACCGACCATTTCAGCCGGCAATCGTCGGCGAAAGGGACATCAGAAACATTCGTCGATAAGTACATGAACCGGGTCGTCGTTCTTGCTTCGTTGGCGCTCCTCGCTCACCTCGTACAGTCCACTTCGGTGATCAGGGCTGGGATAGATCTATTCACTTGCCGGCATAATTTTATCGTAGCCATGCTAAGGTCACTCTGCCATTCTGGCGCGGGAAGTGACTCAAAGCGCCACCCGACTGGAATGGAATTCGGATGACTTTGATCACGCTTTATCTCGGAGCGCACGCTGCGAGGTAAAGCTACCCTGGACCCAGGCCTTCTCATCGTCTGGTTTGGGGATAGACTCGAGCACGTGATAAGAGGGTCGGGTTACTCACTGCCGAATAGTATGATACGCTGGGTACTTAAGCCGCGGATCGGATTGACAAAATCGATACGGAATTCGAGACACGTAGTGGACTGCAGGATTTGGTCAGCGCTCTACCGAGTTAGGCTAATGCTCGGAGTCTCGACGATAAAGTTATCCGCGGACTAACTTGATTCAACCCTGCGCGACCGATTCGTCCGTTTCACTTCCTCTGCATTCTGCGGTGGATGACTATACATTACGACTACCCGGAACTCCACGCCATTTGTATGTGTGCAGTGTAGTTGCCCGAGATACGGATCAGCATTTCGACAAACTTTCACCACCCGGCGTTAGTCTTTATTTTTTAACTTTACCGTTTTTCCCCGTCACCTCGTCTGGGAAGACTGAACGGCGAAGTTGATGAGGATTTTCAAATGTGCTATACTTGCTGCGATTGATAGACCAGAAGTTGCGACCATTCTCGGCACGTTCTACTCACCTGAAACAGAATTACAAAAATTGATGAGTTTTCGCAGAACCTGGAATACCTTATTCCAATAAAAGTCGTCAATGACCAAGCGGTCGATTTGAAATAAAATAAGTCACGTTAGTTGACAAATCTTGAAAAGGATCGATTACCGTAAACGATTGGTTACTGACCAGGTAAAGGGGAAACAGAGTTCGAGTGGGACGATCGTAGATCCCGACGATGTGATTAATTTTCCTCTGGGAATGTTACACCACTCGGTTTCGAGATGGCTCGAATACCGCCCCAACGGAAAATTGTGTAACTTTAGCACAAAGAAAACACGAGACGTTCGAAGCAAAGAGAACGCAGCTTAGAGGGAACCGAAAAGAAATAAGAATAGTGAAGCAAAGAGGGCAAGAAGAAAAAGTGCGATGAACCGGAGTAAACGGAGCGAAAGAAGAAGAATGGACTCGAGGAACGAGGACGAGGAGCCGGAAACTGAAGAAAACAGCTAGGAGTGTTAGGTGGGAACAAATTTTATTACAGCCTTCGTGAACTACGAGTATCGGAGCGCGTTGGCGACTGCGAATTTGTCCAATAACGCGGACAATTTATTTCGCGGCTCCTCGAGCGAAAGACGTTGTCGTCGTCGTCGCCCTCGCGATACGAGACAGAGCGAGAGAGATCAGGCAGGGAAAGGAACGAATGAAGGGAAAAGGAAGGAAGAATCTATGAAGGTGCAACGGCAAGAGGAATTGTACGTGGAATATTACGGCATCGTTGAATGAAGCGACTCATACCAATGCCACTAGAGACTACTTCGGTAGGACCGATATTTCTCATTTGTTCTCAAAGCGCTGGAGCAAAAGTCCCCACTGAGAAGCATTTGACTGGGAGTGTTTCGTCTATGTCGGGTCTCGCGTCAGCGGTGTACACACATATGAGCATTGCGGAGGCGAGTTGATCGCGCCAGGAATGCAATGGAGTCAACCGCGGTCTTACATTGGGCTGGAAGTTACTACCTTTGAACTTTGAAACTGATGACTCGAAAGATCATATCCGGACGCTATCACGACTTAAAAAAGAACAAAAATCGTCGGAAGTAATCGATCAAGGTTCAGGCTACAACGGGTTCCGTGAGATAGTTGGAACGGATCAATGACAAAGAGAGATCCAGTTCCGACTTGTTAATTCAGCGGATCCGCAGTGTTATCGTTAACTCTTCGTCGAGGCACGAGTCTCGCCGAGGGTCTGCAAGCGAACTTCGTGAAAATGGTAATGCGACCCTTTCAGCGCCGTATTCGTTATCTTCGAAATTTCATCCCCTTCAGCAACCGGGGTTGCTCGCAGCTCCTTTCACCTCCGTTGCTTCTTTCTCTGTTACACGTATAACGTTTTCAGCGGGATATTCCCCTTATACTTCCGAACGATCCTTCCGTGAGGTTCAACGACGACTGTGCTCCAGCGAGTTGTCTTATGGCCCACTATACGCCATCCTCCCTGTACCTATGGCTCGTTTCACTTGTCTTTCCCGGAATTTAACGTCTGCGGGCTCGGAAATACGAACGAAGCTCGACTGGGGAATAAACGAGCGTCTCGTGCCCGCGATACATTTCGAATGAATTTCAAGAAGACGGTATAGCGCGACGCCCGTGGCTTTTATGACTTACAAATCTATTTAACGACGAAAAGCGGTTCGCTTGTTCATAGGCGCCCATGTGCCTTACGGTTGAGTCGCCACAGCTCCTACGGATATAAAACACGGAAATACTGGTCTCTATTGTCATTTTCGAAGTCACAATAGATCACACGAATTTAATACCCAGAAGCATCAAGGGAAATCTAGAAACAAGAGTTTATTCCTTCTTCGCATTGTGCGATTGCTTGATTAACTTTCTCCGAGTATCAACAAATTATTGGCCCCTGCAAAGCTTTATCCATTCGTGAAATTCGGCTCTCCCCGCTCTAAAACAAGAAGGTTTGAGGTGACTTTCCCTAAAGCAGACAAGTGTCAAAAGTAAGGCTAGGCGAAAGTATAAGAGAGCGAGCTCTCTAAAATCAAATGCTTGAGTATAACATCTATTAATGGCAGCCGTGGTATTGAGAGTGGACAGAACGTCGTCAAATGAAAGCTCTCCATGAACCATGGTCTACTGTGGTTCAATATCTAAATCGTAGATCTCACTCGCCGTCGTTTCGGCAACTCAAAGACAGAATCCAACGGCGACTCTACTGCATTCACTCTGGCCACTACTCCCAGGACGACACATCAGTGCTAAGTGTATTCGTCCGTAAACTGCGCACGCCAGTTTCTAGCGGAGTTCGGATACTCGACCAGACCACGAACTTTGCTTCGTTGACCGACAGAGGCTTTGACTACCACAGGGACCTCTTATTTATAGTGTCCTTCCTTTGGGATTGCAAGGGGATATTTAATGCCCAAAGTGGACCCGAACTTTGAATGCTCCACATGCCTGAAAATCCGACTCAGTAGTCTGCCGCTCTGTCTAGAGTTCAATTGAAGATACAACGCGGTACTTGAACTGGTTGCCGAAACCCAACACATTCTAAGTTGATACTGAGGAAGCGAAGTCACGAAGGTGGGGAGGAAAGTTGGGTATTAAATTCGATCATACTATGTCCCTTTAATTTTCAGCTCCGTTTGCCCAACGTCATATCCGTTATCGGTTCCGGTTCTCCCTCGATGGCTTCAGTTGTCCTTCGTTCACTTCGAGTAGCCTATCGGAGTTTGGTCCGGTTGTTCTTGGAGAGACTGCAGAATGAAGCGAAGCTAAGACAATACAGACGGAGATTCGCCAAGAGGTAGTTTGACGAATGTCGACCGAATTATTAGGCTCCGGTTGCTTCGGGAGGCTTTGAAAGCCCGGTGGCGGCGACGATCTGCTGCAAGCTCAAACCAACGGTTAAACAGCTATAGAGTAGAACGGAGGAGGAATTCAAGAGGGAGGGAGGAATAGGATTTGTTTGAGCGGTTATCCCGCAGGAATGATACCGGCTGGAACAGGATCGCGCAAAAGCTAGCCAGTTCAGCAAGCTGACTGTTCAGCGGAGCTTCTGTGTGAAAAGCGGCGAGCATGCTCGGCGCGGTTGCGAAGAGAGGCGATGGAAGAAGTCGTCGGGATAGTAGGTTGAAAAGTGGAGGATGAGAAGGAGACGGGTCGAGTAGAACTCCGGAGACCCACAGTCAGGAAGCGAATGCTTCAAATTGAGGAAATGTCTCACAGAGGAAATGACTTCTGCCGTAATTTCGTGGAAAACCTACGAAGCGTTCGAATGTCGTTAGGAACATCGTACTCGTTTATTTTTGTTCGCCTCTCGTCCGCACTCTCTCACCACCACAATCTTTTCCGCGACGTTGTGGCGGGACGTTGAAAGTACAGAATTGGACTCTTCTTTTTCCTCGGTTTCTTCCCCGTCCTGCCCCCTCACCTCTCGACGGTCGCCGCCACTCGTTTCGTCGTTCCGCAATCTCGTTTCCATGATTTCATCACCGAAAGCTATATAAAATTCGCAAATATTGACACCAGTACGTCGACTGGTCGCCAAACAGTTTGCGTTAATGGCGCGGTCGCGGAATCTCGTTAGGAAGACGGAAATTTGGACGCCTGCTGTTCTACCATATTAGGTGTTTTCTATATTCGGTTCTGGTTTTCACAGTTCTGGTCAGCGCGTGGCTAAAGAAATTGACCGGATCGTAGGCGAAATAGCCTTACGATCTCCGGTAGAATACACATTAGATGGACGCGCATAACGGAAAGTAAGAAATTGAATTTATATACGTTGATATTGAGGTAAAATTGTTGTCTTGTGGGAAGCTTTCACTTTGCAGAAATGTGGTGCACAGAGCGTGTTCGGTGTTTCGATTCGTTTTGCGCAAAATTCTTAAAAATAAAAAAACCAAACTCCGTACCGTCTGAAGGCATGCTCAGCGAATCGGGAAAGGCTCGAGAAAGAAAAGCAGAAGGGAGACTGGTGAGGTTTTATCATTCGTGCACAAGAAATATTCTCGCTGGTTTCCTGAGGCGCGCAACGATGCCAACGTGTAGAGACTTTTCCTCGGGAGCGGGATATCTCGGGCCTTTTGGTCGTTAGTCACATTGCCATAAGAAAAGCACGGCAAGCACTTAAATATGCGATCCTCGAGAGTACGGCGACGAGAACTCGCGTGGCGCGTTATAAACCCTGAAGATATAAAGGCACAGTGGGTGTTGGAGCGAGCAAGCGGGTCGGAACGAAGCCCGCGGATCGAGAGTACTGGCACCGGATGACTTAATGACAGAAATATTGTTTGCATGGCAAATGCTGATTAATATTGAGTATAAGATGTAGAGGGTGGAAAGCTGCGATGTGCGGATGAAATGGAAGAAGGCAAAAAATAAAACACCTAATGGGGTAGGAACTCATTATTTTTTAAATGCATTTCATCTACTGAGATCTACTATTAATGAAACTACCATGTAGACAATCTGGCGGTTATAAGAAACGAAGATTGTTTTTTGTCTTCCCAAATCGAAGAGACCCATTTCTAGGACCGGAAAAGCGCCCGACAGAAATGAGCAGGGCGGCCGTTGTGGGAGATTGTGATTCGGATCACCAACCAACCTCGTTCCAATGAGAGACTTTCCTAAATGCATTTATCTCGCAGAAAATCCCTATCTTATTGCACAAACGATGATTTTTTTGGTCCAACACAACAAAGGCACTTGAAGCGATGTATGGGCTGGGATGAACGAAGCCTAGCGAAGAATAAATTGGCCTATTAAGTTTGAAACCCATGTTTGTGAGATCGTTCAATTGGTCGTCTTTTCTTGCTTCAAAGACCTTCTCGTGGAACTCACGAGCCGGGAAAGAATTGGATAGCTTAGGCATGGAGCGGAAGACTGAATATTTACGAATGTACTCTTGTCGTTTTATGAAATACTGAGATATTTTATATGGAAGTACACGTGGAAAGATTCATTTCCTTGTTCACCTCTTCAGCGCCGCTCACCGACAATAACAGGGAATGAAATTTCGAACAACTCTATCTACATATATGTGCTCATACGTTTTTCCACAATGGAGCACAACGCTATTTTTGCTCGTCATATCTTTCAACGACGAAAAAGACATGACTACGACGTGCATGTTAATCTTCGTCCCGCGTTTCCTGATATCGACGCAGGTATATTGCCGAGCATGTCAACATTCTGCCAAGCTGAAAGAATACGGGGACATTTAGTTGCATTCGAAAGGAAATTATAGAAACGAGAAAAGAAGAAGAGATAACGAATATATCCATTACAATTCGGAAATGTACAAGTAAAATCCCAGAGATCACAGAAATTTTCATTCAGAACAAATACTTTATGCTTCGGTGTCTTTTTTTGTCTTTATTGCACGGTCAGAGGAAAGCTTGAAAATTGTCGATTCGGGCTTTGGCACGAGAAATAATAGGGACGTGTAGCGAAACAACTCTGAATACTTCCAACGTTCTCGGATGAATGGAGATGATTGAGTAGCTTTATATTTACCGAGGCAAAAAATATCACAGCCCGATCTATTACTAGGGCAAAAAGCTTGCCGGAACAGTGTTAATGGGGAATCACGGTTGAGGGGCGCGGGGAGATCCGTCACGGTCTTGTATCCACCGCGACCATACACCGCCACTAACGATTCTTTACCCTTTGCCACCCAAAGAAGGCAAAAGCAATGAAAAAACGTAGCGACAAGGTGGGATGATAAAATGCAGTGAATGCACCGTGGTTGGTCGGGAATGAATGGGGCTCGTTAGAGCTCTCATTATCATGCAAAGTGGACGTGAAAACTGTCCTGTTTCGAGAAGAACTCTATCTGTCTGCACACCCCGCAAACGGCGCTCACCCAATTCGTTACCTGACTTTCCCGACTCCCTTCGTCTTCAAATGTCTCGGATACCGATACATTTTATCTTTCCCTCTTTTTACTCTCGTTTCTCTGGGACAGTCGGTAGCGAGGGACACCTCAACATTTTTCTCCATTTCGTGAGGTGTTTCGCGAGAACGGCGAGCGCTTTTTCATTTGTCACAGTGTTTCCTGTGCACAGTAAATATTCGGATACCGGTAATGCAACTAATTAGCCGATTATTAATTCATTGATAATTAATAGAGCGCATACCTGACCTGTTATTCGTCCCTTCCGGCAACGCCGGATAATTAATAGTAATAAACCGTACGGATGTTCGCGATTCATATTGACAATTCGAGTAATTATATTGATTCTGTTAGCCGGAGGCGATTGTATTAATCAGTACCCGTATCAATAATATTGTTGATGATTGTTTCAATGGATGTAATATTTCATGTCTATTGGATTTACCGCATCGTCACCGTTCGACGTTCAATATCGATCAATCAAATTTCCACGTACGTAATCCATGTACCTGGTGACTTCCGTGACAAAATTCAATGAAATTTCCTTCACCCGTGGAAAAGCCGTGAAAGGCGACCACGACTGAAAGGAACGATTTGTCAAGGGATTCAACGCCAAGGCGATGAAAGGAGCACGACGTTCGAGCGAAAGTACCGCTTTCTTGGCATCAACCGCTGCTTGTGTATGAAAATTTATCGTGTACATGATACGTATCGGCGAGGACACGGACGGAGCTCGATAACCGCCAGATGGAATTTTTGAAAGGCGAATCACTGTGCACCAGGCCATCGGATGGTCGAATCCGAAAGCGCACTCTTCTCGGACCTGGTTTGGGCAACATCAGCAACATCTGCAGAGGACCGCCAGAACTAACACACCGACAATGTATTGCTGTCGGTCAGCATTCTTCATTTTATTTACTGAATACCGGTTGATGTTTGAAACTTCAATCTTTGCACCCAACTTTACACCGTAGAGACATCGTCTCGAAGTGTCTGCAATTTTTCTCAAATCATTGCCTTCGAGTTGAATTCGTACGAAACGTCCTATAGGTACGATCAGGATGCGAAGCCGTATGATAAATTCATTACACCGGCGGGTCACTGAAAGAAGCGTCATGGATGTAAAAATATATCTGACTCGGGAATCACCGAAATGTAAGGAGTCAGGTCGAAGACGTGGTATCGGAATGCGGAAGAGTGATACATCCCACTGAATCATAAGGACTTTTAGCTTCAACCGTTCCCCATTGAGTTTTAAGCCCTGAATGGGCTGATACGGCAATATCTCGTATTCCTTCATCCTTACTCTTGGGCTTCTAGACTACAGAAATGGCGGTGAAACGGAACTCTTGACTCGTCCTAGAAGAGACGCTTTTATGCTCGCACTACTTCGATATATATTCGTTATCTGCATGGTAGTATAAAAGACAAGAACGCTTGCAGTTTCGGATATTCGTTCGGAAACAGGAAGCTCCGTCTTGTCGATAAAACGCCAAAAGCAGCGAAGTTCAAAGACGAATAAATTTACTTGCTTCTGTGCACGAAAAGGGATTCGATCTTTTACGCCACTTTAGAACTTCCCATCGAAGTAAATTGCTGATAACCGAGATAACTTTCTTAATTATTCCTGGTTAATAAAAAATTGGAAACTTTTCACGGTCACGACCACGCATGTCTCGTTACGTTTCAGTTTACTTTTGAAACTGTTCACAAAGTGTGCATTTGGTGGGTTCCGTCGGCCGTTGTTTATTATTCCGTTTTCCTACGTTATGCAGAAATTTTAGTCGAGTACAGCCGACGAACTATTGTTACAGGATCTCATTAATAGTTTTGCCGTTGCCCGATAACGCAAACGTAGCGGTGTTGTCTAACAAGACTGACGAGTAACGGTGCGTCACGGAAATGAGATGCGGGTTAATTACGTAGGTTGAGGAAGTCTCGTCACCGACCAAGTTCGTCGGGATGTAACTTGAAGCTCCCTCTGTTGCAGATGCGCACCGGGAGCGCCGCACGTGTTCGACAATTTATGTCAGCAAATCCACGATCATTCTTCTTTTCAATCCGGTAAAATATGGATCTGTTTGTCGTAGCTTCTCGTGCCATCTACAGGGCGTCGAGCAATCCATAATCAAATTGCATGCAGTACGTTTGTGCCAAATCCTGGATCTCTCCACTTTTCCGCGGTTATTTGTCAACGTTCGGCCAAATAAATTTTCCGCACTCTTTGGCATATAAATAGTCCGGTGGATTTTGCACGTGTGGTCCATGAGTGGTCATTAATTGTCGGTATCAAAGATTTTTTTCGATTCAAAAAATAAATCCCGTTATGAAAACGCATCGAACGGCAAGTGGCAAGTACACGATGTCGTTTCCGCGAGACTCTTACGCGCCGCTCGTAGTTTCACAATCTGTCCCTTTTACTTTTTATCATTACAAAAAAAGTTGAAGAAAAGGGGCCGTCTCACGAAATGAAAAAAATCGTGTCGGTGCCGAAGCGGACGAGGCGCGGAGAGTGCAGAAATAATGGGAAACAGGAAAAGCAGAGACGGAATTATGGATGACGAGAAAAAAAGATGACAGCAAAAGAAAAAAAAATCGACTACACTTCACTGCGCTCAGCCAGCGGAGCCATGTGAGTTCGGGGAAAGACGAAAGGGGCGAATTGAAGTAGTGAGGGGAGGTTGAAGGGTTGGTACATTGAAGTAGCGCCCAAGCCGTCCGACGGAGCTTTATTATTGTTATTCGCGGTTTTGTAGCGTCATAACCAGACGAGCGGAGACGCTGCCGCGAAAAAATAAATAAACCAGAACAAAACAAAATAGGGGACAGATACATAGAAACGGACAAGCGAGGGATGTATAGGAAGCAGCAGCGCGTATGCAGTGACCTCAAACTTTTTTAGTCGTCTATTACTACGTGGCGCAATTAAAGCCGCCATTACGAGCCGCGGTCCAACGGGGTAGGTTATTCTGGTGGCCGGCTTTGCCGGCAGTTCTTTTGTACACACCGAGCTATATTCCAAATACATTGTATGGGCGTGTGTGTGCAGTGTGCGCGAGAGTTGGTCACCGGTGAAAGAAAAAATGAGAAACATTGGGATTTCTCTTTGTCGTCCGGCAGGAAGAGAAGACGGCGAATTTTCTGCAGGACATTTGACGTCGTCAGTTTATGAATACCAGCGAAAAGTTTTCATTTTTCTTACTTCAAGCGCAATCATTGTCCCGTCGCGCTGGAGTCGGCGAGGCACGAAGATCTTTAGTGTGAAAGTGAGAAAGCCGGTTCGATGATGAAAATGTGCAGCTGTACCGAAGATTGTTGGCTATCGACGTTCTCCGTGGACGGGAATGGTGCTCCCGAGCGAGGAGGATGAGCGATGCCAATTTGACGGAATTAGGGACGCGGATATACTCTATAAATATATATATAGATATATATCGAGGGAGGATATTGCTGGTACTCATCCATGTATGTGGTACGGTATTGAATGTGGGTTTAGCGCAGTTGTGTGTATAACCTGTCGGTAGAGCACGGCGTTCAGCACCTTCGTTGGCCGGGGCCAACGTCATTTCCCAAGAACTCGTCGACCGAGAGCGAACCCGGTTCGATGTAGGCAACGCGAAAGATGGCTGCGTGGCAATTTGGAGCGCAAACTCCATTTCTCGAGAGTTGCCTCGACTTGCTCCGACGGTCAAGATCCGGTCACGAGTATAGAGAATCCTTCGAGGGATTTGAATCGGGGATAGTGCAATTTATTAATTGAAGTTTATGAGCAGCAAATCGGGCAATTTAGTTAATTTTTGCGGGTCACCGTTGGTCCGTTGGCGTCTTTGTAAGTTGCAAAAGGAGGACTTATTGCGCCATGCTAATTCATCTTCGGTGCAGTAAAGATTGAAATTAGAGAAGGAGAGTGGAAATCGGAGGACGAAAGGAACAGGAGCGGAGATGTCGGGGAAGTGGAACTCGGGAATCCCCTTTCAGTTCGTCGCTTTCTCATTCATAAAACCAGCGGGGTAGAGGGTGCTCACTCTGTGCTTCCTCCTATCTACCGATGAGTTTCTGCAATTCAAATCTACCTCTAACAGAACCAACGGAGGAAGGATGCTCAGCAGTGCATGTATGCATGCATATACCACGCTATGTCGTAGGTATATATTCTATATAACAAAACCCAGCATTGACTTTCGACAGCTTTTATCTTTTCCGGAGACGTAAACCGCGTTTCAATGTTACATATCATTCAATCAAATTGTGTCGCCACCGAGCACCTTGCGTATCCGGTAAAAAAATAATCAAATCGACTCTTGTATATCTATCTATGTTAATTAAAAATAGAAAATATTCTTCAAGTATGCACTTTGCGCGATACGAAACTCGTTCTCTGTGTTAATAATTTTCATAACTAAATTATTAAATTCTGCTTTGAAGTACTTTGTTAAATCCAATCCAAAGTTCTTGACTATGAAGCATAAACCCTACTCAGACAAATTTCAAAATACAATTTTTAACGAACTGAGAAAATGAAAATTCAAAATTGTTGTAACAGACGATAAAAAAAAAAAAAAAATTTGAGCTTAAAAATTGTCCATTTTCTACCCTTTATCAGTTCCGTTATCTCCAGGGGTTTGAAGGGTAAGTGCGATTTTCCGGATAATGACGAAGGTTTGTGGATCCCAGGGTGGGATGCAAAAGCGTGTTCGCAGCCGGAGCGTGTACGCAACACCGAGCGGTACCCGTTGTTCTCTCGTCATCGACACGGTAGTTTGATGCCGATAATTAAGTTGCTCTCGACTCGATTATAATGACGCAGTAGACGGCGGGATCAAAGACGCGCCTGGGGCTTCACCGACGGGGGTTTGCCTTGCGAAGACGCACTCGAACATCCGGGCTCGGCGTGTCTCGGCGCCCTCCCCAAGATTCCCAAGGTGTCGAACTCAAAGGAATGATGGGAAACCTTCCCTTGCCCACGAGGACGTCATCGCTTCGCGCGTTCTCCGAACCCTTGAATTCTCCCCAACTAAAGTATCCCGATTGAATCTTCGTTACCTTCATTCATCCCCGCGAACGAATTTCCGGCCATGTTGTACCGTACAGCCATTTTCCACCGGGTTATGTTTGACTGATCGGCATGCATCCTTGGATGCATCGAGCCGCGTCGAGGCGTCAATAAATTAAGCGTCGAAGCGTTGAAGCAATACTTCGACCGGAATTTATTTTAGTGTGAAAGCAACATATCCGATCGTAGGAACGGTTAGACCTGCCGAGATTTCCTGAGTGCCTGCGGAGCCAATTTCCAGCGATAAAATAATCGACTCTCGCCGAGTCGCGGCACGAAAGAGCGGTTCATACGTCAGGAGCCACGAGAACCGCGGTATAAGCCGGTGGGACATTGCAAGACGGATAGTCGAGAGGTCTGGGGTCGGGGCCATAGCTGAGTACGGTATAAATCCGTACTTGGTACGGAGACTGCAAGAAGCTGTGTTGCGCTGATATAAAATCATTTGACGAAGATGGATCGTGCACTCGCCGCTATAGAGGAGTGACTCCCGAATGGCGGGGCTGTGTAAAGGCGTGCTCGAAGTCCCCTCAGGACATCGGAGCTGCTCACCGGAATACACATTCCTCGATGTGTCTGGGGCCGAGCCTGAGCATAAGGGTTTCGAATTTCATACATCGGCCGGAACTGTTGTGTACGTAGGTGGAAACTATTTTGCAGCTGTAATCCAGGTTGGATTCCGTCGTAACCGGAGAAAGAGTTTGATGAATAGTTGGAGCGCCACTTTAAACAGGAAATGATGCTACAGAGAAAATGCATTACTTTTCTCTGGAATGGATCCCCAATGCAACCGGGGACAGAAATGTATGAATTGCGAAAAATAGATGATAAAACATGTGTGACTCAAATGTATTTGAAGTGGATTCGAGGCAGGATCATGGTCTTGGAATAATATTGACGGGAAATTCGCGAACAATCAGTTTAATAGCGACAGATACGCAGTGGTCAAGAAAATCGATTCGCAATTCGTCACCGGCAGCGGAGCCGAATCAGTTTCAATTCTATTTAAATTTCCGTATCGGATTTCTTTATTTTTTTTCAGTCCACCGGCCGCCTCGTTTATTATTCCACAGTGAGTTCAATGCATAGAATCTCAGCTCGACCCTCTCGACCTGGAACTTAGGATGCCCACGTACACTTTCATTCAATAGCCCATCCTGTAGCTCCGTAGCTATTTGCGAAAGGGTCAGATCTAAACATGGAATCATGGAAGTGTTGTTTGCAGGTCGAAGAGACAAGGGTGTGCGGCTCTTATATCCCTTCGTTCCGTGGTCTGCTTTCGTAATTTACACAGGTCTGATGGATATAAATGTATGTATACATTGAAAAGCTTTGCTCCACCTCAAAAACCGGAGGAATATATAGAATAGGTTTGATATAGGCTATCGAGGTCGCCAACCCCACCGTTTTCACCGGGGTGTGCCACTTCCCATCCAAGCTCTTCTCCCTGACGAACCAACTCCCCCAGACATCGACCTCTATTTTCGGATAACCATCCTGCTCATCGGCACAATATCGCACTCATGGCGATATGCTGTGTGAATAAACGGCTATTCTATTCATACGAGGTATCAACCATCATGATACTCTCCGATAAGAATATCGATGCTTCCAGGACCGTTCGATACCAAGGATAACGCACAATGAAAAAAAATTTTCATATTTATTTTCACGCCAGTGTTGACATCAATTACCCGACGAAATGGATCCATAATAAAGCGTTGGAACTCGCGTGCAAAGCCAGATTAAGATAAAGCTGTATGAATCATCATCCATCACGCGCTCATCCATCTGCCTTTCCGCTCTATCTTTCCCAACCAGTGCAACAACCTACGCCCTGTGTGCCTACAGTCCGAGATGTTTCCCTCCAATCTGTATTTGGCAATGACTCTTGGCGTTAATCTTTTTTGTTTCGTCATAACGCGTCGACTTTCCTAAGGATCGTTCAAATACCATGAAAATTTGTTGGTGCCGAAGTTCCACCGTACATCCCACCTGAAAATATTCTGTAATGAATAGTTGGGACATCCAGCCGCACGATTATGCCGTAGAGTGCTGTTACATTCTGCCCGGCTAGACTCTAAAGACGTCATTAACGAGGCCCCAATTAACTTATGCTTTCTCTACCCGGCTTCCGCCGCCACCGGTTCTTCCCAGTCTGTGTAAGTTACCCGGAAGATGCTGGAGTTTCTCTGTGGGTTGAGCGGACTCTGGCCTCTTCTGTTTTGAGAGCGACTCAATTGTCTCGTCACCGAGGGAAATGCGCCTTCTGCGACTATCTTAACTGGAGAAACGGGAGTGGGTCTCCCGATAACTCCTGCAAAGAGTGAACTCGATGCAACGACGACCGGGCGGGTTTTCTCTGTTGGTGCCGGCGACGTCGTCCTCCATTGTAGCCCGGAATGGCATTACCCCGCTAAGGGAGGACTTTCGTCGGGAACCCGCGAAAGCCTTTCGATCGCAAGCTCCCTCTCTCATATACCCTTATTTTCCCCATTATTTTCTCCGTTTATCTAGGTCGGGGCTTCGAAAGAAAAGTGTCTTCGATGGCTCGAAAGTTTAAAACCTCTAGCTGCGTGCTACCTATGGATGCGTCTTTACCGGAGATCTGGGTGTGACTGCGCCACAAGAGGATCTATGCCGTCTGTCGTGGGCTACATGTATAACGTTGAAAGTGACAATCCCCAAGTTTCCACATGCACCTGGATCGTAGTTGTCTCGCAGCATTTTTCGGTTCCTGACCTTGTTCTATCAGTTGTTCTTTTCACCAACCCTCCTCTTGCTACCGACTAGTTGCTACTTTTTAACCAACTGGGTTGAGAAGTTTGCAAACCTCAACTATAAAAGTTATGTGTAAATTACTCCAAAAAAGACTCAGGTTTTATTGCAGCTAGAAATTTATTTCGACCTACGCGGAAAGTTATTTGCCTAAAGGAATCCTACAGCAGCTTCTTCAGGATCCTCGGCATTTCATACTATTAATTCAGCCAAAATGCGCTGGGAAATCGCTGAAGAGCAGCGAGAGCCGGAAATTCCATTGGATACTGCTATTCGACTTTGGAGATTCGGTGAAACGAGAAGTGACGCTATCGCGGGTGACGTTCGGAAAGTTCTTACAAGCGATACCAAAGTCGGATCCGTAGAAACCTCCATCAATCGCGGTACCGTCACGTCGTTGCATGAAATCCTGAAGGGGCTCGATGCGAGATTCACGTTTCCGAGCTTTGATCTCACTCGAACTGCGAGTAAGGCGCGTCATCGTGAAGGGAGTGTTCGGAGGAAGCAGGGAAGAGGTTGTTTGTCGCGACGTCGTAAAATCCCACCATCCGGGCCAATCTCACGGGGAAGTGCTTGCTCGGGAATTCTTCCCTCGCCCTTCTTCTCGTCCTCCTTTGCTTTTTTCCCTTCCTTCCACTTATCCTTTTTTATCAACTTTTTCTTTGACTACCTATATTCGGTTCTTTTTCCTGTTCTTTTTTTTTACTCTACGAACGAGGTTGCGGGCGACGTTCGGAAAAGTCAAAGTCTCGATCGGACGTCCTGTGTATGCCGCTGCTGGCCGTGTACTACGAGGAGAGAAAAGCCCGCCAGGCGAAAGAGGCGAGGAAGCGTGACTTCACCAGCGGGACACGGCAAACGAAGCCGAGGGAAGAAAAAAAAGGTAGAAATAGAGAAGAA
The DNA here is from genome assembly GCA_963978505.1 of Listrodromus nycthemerus. Classification (NCBI taxonomy): domain Eukaryota; kingdom Metazoa; phylum Arthropoda; class Insecta; order Hymenoptera; family Ichneumonidae; genus Listrodromus; species Listrodromus nycthemerus. Next base: position 12,034,618 of record OZ021680.1, on the reverse strand, counting down.
GTTTTGGCGAGCTGGGAGGAAGGAGAGAACAACCGCAACCGTCGACGTTGTCGAGCCAGACGACTAGTGTTCCATGCAAGCTCGGTCCGGCCGAAAGTTGCAACGAATTCCCGGCAACGCCCCGAGGCACTTGCTACGACTTGACCGAAGAAAGAGAGCCGGCACCTTGCACACAGTTATACCACCCTTTCTTTTTTTCGCAGCCCCAGTTCCCAGCATTTTCCCAGCGCGCTAACGACAGAGTATGAGAAGCTCCGAGCACTTCTGAAATTCAGGAATTCACTTATCAAACTGACCGGCTTGTCCACCAAGCTTTCTTCGATAATGGTGCGGTAGTAAACTATCGACGAAGCTCTCCTCGTTATAGCGAAGCTTTCGAAGTGATACGAATTCTTAAAGCTAGCGTACTAGCGCAAGTTTCGCAACGACTACGGAAATGACTCCGCGATTCGTGTTTAAACGAACACCCATTTGCAGCCGGATGATAAAGAGATAGAGAAATAAAAATAATGATAACAATGGATGATCGGAGTAAAGAATTCTTGGATATTCGAACGCATTCGAGTAAAACAGCATTCATTCCTCTCTGCAACCGCAAAATCCTTTCAGGTGGAACTTTATCGATAATGGAACGTTGGAAAGACGATTAATTGTCGCGAAAGTTTAAGAGTTGCGACGGTGGACGACAGAAAGGTAGAGGGTGAATGACTGAAAGAGAAAACGAAAACGGGGTTCTTTGCATGCTCACCATCGGGAAGCATTCTTGCATGCATTGTAAAAAAAATGTAATGTCTCAAGTTAAAACACCGTACAGCAAAAGTTATTTAATGTTTTAAAAAATCGCATTTTTCGACCGGAACTTACAGTCGAAAAATGAGATGTACAAGTCGGAAGTGGAGACGAAAACTGAACGAAATGATAACCGTCGCTGGTTCTTAAACTCACATCTCAAGTTCCAATCTGACCGCTTGTCTTATAGCAACAAAAAAAAATATATGAATCTCATGTCCAGAGGTCCCTAGCGTTGAAAATAGTCGTCAACCATCAACTCGTCGCCGCCTGTCGCCCCCCCTCTGTCGCCTCAGAAATAACACTGTCGGACGAGTCCGGCCGCGTCCACGAGTCGGAGAAAGGCGAGATGCACTATGAAAGTGTACTCCGGGAGAGAAAAAAGCCACCGCCGTTCAAAAGCCTCCGAGGGACAAGGGTCGAAGGACCTCCGGATGGATGCCAAAGCTGGGAAAAACGAGAGTGCAGCATGGCGTTGCCATTTAAAAAAGAATTCGCGCGACCGTCGTCGCTTCGAGCTCATCTCTTCCCTCATAGCTACCCCCCTGCACTAACTCTTCTCTCCTTTCATCTCTACCTCTGTTGCAGGCTCCTCTGGTGCTTTTGCTGTTTTTGCTGCTTCTGGCTGCCGCCTCGGCGGTTGCCCGCTGAGCTCTATACCTCTCGCAACTTTTCGCTCTTATCCTTCTTGCGGCGTACACCTTTGCTATATACACTTTCGTATAGAGGAGAAACGCCGCTACGTTTCTCGCCACTGCTTGCATTACGAAATAATTCACAAAGGATGTTGGTTCGCGCGGTACCTCCGGTGAGGAAGAAGCGACGCCGGAGCATTTCGGTTTTCTACGGACATTTTTTTCGACGACTCAAGGCTCAAACCTTTTAGGTAAAATTGGCTCACTTCTGGATTCAGCGCCGTTGGCGTGATAATGAAAGAAAAGGGTCATAGAACGTTGGAAAATAAAATTCCTCGTTTCAATTGTTATTTACTCCGATCTGCATGGTTCAATGATTGTCTAGGAACATGAAGATTTTTAGGTATTCATCTGCTGAAACTGTCCCTATGCAATATGTAGAGCTAACTGGGGAGAACGTGCGCGGGTGAATCGATTCCATACGCTTCCCATTATCGGCACAATTTATGCTACAAAGAACGTGTGTGCGTGCAGACATAGCAGGGTAGGGTCTTCATCGAGTCACGGGAATCAAACAGCTGCGAAGGGTTTCCACGAGTCGATGCGAGAAGCAGCTTTGGAAGCAAATATCATACACATGGAGACGCGGACAGACCAAGCGACTTCGGAAGATCCGGAACGTATGCGATCATCCGGGATTCGCGATACTAATAGCCGACTTAATGCCGAACCACATGATTTTGTGCATGATGTTTGCCCCGTTTGCTTCAGCGGCCTCGCGAACCTACCTTGTGCTTTGTACGATGTCGATGATGCAGATTGGATCTCGGATGTTCGATGCTGGCGGTGGCGACGACGTGCTCGCCGGAGGTTGTGGGCCCAGGATTTACCTTTGGTGGTCTTGGATTATGTTGGGCACGAGGCGGCGGTGGCGGCAGGGTGGCAATGCTCTGCGACCGATCCGGGGTTCGAGGTTCCTGGATTCTTTCCATCTCGTGGCACCGGCATATTCCGCCGCCGTTGGCTCCGAGCCCGCCGCCACCCCCTGAGCTTCCGCCGCCGCGCAACCCCGCGCTCAGAGCTGCCGCAGTCAGCTTGCTCGCGTAATAATACATCGCGCACATTTATCCGGCGAGAGCTTAACACCACGACCCGAACGCCACCTCACTCCAGTCATCACTGACGGCGATGACGATGTGGTTTTATCCAACAATCTACACTTTGACGCGTTTGTCACCACTGTTAATCTTGTCGTATCTTTGACGACCGATGCTCGGTATATCCGCTTACGAGACGCGCGATAGCGTCGCTCAAAGAGGCGGTCACGCACACGCGGCACTCACCGCGGACTCGATCGTTTCTTCTCTAGAATTTACAATGACATCGTTATAAAGCGTTCTTTGATCATTGAGTTACCGACGGGCCAATCTTGCCGCGTTCATTTCAGAGTGTCTCACTGCAGATTCCTCGGACTTTTATCCTCCTTGGGTTTTCTATCTGCACGGCGCAGCTGCTGTAAGTACACCGTTTGTTTTTCTTAACTACATCGTGCTTCGCAAACATCGAGGCGCTTAACCCTTTGAAGGCTGGTTGTGCCACTCGGAATCATAAACCCGCTACGTTTACCATTTTCCAATGTCGGAAAAACTCGGGGAGGAAGCGTCAAAGAGAATGAAACTCTTCGTCCAACCAGAACCCACAATTTGCTAGCCACTTTCAGACGGCTCGAACAGTAACGTAATGGGGTAAGAAGGAATCGCGACTGAATTCATAAAAGAGCTTTTGAGTGTGGTCTCCTTGATAGCGGCAGAAAGAAAGAGGTTTACAAACATCCATATAATTATCGCAGCTGAGAAATGGGTTAATCAGCTTTGAAAAATTATCGTTTCCGACCGTTGGCCTTTGGCGATCGATTCATCGAAGAGGATTTCTAAAAACGGTGAACGGTACACCGGCAGGTCGAAGTATGAGTGGGGCAAAACGTAATACATGGCACTGGCACATAATCACATTTCCAGCCAGTCGCTAAGCTCAGGTTCTCAACTTCGCCCGTTAAATATAACGCGCGTGCATCCACGGTATTACGGGAGCGCGTAAATCTTGCAGGTGAAAACACCGTATCGAAGATTGCAACCTCAACAAAACAACGGATCCGATTCGCACCGCTTTTTGACGCTCCATATCCGACAGTCAATGTTGCCTGATGAAGGTGAACAAGCTCTCGAATCCGCGCGCAAACACACTTGTACCAGCGTATACATCCGGAAGTATCGTAAATTAATCGTCCAAACTCCCTGGTCGAGTCGCAACGACACACGTGAGGCGAGGCAGTGTTTACTTGATTACGGAGTTTAATGCGATTCCCAACTCCGCTCAAACATTACGGCATACTCCGAGGATGTGCACAGTGTTTGGCAAGTTATAAGGCAGTAGACGCGGAACCAGCGCACGCATACCACAGTATTTATCTTTTCGACTAAACTTTAACATTTTGCTGACCAAACTGCGATGGTAAATATGTCGGGAATACCAAAGAGAAAAATAAAAAATCCCAGACAATTGGAGATTTTTTGTTTTTGTCGGAACTTTCCGTTTGATTCTAGGTTCCGTTTTCATGCGAGCGGTACTTGATTGACGATCGATTATCACATAATTTGGTGAAAATAACTGGGTGAACGGAAAAGGAAGGTGAGGAGCGTGAAACGATGCGCCGCTGCGATGATGGAAGGCATTGGTTGATATAGATAGATGGACGAACGGATATAAAGAAGATAGAAAGAGTTGAGCCGGAGTAGTCCGACGTTCCGATCGATTCTTTTCCCGAACAAAAGGCATTATTTATGATGAGGTGGTTAATAGTCTCCGCGCGGACCGAAACCCACTGTTAAAATTCCCGTAAATCTTGTGCCGCTATCTATAAAATTCCGGCGAAATTGTACGCGGGCGTGAGTGAATCCTTTCGAGTAAACTCGCGAGCATTAAAAACGCTTCTGGAAATTTACCGGGACGTCGGTGAGTATTGCGCGGGAGACCGTTCGGACGGCAGTTCCAGGTGGGCACTTTGATAGGGGAAAAAATCTACAGGAGGACGAAGTAGATGAAGAACGAAATAAAGTCAATTGGGGTCGGAACATGTAATTCACTGTTCGCAGATAAATGAGTCGAGAAATTCTCGTCGCTGAAGAGCGTATGGAACAGCGTATTAACAGCGCTCCTGCATAGCATAAGCTGCGGGAGCAAACGTTGATAAAAAAAATTATTGAACTTTCGGTCGAGCCTCGATTTTTATTCTTATGATTCTTTTACATACGTTTATTAATAATATCTTCAATTACGTGAATCAGATTACGATCCGATTGACAATCGAATAAAATATCTCCAAACCGGACATCTGAAACTTGTCACTGACACTGTGCATGTGCAAACGATAGGAGGTAATGTATCGCATCGATATCTCGCATCTCGCGTTATCTTGACGGCGTGTATTCGACGCTTTGGGGTATGGCGCGATGTATCTGGCTCACGCAAGACGCTCGGGATATCTCAGTACGGGGGAGCCTGCGAGAACATCGGGTACTAAGCACGTCAAGGATGCCCAGAAGCGCAAGCACCGGATCGCAGGATATCCTCCAATCGGAGCAGCATCTCACCCGTCTCGAGTTATCGAGAGCTATTACTATCAATCACCGACGATTCAGTGTTGCACTTCACTCGATAAACCCGCCGAGTTGCGCCCGACCACCTCATCGTGCATTCTATACCTCGTTAATCGAAAAACTCGAAAAAAAGATGAAGAGCGCATAACAATCGTCCATGAAGTCCGGCAGCTCTGCAGGAACTTTGACAATGGTTCGTTAACAAATTCTCCGAAATTTACGATCAGACTTTCCTTCCACGCTCAGATACTTCCGCACATTCTCGTATGAGTATGAATCTGTCGATAAAATTTGCGGGTGTGTGCTGATATTCATCGGATAATCCGAATCAGCTTCGGTTCGTGAATCGGCTCGCAGGCAAGATTACGAATATCAATTAATTATCGAAACAGGCGCCCAGACTGCGGTAATTATTGTACGCTGTACCGTGGTCGGCGAGCGGTAGCTTCATGGAGAAGGCGGATGAGCGATGCGTTCGCACTATGTACAAAGTGCCAGTAGGAGAGAGGCTGTGCCTCGCGATTTCTCCTATCGGATGAATGTGTAGTCTGACTGCCTAAATTGTGGATACTAATTAGAACAACACGTCGGTTGAACAACGGTTCGGACGGCTCTGATTCGTGACGCAGCGATTGGCCGTCATGTAAGTTGCGTCACCGGTAACGCGCCCGGCGATCGAGGAGATGGCGGTCGAAAATGGAGAAAAAAAGGGCGGGTAAAAATTAATGATCGGTCGGGAAACGGCTAAAAAGTATCGTCACGCGGCGATCGCTCTCGATGGCCGAGCAGCTCCGACTTTGAATTGTTCGTTTAATATTTCTGTCGCGAGACGCATAAGCGTTTTTCGACGACGGAAGTACTGCACACCGGACACGCGAAGCCATCGAGAACCCGTTGAGAACACTGTCATTAATAACGTTTTGCCATTGCTTCCGCCTCGCTCGATCGGAACGTAACGAAATTTCGCTGGCAAATGGATTGACGGGCCGTTTTTTTTTGCCGGTCCATGCTGTTCCGACGTAAAATAATTGCAACTGATTGCGGCTATTGTCTCGTCGGAGCGGTGAATGTTTAATTAATTCGAAGAAGCTCGTGAAAGATTTGTACAGAAAATTATTATTATTTTCTTCTGAACATTTTTGAAAGTTTTTGTTTTGATGGATCGAATTTGCGGGAAAGATTCTGCGGGGATGTAATTTTCCTTTTTTTTTAACTCACGCTTTTATCATCACTGTCACGTTTTTTAAGGCCGATTCAGGTATTTGCGGAATATACTGCAAAATTCGAACAAATCATTGAGAGTTCTTTACAGACCTCCGACGGGGAGGAAATTCGTCGGTCACACTGGCGTATTCCAGTTTTATGATTGTTCGCGGTGTTGCATCGGGGCGCGGATGTATATGGGTATTTGTGCGATTGCAAGTGAAAACTGCGGTCGTCGAATAGCCGTTAAATAATGCGCTTTTATAAGAGGTCCGGAAATTAAACGGCCGAAATCCGTCCGTACCGGATTTCGTCCTATCGCGGATTTGCAAGCCGGCTGAGTTCTGGAATGTGCCAGTGCATTCATTTAATCGATATACCGTCCGATTATTTTGTCCGAAACCGGCCTCATAGATTCTGCACGTATTGCCAATGAAATTTGAGCTACCGTACGAATAATTCACTTTGTTTGCAAAACGATTGAAAATAAAAAGTTCATGATAGTTTCGTAAATAAACCGAATTGCAGGGCAAATTACTGAACGCCCTCTGTACGGCACATTGCGAAGTTGTTTTATTAAAGAAAAATCGCGCATTTTTATTGCCAAAGGACAATCTTTTATTCTCGGCAAGAAACGGTACTAATGAGGCGAATTCTAGTCTGCCTGGCCCAATGTTGCTTCACTGACTATCGGACCTATCGTTATACTTTGTTCGTGCAACAAAAATTCGCTAACAATGAAACAAAGTTTAAAAAAAAGGTACTAACGAAGGTACTTTGGGCGTTGTTGATTACATTTTCGCGTCTCCGGTTGCTGATGGGAACGCCAGAGAGGAGAATAACTGAGGAAGAGCAGCGAAAAGGTAAAAAATTGAGTTCTTTCGGCCTTACACGTCGGACACACTGGTAGATTCGTGTTAAAATTCTTTGAGCTACCAAAGCGTCTACTAACTAGATTTAAAGGGGGGGGATTGCGGTTGCCATGGTTGGTTCCTGGCTGGTATAATTTGTGGGAATTTCAAGGTATTTGCACTCCACCCTGGAATTGACTATTCCACTTCCCAACTATTCTAAACTTTCCGTCGACATAATCTAAGTCACGATGAAGTATTTTTTTTTCTTCGTTGCCACAAGTTTTCACATGCAGGAGCGCAGAGATTAAAGTGTTAATTCGTTCGATCGGAGACACACAAACTTGATGTAAGCAATTGAGAATTTGATTACCGCGACGTTGGACTGGTGTGAAAGAAAGAGTTCATAATTCCAGTCAAATTGAAGCTGAACAGTCGGTAAATAAGGGTACAAGTGTCGCAAGACAGGACGAAAGGAACGAGCTAAATGGGCAAGGAAAACGGTCACATAAAATTGTAAAACCCGCTCGAATCCGCCGGCCGTAAAGTGGGTGGACGAAACGAGGCTAAGAGTGGAAAGGATCGAGGAGGAACAGAAGGAAGTGGAAGGCGGATGAAGAAAGGATGAGCCGAGACTGGTCTTTCGGCTCTCGTGAGTAAACGATTATAGAGTCAAGCCCGAAAGACATTAAAGGTGGTTCCCGAAGAAAGCTTCAGAATAAGTCGCGGAGAAAGAAAGAAAGAGCCAAAGTCTCGATTCTGTTCCCGCGAGAAAGCTCCGAGGCTCACGCTTTTGAATCGACGATAAAGCCGAAACGGGTGCCGTGGGTAAACACAGTGAGGTTGTCCCAGTCAATATTGAAGCTTCATCTACTGATCTTGCAGCCCTTGTTCGATCTATCCGGTCGAGTACAACATAATTCGGACGATCGCTCACTTTCGTAATGTCGATTTACCGTAGCTATGGCTAATTCGAGAGAAAGCGATAACAGTTTTTGATTTTTACCTTTTTTCCCCTTTACTGTCATGAATAAGTTTCACTCTTGTTTGTAAAATTAGAGCCGGGGAGTCGGAAAGTAAAAAAAATTAACTTTTTTCCCCTCAACCTTTACTTTTTTCCGACCTTACTGTATGTTTTAACCTACCGGAATAAACTCGAGATGTATCGCCATTTGAGTTTCAATAAATGTTTCAATCGTACTCCAATTAACAGGCACTCTCTATCTACATTATTTAAATGACCCGTAGTCGTTCTAGAAAGGGCTACTATAATTGCGAATGAATATCGCGGAACCGCGAGTCTCTTTCATTCGCCTCGAGGGAATAACGTTAGCAATTTATATGAGATCGAGCAAGCAGTCTGGTAGAATAGAAAAAAAAAGTATGAACCTTGGAAATATCTCGACTGAGGTATATCGAGTTCATTTGCGGATGCATAGAATCTTTCTTTGTGTTCCGCGACAGAAGGAGACTCGCCCGATGCTACCTGTAATCGGTGCAATCTCGTACAGTGCCCATAAAGACCGCAGGTAGTCCTCACACATCGACGGAGACCGATAAAATTTGCTAGTAAATCCAAGAGTCATATTTTAAGACGTTACATTGAATTTTAGATCGGAATTTTACGCGAATTTCATTGCGGGCTTAAGATGTATCTGAAGTTCTAAGTTAAGTTTACCCTCAAGTTATAAAGATTGATAAGCACTTTAAACATTGACGCTGAAGCTACAAAGTAGGCGAGACAAACTTCGATATTAAAACTGATCGCAAATCGAAACTAATGTCTCAAAGTTTGACCTAAAGTCTTATTGTTTCCAAAAATTATCGATGATAACTGACCTCCCACACCAATAAATTCAAAGAGTCAAAAAGGAGACTGAATTGTCGTGAGACGTTATGCTTAATTACGGTAATCGTTCTCAGATCATAATAATATGCTTTTTTCCATTCTTCTTTATATGGATTGTATCCTCGCGACAATAAACTGTTGCTCTATCGAACGGTGTATGTGGTACTTCTGTTGAAAAATTCAAGTGGATCAGCGACTGCTACGCTATCGCGGTTATTCGACTGTGATAGAATCGCCGCGCAGCGTGCTTCAGGGTGCCCAAGCTGGTCTTACTATCAGTGAACGTAAGGAGCCATAAAAAAGTTATCAACCCCCCATTCTCCCGCAAGGTACACAGTTCCGTATCAACGAGTGTCGCAGAGGCGCGCGTCAACGACGTCCCGTTATCGGACTTGATGCGATAGTCCCGTATACACCCCGTGTATACAGCGCGACGAAAAAGCAACAAGCTCCGTTGCTTCGTGTGCCACATTTCGTTAGAATTTCATCACGCCAGCTCAACGCCAACCAAGCTAGGCTAAACGTTCCATGCTTCTCTCGGTTAATCTTTACGGCGTGATAAAAATGTTTACTGTTACCGGTTAGCGTTGCAGTGACTTTATGCATTCTCCGCGAGGTATACGAGAAACGAGCGGAGAGCCAAGTAATAATGGCATGGCAAGGGAAAATATTTCACGGAAATTAAAGACGAGATCGATAGCTAAGAATCGGTGAAATGCCATGTGTAAAAACTCGACGAGATTTGTCGAGGATGTAGAAGAATATTAAATTCAATGAACGACATTAGGCAAAGTACATTGCAACACTAAAGTGTTGTAATGTACACACAATGACAACACGAGCCCCCCTATGAAAGCGTATTAGTACGTTTGGTAACTCGAGCGTAAAAATCGTATCGGCCAACAGCAATCGCCGTGGACATTAGAACCAGGGAGAACGCGTTGATACGCCGATGAATATAACGGGAGTATAGTATTTACAAATACGAATCGCGAGAATTAAAAGCTCGGACTCGGTGAAGCGGAGACAGCGGAGAAAATAGTACGAGTATCGATTAAATGTAGCCGACTAATTGCCACGGCGAACGGTGATCGGTCGTGAAACGATACTAACGGGAGGAAGCAAATTGTTCGGTTGTATGTAATGCGATATTGTTAATACCGGATTGTATTACGTGACCTGTATCGAATACATGTCAGCTCGTATGGCGAACGTTCTACGACATTCCCTATGCTCGCTGCTCTCAGGTAGAAACATACTTGCGTAACGATCGGTCCTGTCCGAATACGAGTTATCTAGACGCGATTCGTTACATTGCTAATCATGAATCCTATTTTTACTAATTTTTTGACTTCCTGGATATGTTGCTCTATGTATCAACGCAAGAAAATCCAGGCATTTATGGATTTCCTTGCCATCAATTTTTCTCAGTCGCCGTACTTCTTTATTCCGACACTTATGCAAATTGGCGAGGGCGCCGACGGAATTGTCGAACGCATACAATCTGGCGTTAGAGTCCGCTCAGAAAGCCCAATGATCTTGGCTGCCGTTCCATCCCACGCTTGTTCGCCAGAGCTGATGCAGGGTTTACGGAGTTCACCAAAAGTCTGTCGAACGGGCAAGCTGCAGACCCGGCTTGAGTAGAAGCCGGCCTAAGTGCATGCGGTTGAGGAATTGCCCAATATGGCTAGGTGTTCGGCGTGACCGGCGTCGTCGCTCGCGCTAATTTTGCACGGCTCTTGCTGAGGTTGTGAATCTCAGTTACACCTATCGATACGACGATGCAGTCTCCCGAAATTGCTCCTGACAAGGAAATTGACGCGAGAGGAACGGTAGGAAAAATGAATAAAGAATCGAATTTACACTGTCCTCAACTCACAATAGACTTCAATAGCAAATAATAAATACCGTGGTTGAATGAAAATAAGAAGTAACTAAGGATCGATGCTGACGTATTTGTTAGGCACTGAACGATAGAATTCATATACGCGCAGTGCCGTTGCTCTTAGCCAGAGCCGAGCGGACGAGATCTGCGGACTCGACCTAACTAACATCAACTGGTGGGATTCGAATCCTGATGGTGGAACCGAGCGATACTGCAGACATGCCACGCAGCATCCCTTGAATCTCTGCTTTCACTCCGGTTAAGTTTCCTCTTTCAATCTCCCGGTGTCGCGCGTGGTCATGGGCGTTTGGGCCCGCAGAGCCATTAGCATCCAAGTCAACTTTTATACCTTCTGTGTGTTCCAGGTACAGCACACCGGTTACACACTGCATCACCAGTCCTTCAATCGGCTCGCTACCCCCGACGGTTCTTTCTCCTTGCATTTAGCTCGTGAACGCCGGAGCACAGACTCCGCGTTCGCTTCACTACGCGTTCGCTTCCCCGGTCTAAAATACCCTCTTTTCTTTTTTCTCGTCAGCGCTTTCACGTGCATGCGCTACACGGTGCTCAGACCCGTCGAATCTGCGAGCCACCGTTCCGCGGGCCTGCCGATAGTTGTCTGTCACTAGAAAGGGAAGCAGGTCACGGTGAAAGGAATCGTATCAAGTGCGATGCAAAAATGAAACTCTCTCCGATTCGGAACTACATAAAAATCCTTCAGCTACAATCGATAACGGTTGAAACCAGAAGAACTAGGCCATGGCACAAGTACGCCAGGCGCTATTTTCGATAGGAGGAAAGACCGCACCAAAGCGGTTACCAATTGGGTTGTCCGATGAATTGGTCGGAGAATTTGAGAAACAAACAACGCCTGCTATTCGTGGTTTTATACTGGACTGAGTTGTGTCCGACGGTCGTGTATGTCCAGGAAATGGGGAAAACGTGCGTCGAAATTTCACTCGAGGTTTACCGCTGTTGGTGGTCAAGAATGGCTGTGCAGTCGTTCCGTCGATGGAAACAACGTAGCGAATATTGTAGGAGATATCGGCGGAACTCCGATGGGCCGCACAGGGCGGGAGGGGGGAGTGGCTCTATTGGAATCGAGGGATCGATAGATGCTTCCGGCAGGCATCGGCGGAACTGGACCGGTTTCGGAGCGAGATCGTCCGACGTCGCGACGTCTGGTTTTCGCGGTGACGGGCGTGTAACGCTATTCAGGGACTGTGATTTAGGTTTAACCGGTCGGATGGTTCCGAACAGGAAGTGCGCCCGGTGCATGGGGCTTGCTGGAAGCGACCTGGAAACGCGAAACACCGTATCAGGCAATGGCACGGGATGGGGGAGGGGAATTGCCACGTTCACAACCCTCGAGGTACAGACTTCATTAAACCGTTGGCATATTGTATGTTCCCATCTCGCGTCACCACTGGCGTCTACAGGTCGAGCAGTTCCGACCTTTGCCCAAACCCCCGTGGCCCGCACATGCGGTACCTGATACACTATCTATCGGCGCGGTACGCAGGGACTTTCCGTCGGCGTTACGTAGCACGGCAGTCTCGGTGCGCAGGGAGACGAAGTTACCTTTGCGGTAAGGCCCGAGTATACCTGAGGGAATTGAATGAAGGACCAGACTCACCGGCGCGTTTGCGGATTTCTTACACACATGGGAACTTTCGCGCACATCGACGACCGCTCACCAACCATGCAGGATCCCGCTGCCACGGTACAAACGCTTCGCAGGTCGGAGTTCCAAAGTCGATTCCAAACGAGAGTTATCCAATTAAATTGGCCCGTGGAGCTGAATCCACACCGGGCGGGATGAAAGCGGTAGGAACAGTGCGGAATTGAGTCGAAGGATTTCAAGTTACTTCGATTCGATTAATGAAAGCGAAGTAATTACGTCGCCCACTTCTTCTTTACCTTTCCATTGTCATATACGTTAGAAGATTCTCGCAGGAAACGATAAGTCGGGACTCTATTGGTTTCGTTGATGCAAGAGATTCGGAGCTCTGAATCGAACGAGATAACGGTCTTAACATTTTACTGCTGGGTCGTCGGCCGGAAGTGACGACTCTTTGACGCACTCATCCTGGTTCGACTGCGGTGCGGGGTGCGAAACGTTCCGGCAGTCGGTGACGAGTTTTCTCGTCGCGCCGGGAACCCCAGGATGAGAAACTCTCATCGAAAAGCTCGAAATCACGAATCCGTTTCGTAATGTATTCCTACAACCCTCCCAAACTCGGACCACCGTGTCGAGCCACGTGTTGCTATATCACAGGTTCGTTCTGGGGGGCAGCTGCGTTTATCAGAAACCCCGCAGTGAAGTTTCTCCGTGCCCATCCACTAATATACATATTACCATCGCTATCTCACAGTCTCGGCTGTTATATCACCGGGTCTGCGCCATACCCGCGTCTCGACTCTTCGCAACTATCGCGACCCACACTCCAACTCCAACCAGCTTCGATCTCTCTCTCCAGCGCTGCTCCTCGCTCACTCGGGGTTTCGGTTTTCTACTATATGGCTCCATGCAACTCTGCCACGAGTTTTCAACGTGTCGTATGCTAAACCGGCTCTCGACCAAATGTCGAATGTAAAGCAGTTTATACGCGAACGAATTTGCAACGCTTATGAGAAGTCGCAACTGTGTCTCGTCGCTAGAGTGTATCGCTATCCCCATGTTTCTCTCGCCTCTACTCTCATCGTCTGTCCCAGCAGCAGACAACTTGGGCGGCGTAGGGGTGATTCTTACACCTCTACGACACCCGAAATTGAACCGCTTCGCCATGTATCAATGCGCCCTGATCGTTTTCAATCGCTGCAATTGGGAAAACCGGTTGTGTAACGCGTACTGTAGCAATATCTTCGGGGAAACGTAATCGTGACAACGTGTCGAAAGTCTTTCGCGGCTTCACAATCTAGTGTTACTGAGCGAGGGAGAAAGGGAGCAAGATCGTATTTGCGTAGGACAGAACTTTACCGCCCACGCCCAGAAGTCGGCAAAACTTCGACGAGAACGGGCTCCGTCGGTCGCAAAATGTTTCACCCGAGGTGGCGCAAAGAAACGTGAAAAGTTTCGACGCGAATCCACGGAAGACTTCAACTGTTTCGAGAGCACGTTGTAAATTTTTGGTTTTTTTTTTCCTGTTATTAGTTCCACATTAGCACCCTTACGAATTCTCCGTCAAATGGAGATTCTTCAGCGTAAAGTTGAATTCCCACTGGAGTTCGAGCTGCGGCGCTGTTTCAACCCTCATCGCAATCTTGATCAGATCTTCCGTAATAGAATAAATTTTGATGCCTCACGCCAGGCCCTGATAATGCCCAGGATCTCATCAGGCTCCGATTTATCACTCAAAATTCCGAGATTTGTCTCTGGGTATTCTTCCCTGCAGCGGAAGAGACAATGTATCGTGAAAAATATGTAGCGATGTAAGATCGGTCTTCATAGAAAAAGGTCTGAACTAAGGCGTCTGAAGAAAACAGACGCGTGATAATTCATACTTGAAATATCTAGCCGTGCTTGTATTAATAATACTCGCTCCAAAACCAGACACACGCGCTTATTAATTCGCTCGATCGTTAGCGTATTTAGATATCTACGAAGAAACCGAAAGACCGATTTAAGAAAACAACGAGTGCATTACCGAATAGCAACAGGCCTACGGTAGATATGATACACATAAAGCCGCTGCGATGAATAGGTACTTGTTGCTTACACGATCCTGGGGAGGCCTAGCTGGAAGCTTTCCAGGGGTTATGAGCAGCGAATAAACCTCAGATACTATATCAAATTACACATGTACATGCGGTTAAGTATCATCCGCGGCGACCCTCCCGTCTGACCAATGCCGGGGAATCCCCTCTTGAAAAAGCCCGGCACAGCGTACAGTCACGAAACTCGTAAATCCCAATAGCCCACCTGGCCAACGATGGGATTTCCGTCCTTCGCGTATATACACCGCGCGATATACACGCGAATATAATGCATCTATATAATGTGCAATGCCATTATGCATCGCGCTCCAAATCCGGCATTCCAATATTTGATTTACCCGATTACGCGGTCTGTTTGAGTGGATTGAAAATTTATAGTGGTGTGCCGAATGTATCTGTGTACGGGCCCGGGCAAATTGTACGACGTGCTCTGAGTTGCACTCTCGTGTCGCTCCCTGCACTATACAGGCTCAGAGTAAACCTGCCGGATCATCGTTTGTGTCTACACATCGCTGGGAACATCGGACGGAAATCCTCGGACGGTTCGCGCCAGCTGATGCTGTGATTCATCATTTATTTTTTGGCTGAAATCGAATCTTTCGGTGGGACAAGCGACTGCATCGGGACCAGACAAGAACCTGGCGAGGACCCTTTAGGGCCTCGTCAACACAAATCTGGTCGGCTCCGTTTACGCTAGGGACGTTTCGTAGTCGCTTACGATCAGGGAAATCCCAATGGTGTTGAACGATCAATTTTCACTCGAAATTGCGTCTGCAGCTACGAGACGTGTAACGTCCGATCGTAAAACTGGCATTTCCGGATATCAAGACGACGGAACTACAGTGTACGGTCAGGGCGGTGAATATGGCGACACCGCTAATTAAAGTCAACCGTGCGCGACATTCACCAAATGTTCCGCATCCGAATCGTGATCCGAGCTTTTGCGGGCCGAAGTAAAATTCTTAGACCTTCGGATAAGGATCGCCTTAGAATTAAATTAAATTGTGAAAAAGGAACGCAGCAGGTTCAGCGGTGCGGACAACCTGCGACGACGGACCGCAGAATGGGTTTGGCTAGTCGAGTTTCCGGTCACGTATGTATGCATTGATGTGAAATATGCCGAAACGTTCAATTAGCTTGTCGTCCAATGGTAAACTGATAACACGTTCGCATGATAACTCCCAGCTGCGGTTTGACAATCGGATATTCAAATTGGATCAGAATCGAAGTCGCGTCGCTCGGGTTGATCGGGCTTGGTTACGACAAACGAATTTCCTAACCGTCCATTTGGATACGTAGAAAAAAAATGAAGTATAATTTTTCCGGGAAAAGATTGGGAATGCAGAGCGAATAAGTAAGCGACGGTTGCCGAGATTCCCTGGGTTACGCTCGGTGGCACGAGTTTGCTAAGGTCGAGCCTTGGGCAGCACTTTGGCACGTGGAAGTCCGTCATGCTGAGTGTGCTTCGGACTAAGACCGGAAAGGCCCGCAGGTTGCACTTGCCCCACAACCCTTTCCTCTTCGCTGGCTGGTGCCTGCAGGAGACGTATAGCTCACAGAATTCACCGTAGGCAGAGTAGAACAAGGCGGAAAGGCAGGAAGCATAGGCCGTCTACCACTACTGCTCCCGCTTTGCGGTCTGTCCTGTCAAAGCCTTTGGCCGATGTGGCCCGAGCCATGCGGGACGCTGCTACTCCGGGGAACCCCCCGTTCGCAGTGGTTTGGCTCCGTGTCGTGTCAGACGGGAAGGCTCGCGCACTATTAACCCAGAGGTCTTAGCCCCCGAGCACCAGAAACTCTTGGCTACATCCACTGCACAAGCCCGGTCCGCACTTCCGTTCCTTCGTCTCGTACCCGGTGAGAATCTTGTCCGAATAAATATATTTATCCGAGTAATATAAATTTGGTTACGTAAAATAAATTTGTTTCATAACAAATTTGTTAACGAATAAATTGATTGATAACGAAAAAAATGACTGAACGGAAACATTCGGAATACCTATAGCAGTGAGAAGAAATTTGTTACCGTTACAAAAATTTGTTACTATTACAAATTATTTTTGCTGGAAGGACTACAAATTTTTTGCCCTCGCAACGAAAAGAACTCGGCAAAGGCACTTTTGCTGCTCCAGATTGGCCCAGTTTCCACTTTTGCTCGAACATACTCATGCGCACGAGAAAATTCGATTTACAAGTAAGTGTCCTCCATCGTTATTTATCTCCTACAAAAAAAAATATACGAATGTTGTATTGTGCATTCACGAGATTAATGTACCTATCGATTCATCGTTAGCGCGGATGGGACTCCCCGCCCTCCACAGGATATCGCCCGATATATTGTGAACGCAGGCGAGCCGAAGTTTGAATTGAAAAAAAAGGGCGTAACAAACGAGTGTACTACGGAAAGGGAGTTGCGGCGAAAAGTAACAAACAAGCAAAAAAATTGAAAGATCGCAATGGTAGAAGAAACATAGAGTTGGAAGGGGAGAGGTCGATCGGCCTGCGCGGAAACGTCGCCGCGGTAACCAGCGCCGTAATGCACCGAGTGAATTCTCAGTCTACGGTATTTCTTTTTTCTTCTCTTTTAATACAAGTTTCACCTCATTGAAAGGGGCGGATGGAGAGGGAGAGGCACGCTGAATACGATTCTTGCCGTTCAGTGTCGTCGCGGCCCCGGCGAACGTGACTCTTCTTGCGCTGACCACGAGGTAAATTGCTCGGTACGGTTCGGAGGCAAGCCGAAAGGGTGCGGAAGAAAGCTGAGAGGGAGCTAGGGAGATGAAATGCTGAGTGAAACTGCTACCAGCGGGATACAGAGAAAAGTTGATAGCACAGTCGAGATACGTTACGGAGAACGCGAAACGTTATTGAATCACGTAGCGTGTTTACGTGTAACCCGTTATGACTGCGGTGTCGACTGTTGGATTTTTTCTCCCCACCTCGTGCTCTTTTCCTTTCGCGTCTCCGAATACGTCGTATGACTGCGCGTAAAAAAATATATATGTTCCCGTATTGTTTTTATCGAAGGAGGAAAAATGGCGTTCTCCGCGCGTTGAAACCCGCTGATGGACGGTATCACGACTGTCGCGATCTTACGACTGAACTCCCTCTAAGCAACGTCGATAACTCATCCTGGACATTCTATATTCACATGCACTCTCCTACGGAAACTCGTGTAATTTTTTTTTTCATACCCCACGCGGACCTCGGCTCGCGAGTCGCTGCGCGCCCTCGTGAACTCTCGAAGTCTTACGTTCAGTACATAAAATAATATCAGCATTAAAAAGTTCTTCAACGCGCGCCTCCAGCTTTCTTCGCTTCATGTGATCCCTTTGAAAGTTATATCGCTTGTTAAATTCGATATGTTTTTCACTGGTTTTTTTTTTAAGTTTCCCGAACCTTACCGTCGATTCGTGCTCCTTGCTAGGCGCGGAAGTGTGGAAATGGCGCAGGCGAGGAAACTTTGTCGACGCCTGTAGGTACATTTGGGCGCGCGGTTGTCACGTGGAAACTGAAGAACGCGGTATCATTAATGGTTGCTGAAATGAGACTTTTTCGTTTGCGAGGGAGCGCGACTATTAAATGTTAATTTATTCGTAATTCACGCTGGGCGTTTAACAGAACTGCAAGGGTCTGACGACGTCCCTCGCCCCGCCCGAAAAGTCGCACGCACGTGCATGGACGCATTTCCGGACGGGAGACCTAAAGGGCTCTCGCTTCGGTAAGCCAAAGTTTCAGTGACGACTTGTCGGACCTCCATAGGGACTCGGCGAGTTGCCGCACTTTGCGAATAAATTATGCGACACTCCACACTTCGGTACTTATAACTTAAAAATAAATTTTAAACTAATTGTGAAGCGCACGAGAACGAAGCGCGAGCTGGTGCGGAGACGGATTAATACTGATCTCGTTGAATTAAAATTTCAACAACTTCATCTCAAAATATAATTTCGACGTTGGCCACTGAGGAAGGTTGAATTTTACGTTTCCCGTCATTTAATTTGAGACTTGCGGCAATGAATACGCGAAAATACGCGAAAATACGCGAGGGTTGCATTTCATTAAAAAATAATCAAACATATTTTATGGCACTCGGAAATGTTTAAGGTTTATACTACGATCCTATTATGTGCTTTTACATATGAAAATCCAGTCCGTTATCGAATAATGGTCCCTAGGACTGGCAAGATAAATCGTCCGAAACAAGAACAATTGGAGTGGTTAGCTAATGGAAGAGAGAGAGGCAGGAGCAAGATAAATAGGGTTTTTGCCTGCGCAAAGCCTCTGCTCAATTCTACCGGAAACTTCTGAACTTTTTTTCTCTCCTTTTTTTTTGTGAAAAGTCGAGTAATTTTTTTCAATAGTAATGTCAAGGGTAAGCCCGAAACGAATTTAAATTGGGATTTTTAAGCGTCGGGGACGTCCGTTACCGGATGGAATATAATATACCCTCTCATTTCCAAGGCAAGCACGCGAGCTGTCTATGAATTCGGAACGAGGCTTCGTAGGTGAAAAATAAGCCGTTTGCCGAGAATGGTGGATTGATCGGATGCGAGCCGGGAGATTCGGTGTGACGAACTGTGCGAGGCATCGGGTTCCAAACAGGACTAGCATATAGTGAGGCGAGACCGTCGAGTCACACTCGACTGGAACCACTCTGATTCGCGTGGATCGACACACATACTCCTGAGCCGGCCCACCTCCTCGTCGTCTCACTTCCTAAGTCACACCAGATTATCGGCTCGAGTAGATTCACCTCCGACGTTTCGCATACCGAGTTGCTGTGTGATCAACGATTTCTCGACAACCCATGACCCGAAATAGGATCATGTCGGATCACCGAATAAATCCCAAGCTCGCGAACGGACCCTGTGTTCACCTAATTAGCCACGAGTAGTCGGAATAAACCATCGCATCGGGCCGAATGGCATCACAAAACAAGCATTGCGGAACCCTGGCAAAAATTCCGGAACATCGAGCCGATGCCCTGCAACTAATTTTTTAGTGCTTTATCAGGGCCTGCTATGACGCTCCAAAAATGTAGAACAATCTTTTTCACGATATTGGCGATCGGTGCAATTATAGAGAGAAATAATCGCTAATAAATCGCGATGCAACAGTGGCAAGGAACATTCGAAAAACTCGAACGATGGTGATAATAAATTTCTGCGGCGAAAAAAGGAGGCGATAGCGTTACCGCAATATACGTTGTACAGTGGTTTAGATTTTTTTTACGAGCCAACCCCGACATTTTTTTTTTTATTTGACGATATTCTTTCATAAACGAGAGAGAGGACTGCTACGTATGTCTAGGCGCGAACTTACGAACTTGATTTTGCCAATAAATCCGTCCTGGTTTCTCAGTTCGAAACTGTTCATGGATATCCGCGGAATGTCGGAAAGGGAGGCTGCGGCGAATGCCGAGCCCTTTCGCCGAAGAGTCAATCGATCTCTGTTGGCACGATGTACGTCGCCAAACCAGCACTTATGAGATTAAGCTATCCGACGCTTTGCTGTACGGAGAACCTGAAGTGTATTAATCGAGATGGGTTCTAATCTCGACCTCTTTTCGATATCATCTCTATCTCGATCCGTTTGAAAATCCCCCAAAGTAATTTCTCTTTTTCAATTTTCCTTTCAATTTTTCTTTCTTCCTCATCGGTAATAATCAATTAATCGATCAATCGATAACCGCTAATGATCGTCGAAGTTGACTCACATCGGCAAAAAGATCATTCCCTTAAATCGAGAAGAATAAACACTATCGTAATAATCTGGAGTCTCTTTTGACTGTATATTAGTATAAAAACTCTGGGCTTGAAACACACTTTTTTTTCTTTCACTCGCGAAATTCCTCCGAATTGATTAAATTCGACATATCACAGCATCATCATCGAACTGTTTTTCTAAATCAATATTATCGTTATAGTCACGCTCTTTTTTCAAGCTGATTTAATCTGATGTATCACAGGTTTGTTATCGAACTTTTGTTTTATTTCTTAATATTAAGACGGATATTATTCACATCTCTATGACTAATTCTTATTTATTTTGGGGGCGGATGCAGTCGATTCCTGCGCGGGAAAATCGACGGCCAGTGTTTTTCCAATAAAGAGCGACAATTTGTAATTGTCGAGTTTTGTCACTTTCACGAATCACCTGGGCAGCCTCGCGCACCTTGTATTCTCGTAACGAGACGTCGGGCCACTCGTGAAAGGAGGGTTACACGAAATCGAGGGAATACGAAGAACAAACTTTCCCGCCACGAGATACGCGCGAATGGGATCTAACAATTTCCGGTAACCTCGGGGTGAGGGCGAGACAGAACTGGCACTCTGAATCCTCACATAGCTCGAAGTTGTGTCACCCCCGCCAGCGAGCTCGGGTTGAAGCTGCTAGCAGCAAAAGCCAGGGGGTACTGTGCGCCTGCGTTACACAATCACTCCTGCGCGAGTTCTCCACCACCCCGGAACAGCCGGAAAGCATAGGCACCTCTTTGGCTCCATGCATTTCCATACCGCCGAAAACTACTATACTGGACGCAGAAATCAGACAGGGTTTGAAATTCGCAGTGAACGTTTCAATAGTTCGACGAAAAATCAATCCGATCGGTGCAATATTTGTTAAACTTGCGAAAAAACGACGATAAGAAACACGAAGATAGAACAGATAGCTAACCGTAGGAAAGGCAAGGAAGGCCTGCCAGAAACAGTGAAACGATAGTTTCCAGCGAGCGATTGCAGCACGTTGGGTGCAAAAATCAAATGATGGTTGGCTGATTTGATATTCTCAACAGCCGTGAAAGAGATCAACATTTCTCTGCATCAAAACCACTGATTACAGTTATTCTAGAAGAAGGTTTATATTTTCATGCAATAAATAAGCTCGATAATGGGTTGATGATGAATCACGTGAAGCGTTTTTTTGCCCAAGAATTCAAAAAATTATTCGGAAACTAACCGTGAATCAAACAAATACGGGAAAAAAGGTAGGCAAATACAACCATGCGCTGCCCATTTGTGGGTTGAGGTGTTGCAGCGTTATCAATTTTGTTCACCGCGACGACCAATCAAGAATCTCCAAGACTATGCGACGTCCATTTTTAGCAAACCCGCGAAGCTTTTTACCTTGCAGAGCCCACTGTGCATCTATGTGTGGAATGCCATGAACGTATTCTTCGAGGAGTCTCCCGCAACCGCGGCATCTCTCATTGCAGGGCCCCTCTCAACCTTATAATCATAACATTTGCGTGCGAGGTTCTCCGTTCTCCGGCTCGTGGAAAATCCCAGAGGGTCGTGCTCCTGGATAACACGAGAGACACGCTGACTACCGGAGTTGCGAACGTGCCAGACGCCACTGGAACGAGGGCAAGGCTACTCCGCCCTGTCTGTATCTATCTGCGGCTCGGTCTTCTCATTATCATAACAGATGTAGGCGATAGCGCCTTGTGATCCGGATGCATTGGACGCTGTGTGCGTTAACCAAGCTATTCCGGAGCTCAGAACCGACATGGACGCATCGCCTCGAGGCGGCCGCCTCGTTGTTGCTGTATCCAACGCTAAGTCAGCAAAGGATGGGAATATTCAACATTGGTAGGGTTCAAGATACACACCGCTCGATGATGCATCCGGCTAATCATAATCGTCGTCATCAACGTCTATCCTTCGCGACTGCTAGGGCGGATCTTAACACGCGGCTACTACACTGTGCGTTGATGCGCCATCCCACATGCGGGTAAATTCCTTTTGATGACACAACAGTCCCCATGATAGTGTGCAAACGCTCAGTAATTTATTACTGTTTCGATATTGTTGCCTCACGTTGTTCCGGCATTACGTCTGTTATCTCGAAGGAATTTGAGGAACATCAAAGTGGCGCAGCCAGTGGCGAGTCAACACAATCTTAGGGTTAATTCAACATAACGATCAAGTTTTTGCGAGGGAAATATTTTTACATCTCAGCGAGAGACTTCTCTCAGGCGAAAGGAAATTCGCGGTTAGAAATTATAGGTGGAGGAGACATTGCTTGGATCTCAGCTGCGATGTCAAACGTTTCGCAGAAAAAGTGCTAAAACCGGTAGTGACGGATGAAAAAATTGAAAAATCTCGTCCTCACTTTCGGATTAAGAATCTAAAAATCGCTAAATAGGCGACTGTAGATTTATACTGTCAATGTGAGTATTTCGTTGCAAAATTTTTTTTACATACGGATTATTTTATGTGGTTAATGGCTGTCTATTATACTTGCGGTTTTCACGCTGACGACCCGACAGATGTTGTTACGAATTT
Source organism: Listrodromus nycthemerus (assembly GCA_963978505.1). Classification (NCBI taxonomy): domain Eukaryota; kingdom Metazoa; phylum Arthropoda; class Insecta; order Hymenoptera; family Ichneumonidae; genus Listrodromus; species Listrodromus nycthemerus. The sequence goes on along the minus strand of OZ021680.1, from coordinate 12,011,745 downwards.
CAGCATTTCTTACTCACCTGAAACAGAATAAAAACATTTTATTAGTTGAAGGAAATGTTTGATTTGTGTCTTTTTTTTTAGAGAAGCAACGATTTTCTGGTTGTCACAAATGGATTCACGCATTGTACGCAAATGTTTTTTCACCATACTATCTCATTGAGATGAATTACTACTTTGAATTCGACATTGGTAAAATGAAATACGTGTAGCTTGTTGCAAAGCTATTAGAATCGGAATGCGTGCGCAGCGAAATCCGCGAATCCACCGTCGCCTAATGAATAACATTACATGCAAGTCACGTAAGTTATTATTCGTAATGAACAATACGAGGCAACTTTGGTAACGGAAACTTTGTAGATTAATATTTGTACGGTAATTATTTCGAGGTGCCTGAAGCTCAGCATAATTGGATACCTAATAATTGAAGTGCATTCCGTCTCTGAAGAGGATACTGAGTCGTCGATTTACAATCGCCCAACTTTCGTGATATTCATTGTTGAGCGTAATTGTTTTTTCTCTTCGGTCCGCGTTCCAAACAAAATTCGTTTGTGCGATATTAAATTTTTAAATAAAAATGATGAAAAACAAGAAAGTATAAAATTTGTCGTGGACAAATTGTATGAGTAGAAGTCAAGCATGCTTATGTCACTCGTGGTTGAAATACCGTGAGGGCGAACGAGATTATGCCGATCTGATGGCGAAAAAAATTGGGATATACATTCGAATTCGAGTTCAAACCTCGGTCCAAACTTCGGCAAGACATCAAGTTGGAACTCAAAATATATCTTGAGCACTCAATGAAAATCGTGACAAAAGTCGGTCTTAAGTTCTATCTCAACAGCGCTCTTAAGTTAAAACCGAAGTCTCAAAAGTCGACCCGACTCGTGAATCTGGAATTTAAAAGAAAAGAAAAAAAAATAGATATCGATCTAAAGCGGCCGCTCCGAAAAGGTACAAGGCTACATGCAAAGAGCTCATTCTTTAACAATCTTAGTATATTGCTGTTTGCGTCTTACAGCCTGTTTACGATATTCGTTAGAGGGCAGACTGCTCGCAGGGAAGCCGAAGGAATTGCGCCGGACCGGAAATTCCTGCTGGATCTAATAGAGCGAATGCTCCGAGAGAGAAAGCAAATAGACAACAGACTGGTAAACCCTCCGTCCCGTCCGTTCGTTTTCGAACTGGCTGTTCGAAGGGGAAGTATAGCCAAGTCGCGAGTAGGGGGTGGATGGGGGGGGGGGGGCAAGGGTCTCGAAAGTTGGCGGAAGAAAGCCCGCGGAGTTTGGTGAACTCTTGTCTTTTGCCCGAACCTGTCAACGACGACGACGTCGAGCCAGACGGGGGTGTCACGTCGTTCATTCCTTCGCCACTGCGGACGGGGTCGTTTCTCGCCGTCCTCGACCTACCTCGAATTAATTCGCTGCAATTTAGTCACCTCCGGGGAGACAAAGACTGCTGTTTTTCCTTTCGCTTCGCATTCTCGCCCTGACCGCTCAAGTGAGGTCTTTAAATTCTCTGCCGACATTTTTTTCGATTAATTTGGATTTGTTTTTAGCTCCCGATTGGCTTCGGTGCAAAACCAGACCTGTGCGTTTCACTGCGAAAACTCACGTTGGCATGTTTTGCGAAGGAGCCAGTATTTCTTGAAATGGCAAAGTATTACTTTATCATATTTGAACGTCGCAATTTTTTTTCTTGCTATTTTTTCTACTATCGATCACGTTTGGCTCGGGACGTTCAAGTTGATTGAGAAAAAAATGTACCTTAACGCTCTAATTATACCACTACATTCTCGAATTCCAGGCGATGTGCACCCTCGGCGAATTACGCCTTTCACGCACGTTTCAGACACGCGCCCATGCTCGACCTCCACTCTTTTCACACCTACGCTTCTCAGTCTTTCGGATCGAGAGCGGGCTAATGAGCTTCGATCATCGTCGCCGATGCTCGTATTTACACGTGCTTCCGTGCACGAAAATGAACGGTCGTGAGCCACATTGCACACCGTTTCCTGAAGCTAATTAGAGTCATGACGCTCTCGACGAGCATATTTGCACGTCGAACGAGCATACATTTTTCCTAGCTCCGGACCGGCTGCAGCAGATGCTGTCTGAATAAAAGAAACTGAGAAATAATAGTATATTACTCTACAAGGGCAGAAAGTTTGAGATTCCTGCACAGCGCGCAGTGCAGGAATCTCAACTTTCTGCCGCTCTCAAACTTTCTGCCCGTGTAGAGTATACTTTCTTCTACTTTATTTTCAGTCGAAAGTACGTTAACTGACAAATCACCAATCGTTACAAATCAATACTCTAGTATGTTTTGATGCCTGCCCCGACATTTGCGGCACGAGCGAAGCAAGTGCGGCTGGTCGGGGGGGCATCAAATACATCTAAATGGACAAACCAAAACAATTAATAATAACTCTCATCTGAACTAGATAATGAATTTTTGTGATCTACTAACCATTTTTTGTAGGCTTCATTGACAAATATTTGTCAGCAGATATTTTGGGTAATGTATCTGTCAGTATAATGAGGTTAGCTTCTGCATCAAAGTTTCGTAATATCTCTTCATCGTCCGATGAATCACTAGATGATGATACCATGTTCATCTTTATGGCAATTTTTTAAATTATAACTATTAATGTAAACAGGAAACTTAAAATTCACAAAAAAAATGTTGAGGCTATTCGTCAGTAGCGAGCTACACTCGTCGGCTATAGTGAATTCTGTTTTTCCGCTGCCTCGTACATCAGTTCAGTGCATAACTAGTTTCTTGTAGCTCACTCGAACAGGGCGCATGCGCGCCCCTACCTAATCATAAATGTTAGACTTTGGGCCTCGCGATCGAAGCACAAAGTACGTACTTTCGGCCGTGGATAAAATAATAGTCGGGGCGGGCATCAAAGCATACTAGAGTATTGATTTGTAACGATTGGTGATTTGGCAGTTAACGTACTTTCGACCGAAAATAAAGAAAAAAAGTATACTCTACATGGGCAGAAAGTTTGAGAGCCCTGCACTGCGCGCTGTGGGGCGCAGTGCAGGAATCTCAAACTTTCTGCCCTTGTAGAGTAATATACTATTCTCATCACATTCCATGTATACTGCCCAATAATCCAAACTGTTTGCACTCACGAATAACGGAGTTAATTTTGTACAGAAAAATAAAACTATTCTCACATCTCCAATTTGTCCAACATTGTTTAGTCTTTTTATTTTTCATTTTTGAATTTCCGCTCTTCCTTTGTTCCTGCCGGACGAGTCGAGGGCTCGGGAATGCTCGCGGATATACGGCTCGGGCATAGCGCTGGACGAGTCTTCGCGGCGCTGGACGAAAACCGTCAGGAAATATTGGTCCGGACAAAAAGTTCCACCGTCGTCTCTGTCACGCTGCAGACTCGTACCTCACTCGGGCCACTCTCTGTGCTTAGATTTAATTTTCAGTTTGGATCCCAGCCAACCCTGGAATAGTATATGCTGAGCGTGATACGCCGGGGAGGGTTGCGAGGGAGATCGCGGGTTGGAGAGGGTGCAGAGAAAAGCGCGTACAGTCCGCGTATACCAGAGTACCAGACGCCGGAAGAGCGAATACGCATAGTCTCTGCAACCACGACCAACCACCACGTCGACCAGAATCCTGGTCCCACTGTGACGCATATAATAATATATTACTGAAATTCAATATCACCCGTAATTTCGTTCACGAGCAGGAACGAATGAGCCACGCGGAATAAACGACTGAACTTTATCTTATACGCGTAAAATTATTGGTACCGACAATTTACGCCCAAGTCATTTTTCCTGCTGGAGTAAAAATTGTCGATCAAAGAGGTGGTCCATATTCATCACTTTCGCGTTTATATTTTTTAGGTCAAGAAAAGCAGGACGGTAGTGAGAGCGAAGTTTTCGGTACAATAATACCGTGAACGATAAATTCGAACTGATTATGAACCAGACCTCATTGAATAAGCACCATTCGATGTTGACCGCATATTAGCTCGCGATAACGAAAATTCGGAATACGTGCCGAATACCGTGGGAAACTCAGCTAATGAAATTCCCCTTTCACCAGCAAATAGTTTGGTTTGCAATAACAGAACGAAGTTGTGAATTCTCCGATGTGTTAAATTGCTAGCCCAGAGGGCGACTTCCACCCATTACCGGATAGAGACCTGCCGTATTTTTGAATTTTTTTTTTTTTTACCATCCCGTGAATTTTTGCTTCAACCGCCGGTCTATCATGCTCTCTGTACGATTGTCAACACGAAGACCCCCTGCAGCTTTGGTGCCATCATTCCACGGACTTTGTTATCTCCGCTCCGAATGTTTCTACGGTTAATTTAATTTGCATTTGTTTAACCCTGGCCGGAAGCCAGAATAACCCTTGGCGTGACCGGCGGTCGTTCGGGCCTGTCAGAAAAATTCTCCGACACTGTACGTCTCTCTGTTCTCAATGCAAGGGGACTTTAATCAAAATCATTGGAATCCCAAAAGTCAACTAATTCAGTTAACTCCTGAGAGTCAACTTTGATATTATTATGGATTCCACGCATGAAAAAAGTAGTCTTGTTTTTTACTGTTCGAACATAAGTCACAAGGTATAGAAATCATTAAATATCAATATTCTCGATTGATTCGTGACAAGTATAACTTTCGAAAAAATTGCACAATACGAACTGAATCAGTCCAACCCCCCTTATAGTTAACGTAACTTCATCGCAAAAAAAATTCATACTTTTATTCCACATGGAAATAGAAAAAAAAAGGGCTTTGAACCGTGGAATCGATCAATGTATGTTGTTCGGGCGTGTTGTATGGGTCGTCAACGTGGGACAAGGTATTGCCCTCGGATCGATGTGGCACGCGCTATAAATTCAAAAGTGCGGCTTGGGCCCCATTCGCGTCATGGTGGGAAAGTACGGATTGGTCGGGAAAGCTATGCCAGAGCGCTGCGCTGCGAGAAAACTCGTTCTCGTTGGAACGGGCGAGAGAGCGAGACACGCTGTCCTCCGGACCATTTTGCCCCATACACGTACACATTATATCGCGAGGATGAAGGTTCGAGGGCGTACACCGGTAGCGACCTAAACCAAACGGGGATAACTGCACTGTGTACGAGTCCTCGCCTCCCACTCGTATGCACGCGTCCATGCATACAGCACATACTACACGCGGATCCATGCGGAACCGGATAAGTTATGGGTCCCATAGCGCGCCGTAGATTCCGCGGACGCAGACGTACTGCGATCATTATCTTCGAATTTATGGTTGCGTCGCGAGGGCTCCGCTCGCGTTCACCAACTCGCGCAAAGCGTCGCAACCGGATGGTTCCGCTGTATGGGCGTTAAAAGGATCGCGCGTCGTCCACGCCCTGCACGATCTCCGCAAACACGTCACGTCATGCACCGGATTTTCACGAGATTTTAATAAAACGCAGATCTTGAGTATTTCCGGTCAACTGGGGAGGCGGGAAAAAATTCCTCCGTTCCAAGCGGGAAAGGTGTGAGGATCAAACTCGTGTGTTAATGAAGTAATTAACTATCCGACCTTATCGGATAATGACAGCGTTTCCGACCAACGGATCGATGTTCGAACGGCGAGAAACAAAAGCCAGGGGTTGATTGCGTAACATTTAAAAAATAAATATGTTAAAAGTTGTATCATTAAGACGCGAACAATGCACGCAGATAATTGGTGTGTTATTCTTCGGCGGAAATCAGAAACGGTTTAACGTGAACAAAGACACGAAAAATCGTTGTTGCCCTTCCGTGGAGCTGTGGGAGATTTTTGAACGCATTTTTCGTTACAGCGTAAACCGCGTTACATATACATGTGTCATTACATGTGGTTTGTAGTGTCAAGTGTACGTGCTGGCGGCTTGGTAAGCGAGGCCGAATTGTGCACCTCAACATAAAACACGCATGCCACGAGCCACGGGCAAATTATTCCCCCGAGGGCCCTCGAAAAATAGCAATCGATGACTATAGAGTTTTCTTCCATTAAAATTGGTCTTGCTCATGGCACGCTCACTGAACGATGGAAAAGAGACGAGAGTGGCACGTAGCTAACTGACATGACTCGGCAGCAGTGCCCTGCTAACCCAACTATAATAATTGCCCATCGGAAACACCATCCACCGGGTTGATGTATCGTCGATTGCAACGGCCCATCCTTTAATCGAAACGATTTTTTTACCGATCAACAATGAACAAATCCCTAAAGCTCATGGATCACGAAAGTATCTCGATGTTGATCGGTATTCGATATTCTCATCATTGCCTTTCTGTGTATCGATGTCACTTCCGGAAATTACGTCATGAGTGAAACCTGGCCTTTCGGTTGGAAAATCTTATTTTGATAGGAAGTCGCGCGGAAAGATTTCACTGCGGTTTAAAAATCTCATTTGGTTTTCAGGGGAAGTGACGCTATAAGAAAGTAGAGTCCCGGTCCAACTATATCAAAATGTGCCCGCAGAATTACAACGAGGCTGACCCAAACTTGCCCGATCTCACGCGCACGAACAGCCGATAACACACGCGCGATCTCGTTCGGCGTATCGCCAATTTGATTAATTCGAGATCAGCTCTCGTGCCGGTAACTGCGACAGCGGAAAGCCGTTAGCTCGGTGAACGCGCGTCGTGGACATCGCGAGCGGTAAAACGAGCGAGGTTGATCGAATTTCACGGGTTTGCGATATTCATCCGACTTTCGTCTGCGATCGACAGCAAAGAGGTGAAAACATCGACGCAAACGATGCGAGAAGCAAGAGTGTAAAAAAATAAATCACGTTCAAAGTGGTCCGAAAATTCGATGAACGAGGTGAGATCGAAATTTGGGGCACGGAAGGAAATTATTGAGCGAAACAACGTTTGGCTCTCGTCCCAGAAAGTACGGAAGTGAAACGATTTTGGTCCGGTTCGAGTATCGGATTAGGGTGAAGATACGAGCACATGAAATGTATCTCGAGTGAAATGAATGCCAGGCCCAGTGCATGTCAGACCACGGACTCGTCTAGGACCTAACGTTACGCTTTAAAGTGGAAGCTCACTTTATATACTCGCTCGCGGTCCGGATCACGTACATCAAGTTGAACCCCACTCAGGCTTCGGAGATTATAAAGCCGCAGATATCGCGCTTTGTCTTGTGGCTAAAATGGTGCGGTGATTGAGGTGATAGAACATGGTTTCCGGATCCTTGCGGATCCGGACCACGGCTACTACTCGCGGTATCGTTAATGCATTCGAGAGGGTATCTTCGCCTAAGCCTGTAAACCCACCTCGGCTATCCCTTAATTGGTCGTCCCGCGAGAGCTCGCGGGCCGTGTCTCCCCCTTTCTTGGCGTGTATCCTAAACCCCACGACGCGGGGTCGACGTTTTGTCTCTCTTCGTCCCACGGCAGTAGCCCCTATTCGCGGCTGCTCGTTCGACTCGAATCAGCCACTTCGATCCGACGATTCAATTAACTTGGCACAATGTTGTTTATCATGGAATTTGGAGACTTTTGTGGCAATGGAGATGTTCGCCTGGCTGTTAACTATAGGCATATTTCTGCGAGGTTCTTAGAGCCGAAAAAGTTATTTACTCTGCGGGTGCATTTAATTCGAATTAATATTTGCCTGCGGCGACATCCGTATAATAATGCATTTGATTTCCGGATTTAAGGATATGACGAGAATGCGATCCTGAGGAAACTTCGAGTTTGCATCCCTTGCCATGATTAGTTCGTTTTCTTGAGTCCAACGGTTATTGGACAACCGGAACGAAAACACCGAGGTAGAAATCAAATCACACCGAGAACCGAGAAGCTCACACGGACTCGCGAGAATTCCAGACAAAGAAGGATCGCGATAACGCGAAGGGGCGAGGAAGTGCCAGTTTCGGGGCGGCGAGGGTGCACATGGTTAGAAGACGAATGAGAGAATGGAAGAGCCACGGATATATACACGATGGCGATAGAAGATCGTAAAGATCTTTACGAACCTGTCGAAATGACTGGCCATAATCTAGGAAGTCCCGGGTGGATCGGTATCTCGACCGCAGTCGTCTGCGTCGTTGTTGATAGCGTTTTCCCCCGGTCGGCAACACTGAGGGCCCCAAAAACCGGGGAAATACCGGGAAGGCGAGAGTCTCCGGACGTTCCTCCGGGACAAGATCGATTCGGCTCTTCGCGACACGTTCGTCGAACTACCGCGAGTGGCTATTAATTTTCATTTGGGGACAAGCGCTTCGGTTGCTCGTCCCGGTACTGTTTGGGCACCGGAAAGGTTTCGCGTTGACGGAAACAACGGTAACCAACTGATCCGCGGAGTATTTCGAGTATGCATGGTCGTCAGTCGACGTAATCAACATCAACCGTAAGCAAACGCTCGTGCCGAAACGCCACCCTCACCACGAAGCGTTATCTCATGGGTATGACACTAATGATTTTCCATGCACCGACATCGAGCGTCGAGCTCCGGTGGTCCCGCACGCGTAATCGAGCTTGATTAATAGCAATTTCCAGGTTCGATAATCACCCGACCGGCCATTCCCGGGCTCTCAACTTCTGCTCCGGTCTAAAATCGAATTCCGGCCACTTAACCTTTCGCGACTGTCCCGCATCTGCGGGTCTCGTTCCGCCCTCAGCCGCCATCCTTGGAGAGAACGAATGAATTACCGAACGCTCACGGCCTAGATTCCCCTTTTGTCCGCCACAGGGCGAATTCGGGCTCGTTAATCATTCTGAGAGCGGGTAACGGATCGCCTCCCGCAAGGTGGATCAACGAGGCTTTGCGCTATCTTAGTTACCGGTCATGGTCATTTCATTGCCTCATCCACGTCTCGGACTGATTTCACCAATGGCTGGTAACAGTTAACCGCACGATTAAACTGGGCGATCGAATCCGTTTGACGTTTAGTTCGATAATTCAATCAGCGTAAATTGAGTTTCCATGGGTGCTCGACAAATTTTCATGCGTTGCTGGCAAATTTGTTTGTTTAGGATATGTTTCTCTGTAATTTTATTCGAACCAAGTGGTGTCCAATCAACGCACCCATCGAACCAATTTTCCGTCTTGAAGTATCTCCGCGCACCGAAATCAACTATTTGCCAAGGAATGTATTGAATTTTCTACGTCACCGTCTGTTCGGTACTCGTGCAGGGCGCTGCACTTCGCTACCGCACATCGATCGAATAAGCCGTTAAACCGGATCCGGATAAGCTCCTGGAGCGCTTATTTTTTTCTCCTTTTTTCGCTCTCAAGTCCGATCGAAGCTTCGCTCCTCTATAAGTTTATAAGTACACTATAGTCCTGTATACCGTATTATCTCGTCCCGAACCGATCCTTCGTTCTCAAGTGAGGTGTATCCTTTCATCTCTATTTATCACGTTTCGGTCTCGATACACGCACGTACCGTACGATGTGTGTGTGAGTGTGCGCGAGACTTTCGTGAGAGCAGAAAGGCGGCGAAGCTCTTTAACGGCGTTACCTTAAGTCCCGGGTCAACACGAGCCCGCGGAGCACCTCGCTCCGTCGGGCGAAAATTGCTTTATCTTCTAGCTGAGAAGAGGCTCCGGCGAATATCTTTCCCACTCTATTTTCCCGGCTCACCCGACCTTCGATAACGCGAGACGAGTATGTCCCTGTGCAACACAACTTTGGCGTTACTCTCAGTATCGCCTTCCGAAGTAATAGCGTGTCGTATTGAATTAGATTGCCGAGAGCTTCAACTTTTTTTCTATTTGTCATTTTTCGTGCAGTCGGTGTGAGGCTTCAGAATTATCGGACCAGCCTGGGGAGAATGCGGGCTTCGAGATCGAATATGCCACTTAGTTTCGGGGTCTGAAGGGGACCAAGGAGCAGCCTCCGGTCTGTCTCGGTCGTCTTCGACCTCCGTTCATTTTCCCAGTCTTTTCCCACAAGGCTTTCCCACCTTCTGCTCCGGGGACCGCAACTACGAAGTCGGTAATCATGCAGGCGCGGAGCCTCGCGCGGGACCGTGCCATTCCGACATCGCCAGCGCTAGCTCCTTCGACCCAAGGCTGGAAATCGCGGAGCTGGATGCCAGGAGGCAAGAGATGGAGGACGCCGGCCAACAAGAACGGGCCGTGATTTAGTACGCTAAGACTGTGCACTGCGGGGCTTCCTGGGAAAAGAGGGTGCAGCGACGGCTCTGGAGTGGCGTGGGGTAGCGCCTTGGTGCCCGAGCTAGGCATCCTCTTCTCCTACAGCCAGATAAATCGCATCCACGCCTCACCCATCCTCCAGAATTCGCGCATCCCCGGGGTGGAAAGGTGAGCGAGATCGGGAACGAATGACAGGGACAGAGCGGTGGGACCTCCGAGTAGTAACCGTCAAGTAACCGTAAAGAACGGACGAACGGAAAGTTTAACGAGTGACATAGGGAAGGAACGACGACATGCATCTTGAGAACGAGCGTGTAGCGAATAACGGACAAGATGAAGGATTCGCCCTGCCGGGGGTTTGCGAATTTCAGGAGCTTGCGAATACTTCGAGTCGGAGAGTAAGGGACCAATCGGGCAAGGGGAGAAGCACCTGAATGAGGAAACAGCGGAACAGAACAGATAGTGGTTCGCCCATTAACATAGAATTTTTGTGCATGTTCTCTGAATAGATTTTCATTGCATTCTGTCGTGTATTTGTCTGTACCTTTAATAGGCAAGTCGCCCGGGAATCGGAAATTGCCGAATAAATAGTGCTACAGAATAAAAAAAACAAATGGTTAGGAAAGACGAATGAAAATAAAGCTGCTGCGGAAATGTTCTCGGGAACTCGTCGAGACGGAAAGCGTATCCGAACTGCGAAAAATGTTTACGTTAAACTGCTTGTTAGCGAATGAGAGTGTACCGTTATTTTACACGGATAACAAGAAGAACTTGAAGAAGCTTGGTAAACATTTCTTCACTCGACGGCGGGTTGGGGCAGCCGTGCTGATGCACCGCTGTTACTGCGGGTAATACAATGCCGTATAACCTTGCCGCGAGGACGAGTGTGGAAGACGGGCGTACAACGACCAAGATGAGACATAACGAACGACGTACTGGGTTTGCAGGAAAGCGAAAAGATATCTTGCCGCTATTACGTCGGTTTATTCTTCCTCCCGATAGAGCTGGAACATACAGCCCAGGAAACAATTGTGCGAATGGAGTCGGGATGCGGTTCGGTCCACCGTCCGATAGTCCATGTCCAAAGACAGAAATCGTCTCCATCCCCATACCCGAACTTGTCACTTTCTTTCGCTCATTGTCCCGTCGTTCCGTCTTTCTTCAACCACTTCCGGCAGTTCTTTTCTCCTTGTCATGACCGTCTGGCTTTCATTTAATTCTCGCTCTCTCGCTTTCGCTCGTCTCGACCGCCAAGTGGAAAATAGATACACTGTGGCCCGTCCAAAGATCGGGTGGGTCGTCAAAAGTCTCCAATTACCGGGCGGAGTCGTGAACCCGGAAGTGGCGTGAATCCCGTACCTGCATTCTTCTCCATTGGTTTTCCGCCGCTTTGGTTCTTCTTTCTTTCCTGCGCCCTAACCCAACTGGTCAGGGAGTCGTACACGTCCCTGATAACACACTTATTGCTGCAACATCGTGACGTCTTCAAACCAAAGTGCCGGGAATATGATGGCTATACCCACACTGTTCTCAGATGCGACCGCAATGGCGATGGCTTCCACGTTCGGAACAGCACACTTCTTCTCCGCGCATTAGCCCGACCCTCGTCCGATGAATAACTCTCAGTCCCATCTACTCTTCCATTCCTTTTTATAAGTTTTCCAACCCCAGCACGATTTCTCTTGAACTTTTGCTGCTCAGCCTTTGCATCGATACCAGCACCAGATCCATAACTACTTTTTCGTACGTGCGACAGGAGATGATTGAAGCGAAGATCCTGGTTCGTACGCCAAGGTAGTGTAATGTATAACTGTAGATCGCGGTATTCCCAGATGCTGTTTCGGTACAACTGTGCAACGTCCGCTTCCAAGATTGGGATTGCACTCTTCCTCCCCATGGAAACCCCCCAACCTCATTCGAAGAATAGCTTCTGACCCCTTATCCCTCTCTGCACCTGTTTTACTTCCTTCCCAGCAACCTCCACCTACTTCCGGCAAACTCTACTTCGCTTTCGTTTCATGGCGGTAATACTGCTGGTCCTGCCCCAACTCTTTCGCCATTTCAACCTTCCGCCTCGGGTACCCGCTTCTCTTTCTTGCATCTCTCATGTGCCCATCTGTCCATCTTCTTTTTTCATCCCCAACGTCCTGGCCGCCTTCCTGCGGCTCAAACGTCGTAACTCCCTAGGGCAACTTCCACCTTCCGTGAAATTAAGGCAACGGGAAGCGTCACTCCTCAAGTGCGCGAACCCATTCAGGCGAACGCCTTCGGGCTCCCTTTGCTTCTCTTCGACTATCCTCGCTCTCCATCTCTTATCCTAGATTCTTCGGTCAGTGGAAAACGTCTAGGCTAAAGCTGGAATAGCTAAGTTCCTGGGTGTTGCGAACGACGATCCAGAAGTGTGATTATGATAAGTTGATGATTGACGTTGCCATAGAGATGAAAGAAGGGATTTGTTATCTTATTATTCAAAGCTAGTTTCACCTGCATCAATGGGGCTCGAGTACCGCACCTATGTTAATATTTACATAGAGTACCGTGGAGGTTATAAAGTAGCGAAGGAGACCACTGGAAGAACGAAGAGAGGATGGAGTCATAGCTCGACAATCATATATGTCCCATAAAGGACACAATTCCCAGGACCGCCTGTTATCGGCTCAGTCGGTACATCTCTCAATCAAGCACCGCTAGGCCCGGTAGTGTTCCGTCAGCCTCCCCGTTAGCAACCGCTGCGAAAACCGTGCCTATACCGGAGATACAATACGAGCAGTTAGTCGGATCACGTCTACCAAGTTCATTTAGTTTATGGTGGCAAGTCAAGACAGAAAGAAGTGGAGAAAGAAAGTTGAAACACATCGCAGTTTTTATCGCATGCTATCGCCACTTGCAATCACTGGCCGATACCGTACATTCTGGCAATTTCCGAGAACCCTCCTTCGCAACTTATTTTTCCAATACCATCGTATACCATACACGTGAAACAATTAAGGACTGCGACCCTCTAAGAATCACGAGTTTGGCTCGGTTCAACGGAAAATCTCTTATGTTTCTCTCTCCTACACTTTCTTCGTCTATGAATGCAACTTTGACTTTTTTGTTTTCGTTTTCTTTTGCAACTTCTGACGAGCAAACGTAGCCATCGCTATGCTCTCGACGAATTCGATACCTCGAACGACCGTCGTTATAGCTCGAATAAGAGCAAACTACACCCCGAGGAGCTTCCGGGCATCGACGCATTTTTGTAACTCGAGGACGTCATTCGAGAACAAAAAGATAATTGAAGACTTGCCAGCAACGTTTAGTTCTCAAAACACATATACATATATACACCTATATATATTTACCATTTGTAACCTTAATGGGAAATAGTTTTTTATCGAATGCCGATAATCAGCAATTACGGAAAGTGGGCAAAGTGGTGCTTCAAACAAAAGTGACGAAAGCTTCGCCAATTTGTTAATCAAAGGCTAAAACAGGTTGGAATTCCAATACAGATACAAACCTGACAACAGCAGGTGCACACTGCAATGTACCAAATACAAATCTGCTAGCTGCGACTCAACTTGTACATCGGCTCCTCAAACATTTTTCACAAGATTGCATTAAAGTTTAACAGCGGCATTATTCAGGCTGTGTAATCTGTCGTAATTTCAACTCGTTTTCTCGTCGCTCAGGTACCGGACAAAACTTCGCAGAGGTTAGAAATAGTCCGGGCTCTGAGTGACGGAAGGGAGGAATAAGAAGGAGCGAAATAAGAAGAAAAAAAACGGGTAGGCAAGCGAGTCTGCGTAAAGCGGGACCATCCCCGTTGCCAACGAAATATCGGATCTCTTCGGGCCGACCCACAGGACGACTGGAATACCGTGAGTATAGAATGGCGGAGAACGAGTACCGCGGAGAAGAGGTAGTAGCGGTATCAGGAGGAGATCCGCCAGCGTCCGCAAACTTTGACAATTTTAGGCTGGGATCGACGTCGGTCCCAGTCTGATATATTATTCGTGCTTCGTACCAACGGACGAGTGGTAGAAAGGGATGGCGAAGGCTCAGCGAGGGCGGACGTTGACTGTATACCGGGGAAAAATGCTCGGGGAAAGCCGCTGAAACAAGTGCAGGCATAAAGGTATACCTCACGGTGTATACACCGTATCGGAATACACTGCAACTACAATATACCTGAAGAACCTTGAGGATACCGTCAATCCGAGAACTGAATTGAATTTCCCCGCGGTGGTAAAGAGAATACTCGAGCACTCCCCTCTCATTTCTATATACAGACGTGGGATTGACGAAGGCTTCGCTCACCGGTTTCCAATTCCGAATAATATATATATACATATTGATAGTAGACAACGCCTAATGCATTGCGGTAAAAATTATTTCGAAAATATTAAATGTATTATAATAAGAATATTTATGAGAATCGATGGAAAAAAAAAATCGAAATATCGGAGTTTCAATTTTTTAATTGTAGTGAATGTTATGTCAATGAGAGGAACTTCTTTCGTTTCGCTTAACGGCAAATAAAGTATTGGGTACGAAGATGGGATTCTCTTAATATCTAACAATGGACAGGCGACAGTGATATCAGTTTGCCGTGTTCGGTCGGATCTACAGTAATTCGTGCCGATGTGCGATTCCTTCTCCATCGGATCCGCCAAAGGATTGAATTTTAATGACGAAAGTTTGTCGGACTAGAATGATTCAGGGAGTTCGATGCTCCGTTTGATGCGGAATTCTTCGAAACTCTGAATGTATTCTGATTAACTGTTAGGGAATTTTTACTTTTCCGAATCGTTTAAAATTTAGTTCTAACTCAAAAGTTTTAAACTTTTGAGGCCGATAGGTTGAACCGACAGAACGGTCGTAGTTACTGCTTTCCGTCGCTCCCACCCGCTACGATAGTTGAATTATATGTCATGAACAAAACTCCGCAGCGCGCGATGCAATTAGCAAAGTGCACGAAACATTACTTGTTACACATTCGCTGGGTCGACATCAGCGTTACTGGCTGCTGTGGTGCACATTTATACCGTTACAGTCCCTTTGCCGTTGTCGTGCCCGCTTGAGAATCAAAACTCGTAGTCATCCTCGTCTCTCCCTCGTGCTTTTAGTTTGCCGGGCTAATGACGGAGGCCCGCTGAAGGTGGAAATCTCCTCGACCTTCAAGAAAACACCGCCGCTTCTCCTTCGCAAGACAAACTCCAACATCTTCCGTTCTAATACCGTGATTAGAATTTTACTGTAGAACGTTCGTGTTAGGAATATTATTTTTCTTCATCCACGGCCGAAAGTACGTACTTTCTGCTTCGATCGCGATGCCGAAAGTCTAACATTTATGCTTCGGTATGGGCGCGCATGCGCCCTGTTCTAGTGATCAGGAAAAAACTAGTTATGCCCTGAACTGATGTACGAGGCAGCGAAAAAACAAAATTCAAGACAGCCGACAAGTGTAACTCACTAAGCTAACCTTATTATACTGACACATACATTAGCCAGAATATCTGCTGACAAATATTTGTCAAAGTATGAAGCCTAGAAAAAATGGTTGGTAGATCACAAAAAATTCATTATCTAGTTCAGATGAGAGTAACTTAATTGTTTTGTTTTGTCCATTTAGATGTATTTGATGCCCCCACCCCGACCAGCCGCACTCGCTTCGTTCGCGCCGCAAATGTCGGGGCGGGCATCAAAACATACTAGAGTATTGATTTGTAACGATTGTCGATTTGTCAGTTAACGTACTTTCTGCCGAAAATAAAGAAAAAACGTATACTCTACACGGGCAGAAAGTTGAGAGCCTTGCACTGCGCGCTGTGATGCCCGAGGCGAAGCCGAAGGCATCATGGCGCGCAATGCAGGAATCTCATACTTTCTGCCCTTGTAGAGTAATATACTAATTATGCTTACGAGCGGTACACTTTGTCGGCTACCGAATGGAAATTTTCGAAGACAAACAGTGGACAGAAACGACGGCAACACAAACTCTGGAATAATTTGCGCTATTTTTTATCGCTCGAAAAAAAAATCTTAAGATGAAACAATTATTCAATTTAGTTGTCTATCGAAGATGCAATTTTCGGAGTTCTCATTTTTTAATATTTTAATATTCGCAATCAGATTTGGAAATATTGGACGTCTCACATTTCGGTCAAACGGTAACAAAATCTCTTATTAATTTAGCCATTTTCATGCGCCAATAATTTTTAGGTAACAAATCGTTAATTGAGTCCACCCAGATTGACAGAAAAATCCATAATACATCGCCCGGGTCGTATTCGCACATTTCTTATACCAACGCTAATTTTTGTTTTGTGGAACACCCGATAGAGCAAGAAAGTCCAAAATGGAAATTTCCTCATTTCCGCCTCATCTCCATTTCTTGATCTTCCGGACACGTCAAGGTACGTCATACAAGGAGTGAGATAGGAGATGGATTCAATCGTATCGGGTTGGGGTTTGCCGCACCGTAAACAGTCGAGCGGGGACCGCAGGGGAGGCTTAGGATTCCCGGAGTCGTCGGGTGTCTATCTCGAGGGAACTTTTAGCGGTGGGTATTCAAGGAAAAAAAGTGGGCGGCGGTGGAACCTAAAAGCTTAGAGTAGAGAAAAGCCTGGAGCGAATGAATTTTACGAAACGCGACAAAACGAGCCAGTGAAACTCACGAATGAAGAGAGTGCGAGAAGAGCCATGCGGATTAAACGGGAGCGGCAGCGGTGCTCACTGGTCCACAGAGGTACGACGAAGTTCCGCCGGCTGTGAGCGTCAACGACAGCAAAGAAATATCGAAAGAAGAAGAGATAGTGGGGGAGATGGGAACGAAAGAGCGTTGGGTGATGGGTTCGGGGCAAAAGGGAGGAAAGGAAAGCCCGCAGACACATTCGGTGCAATACTTGTTGGGAAAGTTTATCATTACTTTTTACTCTGGTACATCGGAACTCGGCGACCTACCTGCACCCGCGTCCGACCCTCGGGCCGAAGCCGGCAGGCACGCGGCGAGAAGACGCGTCCCCCTTGCGGCTAATATCATTTTAAAACCAAAGTTTTGCAACCCACAAACTTTTGTTTATTATTTTTCCATCCGTGGGCCGAGGAAGAGCGACGAGCGCGACGACGGCAGCCGGGCTGGGGCAGCCGTGGAAAGGAATCTTGCATTTCGCCGACCTTTCCAGACCTTACTTCCCTTTACATCGATATATTACAACTAGGTGGCGAAGGCGAGGAGGAGAACGCGGACTCAGGGTTATTGAACTTTCGCTTAGGACTCGAACTTATGGCTCTTCGTTTGATTACGTTTTTTTAATAACTCCAACTCGAAGGATACATCAGCGCGAGATTTGGTGGAACAATCACATCGACGTTTCACTCCGGAGAATTGTGTCTGACCGCGTTAAGATCCTCAGTCCAGCCTTTTTGATTCAACGCTCGATAATGTTCACCGGAAACACATCAGCTTATATGGTGTTATACAGGATTGTTTCTACGGTGCTTACGATGCCTGTTTCTAAGTAAATTAAACACGCAATATCCACATAGTTGTGATTTATTCCGCCACTAAAGGTAAAGGACCTTAGGAGTTTAAGCGTTTGAGGAGTTACTGCATACATACGATTATCCTTTTCAGCGTTGTATCTCTGGAGGCGATGTTCACCCGCAACGGAGCTTGTTATCCCTTCCATGAAGCTAATGTCGGAGGTAAAGGGTGATGTACCGCATATTGCTTGCCGCTGCATCGCCGCCAATCTCTACGGCGGCAATCGTCGTTGACGGTCGGGTGAGTCCGTTCCAAAACGACTTTGATATTTTCCCAGCCCCGCGGCGGACAGATTAATCCATGATATTTTTGTATGTACCCTACATACACGAGATTATAACGTGAATCTTTTTTTTCACGAAGAATGCACGTTCATTCAAAAATATTCAAAAACGAAAAAAAAATCAGTTTCAATAGGTTAACCATTTTATAATAAATGCATAAATTTAAGAGTCTCAATTACTTTATGGAGTGGCAAGTGAGAAAAAGGAACGTATCCTATGAAGGGTAATTCAACATTTTTTGGGCGATAAGAATTGATTTATCGAAGGCCCGACTGATATCGATGGGATAGAAACGGGGGAGATGGAGTAGTATGTGAAACGAGTCGAATAAGAAAATTAAAAATGTAACTCGCCGAGCACACCGATCGATGCTGTCGGAACGTGACGACTGGTGAAACAGGACGATAGATGGATGATCAATATTTGAAAGCAGTCGATGGAGAGCGGACCAAAAACGTCGTTTCGCGTTCCGTTCTGGGTGAACGCCTTCCCGCCCGATGGAATTCCGATGGATCCGACGTACCGAAAAATACTTTGCGAGGGAAACGGCCACCAGGTTATTCCTCAAATATGGTTTCTCGGTGGGGAGAACCAAAAATGGTTTTGTTGTCGATTTTTCTTTAGGACATAACTTCTGATTTTAAAATCTTAGTTTTTCAACCGGAAGTTAAGTCACACAGGAAATACGTCGCGTGCATAAAAACAAAATTAAACAAAAAATCATGACATTTCTCGTCGGCTCTACTCGGTTTTATTCTCGTTGCCTGTTTACGAAGACATATCAACTCGCGGTACACATTTATTTTATTCCTCGAGAGAGAGATATATTAAGGTGAACGCAAAAAGCGAGACAATGGAAGGAGCGAAAAAGAAACGGAGCCAGGGGTAAAGCCAGAACGAATGTGGAAGGAGGAAGAAGACCAAAGGTATCCTGGTGGAAATATAAAAAAGTGCGGAATGAGGGGCCCGAGAGGGGGCCAAGGCAGGATCGGAGAGTACTGCAGGCAGAAAGAAAAGAAGGGAAAAAAAACAACAAATAACATGCCAAGCCTTTACTCACTTAACAAGGGAATTAAGACCGGATGCAACGAAACAAACAAGAAAAAAGAACAGAGAAAAAAGCCCGTCGACAAATTAAACCGGGGACGACTTTCTAGCGGAAATAAGAGGAGAAAGAATCGCGCGCGGGAGAGGTAAGGCTCGAACTATATGTACAAGCGACTCGAAGAAACTAAAGACGGCTGGTTCTCGGCGCGTAATTTCATTCTCTTTCCTGATTCGACGTTAATTAGCGCAAATTTCACGATTCGCTGAACGATTTTGTTATAATTTTTTTCCCCCGGTTTTCTTCGGAAATAATGCGTATTTATTGATTGAATAATTAAACTGTCGCACCCAGAAAGGGAAGATTAATTAAAATCGAGTAAATTCTTCGAATGATGTTCTTCGTTCTAAATAATTTTTTTAATTCGAATAAACTTCCGCGTTCGAGCCTTCCACATCGAAATTTTTAGCGTTACTTCAGGCCCTGATACGACCTTATCAGTCACGACGACGTCCATTCCTTTCTCAGCTTCGAATGATTCCAAGTTAAAACAAAAATTTTATGAAACTTGTAACTCGAGCGTAGAAACACTTTGGGGTTTCGTGTTCGTGAGCGCTAGAACATTATTGCTTTACGTGTAACACGTGTGTCTCGCGGAGCCGCGTTGAGGATAGAAAAAATTTGATAAAACTACGAAAGGGATGTTACTATTTAAATTCCTTGCGCGCTATGCGGTTCGTCTGGCACGCCCGCTTAATTCGGTATGATACGCTCGCGCGTTTCAGCATTTCGGTCTGTTATCCCGCCCTCGACCCGCCGGTCCCACAGTGAGAAACAATTCTGTTTTCACGGACTCTTTAATCCGTCGGCCATGTGGGAAATCCACGATTGTAGGAAGGTAAAAGAAAAAAAAAATTAACCCACGACGTTGTTACAAAAGAATCAGGGATCATTAATTATTCGCTCGCTTTCTCTTACCGTCGCATTACCGAGGTTTCGCGAGACCCGCCGATAAGAGATTACCCGATAAAGTTTCCGACGATTTCACCTAGTTTCAGTCGTTGGACGGACACAGCGCAAGAATTTGTATCGATAATGAGGCACGGACTTAAAATCCTTGCCCGATTTGTACTGTTCAGTGGGTTTGCATGCACGGAAAAAGAGTTTTATCCTATTACTCAAGTAAACATTTTTTCTTTATCGACGGCCGAAAGTACGTACTTTGTGCTTCGATCGCGATGCCCAAAGTCTAACATTTATGCTTAGGCATGGGCGCGTATGCGCCCAGTTCTAGTGAGCTGCAAGAAACTAGTTATGCACTGAACTGATGTACGAGGCAGCGAAAAGACAAAATTCAATACAGCCGACGAGTGTAGCTCGCTACTAACGAATAAACTCAAAATTGTTTTTGTGAATTTTAAGTTTCCTGTTTACATTAATAGTTATAATTTAAAAAATTGTCATAAAGATGAAGATGGTATCATCTAGAGATTCATCGGACGACGAAGAGATATTACGACACTTTGATGCAGAAGCTAACCTCATTATACGGACAAATACAAATACAAAATATCTGCTGACAAATATTTGTCAAACTATGAAGCCTACAAAAAAATGGTTAGTAGATCACAAAAATTCATTATCTAGTTCAGATGAGAGTAACTTAATTGTTTTGTTTTGTCCATTTAGATGTATTTGATGCCCCTCCCCCCCTCCCGACCAGCCGCAGTCGCTTCGCTCGTGCCGCAAATGTCGGGGCGGGCATCAAAACATACTAGAGTATCATTTGTAACGATTGGTGATTTGTCAGTTAACGTACTTTCGGCCGAAAATAAAGAAAAAAAGTATACTCTACACGGGCAAAAAGTTTGAGAGCCCTGCACTGCGCACCATGATGCCCGAGGCAAAGCCGAAGGCATCATGGTGCGCAGTGCAGGAATCTCAAACTTTCTGCCCTTGTGGAGAAATATACTATTTTTTCCTATTATTTTCGTATCCAAAAATTCGAGCTTCCGAGAATTCATTTTCACTTCCGGTTCGTGCCAATCGAACCGATGACCATCGATGCGAAATTAGAATACTTGCCGAAAAAAATAAATAAACAGTATGGTATTCGGTTATTCAAAAAAATCTACGTCGGGTGAAAAATGTGATGTGATACGTGAGACACGAACGTGCACTTTATAGACAGCTTGCAGCGGAATGTAGATGAAAAAGGGTTGAATATAGTAGAAATGGAATGAACGAAAAGGGGGAGGGAGAAATGAAGGGGCACAAGGCCAAAAGAACGGTGGTCCAGAGAGAGAGCGAGTTGGAATGGGAAGTAGGGGAGGGATTCTCTATTAAACCGTCTCTCCATTCCACACTGACCTGTCGAGATGAAAGGAAGTTCCACTGACTGAAAGGATTATGACGAACTGCTTTTCGCTCAAAGGGCCGGCCGGCGATAATCGGCAAAGTAATTTTCCGAATATTCCCTGCTCACCGGTCGACCAGACCTCGGCCTTTCCGTCGTACGCAAAGAATCCTTCACCCATTTCGTCGCTCCAACTGTCGTCTCTTTTTCTCACCTTTTTCCCTCGAACTTCCCAGACCGGGGAGGAATCCGCGCGAACCCCACATACACCTCCGTCTTTTTCATTTATCTGTCATTCCTGCCCATTGCTATAATTGTCTGTCCACGGAAGCTCAGGAAGTGCACGCAAACGAATTCGTTCCCACACAAGTGCTTCGTTAACATTACAGATTTTTTTTAATAACTCAACCTTAATATTATTTGAAGGTCCCGTTCTGAATTTTTATCGTGTTTTTGTACAAATAATGTGACGAAATAATGAACATCGATTCTTGACGCTTTTAAATTTCTGATAAAAATTCGATCCCAAGAATCGTTCATCAATACAAAATTGTAACGTTATTAATTATCAACCCATTATCGAAGTCAGTCGTCGCGTAAAAAAATAAGTTGTCGTTGGCAATGACGGTGTTGCTTGAATGTGTAATCAGAGGTCAGGTAATGACGCTGAGGCAATGTCATTTTTTCTCGGCTCTTAAGAACAACAAATCAGGTTATAGCAACCGATGATGGATTTTTACTGTCACTATATTGCAATCTCGTGCTAGAAACTATTTTTGTAATATTGCTGGCAAGCAAGTTTTTCTTTCTGAGGCCGTGCATCGATACAGCCTCGATAATGCCGCAATTTGATGTTGCTCAGATGTCTTTAGGTCACGGATTTTTTTAAGTAATTCAAAAGCAGAGATCCAGCTTATTTTTACTAGGGTCGTCCCCAGTAAAAATAAAGTCGGATCCGATTGTTCGAGGTGGTTCATTCGTGATTCACAAGGTGTCAAGTGTGAAAAATGGAGGATGAATTTTTAATTGGCAATCGCGGGGAAAAAGTGAAACGATGGTAGATGGCACGGAAGCGAGAGGCGGTCTTTTCGCAAACGGAAAGTGGTAGGGTGCGATGAGAGGCTGCCGCACAGCGTAAGTCGACCGAGGCATATGGAGCGCCAGGCAACATATATTCTCGGCCCTACGTTCGCATCCCTTCTCACATATACAGCGTTCGACGTACTATATTTAACGTGTACATACTTATGCGCACATACTATAATATTATCCATGAATGCATGGCGTATGTAGCGCACATAATGAATACATAATGTGTCGGGAAGGAAGGGGGTCGAGTACTAGTGATATCGCGGCGGTGGAGTGGGTAGGGTGCTCGCGAGACGTAGTAAATACGGCGAATACTCAAACGCTCGGATACGAGGAGTATTCCCGGCAGAGCGTTATCTAGTTCAACTCTCGACACCATTTTTTTCAACATTTCATCCATTCCTTCAAATTTTAACTCACTTTCTTTTCATAATATTTCTCGTCAAGCATACCTCCGACGTTTCAATCATTTCCATTCGCACGCCAATTCATTTTACTTTGTTTTTTTTTTCTTTCTAATTTGGTTCGGAATTTCATTATATCAATATCCAATTAATGAAAATTTTTTCAAATATTCGGATTATTCGAATTTTTTAAATTCTTCACATTTCCGAATACTTAATTTGAATTTTGAATTGAATATCAATCTCCAATTCAGTTCAAACGCTATTCGCAGATCCCTAAGGTTTTGTTTTTATTCCGAATTTATTACTATTCGGGTGACGCCTCGTCCAGATGTAATATACAAGCCCCGGGCACAAGTGTGATATGAGGTATATCACAGTCCGGGGCAGATAGAGCAGAGCCATACGCGTTTCTTCGCATTGGTACAAGGGAAGGGAGGAGCGAGGCCGTAAAAGCAGGCCAAGCTCTCTTCCCCGGCCCGTCCTACTGGGCGGCGCAGCTCTCGCGCTACTTAGGTCTGAAAATGTGAAAACCTCATATCGTACGTTGGCAAATATTCATAAGTTAAATATCGCGTTCTGCCGACTGGTGGAGAAGGTATGAAATGTATGAAGCGGAAAAAAGCAGGGAGAGGGAGATGCAGTACCGAAGGAATTGCAACGAGTTTCTATGCCTCCACGAAAATTATTACGGCAGAGCTCCAGTCGCGAAATCATAATATAACGATACCGCGAGTTTCTTATTAAACGCGCTCGGCAAATATTTACAGCAACGTAAAATTTTTGGGTTTTGTCGATAATTAATGGGGGGCGGGGGGTATGGAAGAAAAATTGAAAAAATGGGAATTTAAACTAGAAGTGGATAAAACTGTAAAAGCTGAAATCCGACAGTAAACATGAATATTAATGATAAAAATTAGATCAACCATCAACTCCGGTGCAAATTGGTGTGGCCCATATTCGCCCCTCTCACCCTGACCGACAACCCTTATTTAACAGGCGGGGTCGGCGGTTGTGAAAGCACAACAAACTAGCGCAACAAAGAAGAACCGCTCTTTGAGGAAAAGATTGCGCGATATGCTTTTAGCCGAGGAAGATGCAAGGACGATTACCGCACACCCCCCGCGTCGCGAATAACGACGAAGGCACCTTACGAATACAGTCATAGCCGAGTCGCATCCCAAGATGACGCAAAACGCGTTTTCGCGAGGGGAAAGATTGCAGAGCCGCTTCGTCACACCGACTCGACGCGAGTCAAGTTTTCACTGGGGCAACCTCCGAGGAAGATTACTCCCGAGATTACGGGAGGTCGTCTGCGGAGGCAATTTAGTGTCTAGGTGATCAGCCCCGAGAGGTGGGAGTGGAGGGTTGCGGTTATGGCTCCAAGATCGAGTGCTTTCGCACGGTTGTGTGACGCGGCACGCTGCAAGGTTTTCGGTCCACATCGTCGTGGCTTCTCCTGGAGGCCTCCGACGTCGGCGCTACGTCGGGAATATCGCTGGAACGGAGGAACCTCATTCTCGCGACGCCCCCTCGGCGCGGGACATCGGTGCCGGAAAAGCGGAGGAACCAAGCTGCGGCGACCCCAGCCTCCGAACCCTTTCAGGATGTATTACCTCGCTTAATTACACCAGACCTCGTTCTACTCCCCGGCGCGTTTTACACTCCGATTCACCTCCCCGCAGCCTATCCTCGGCCTACCGCTTTGGAACACCTATATCGTAAATAGGCGACGCTATATGCATCGGCGGCTCTCTACACATGCGAGGATCTATCTCTTTCGTAAATGCCGGAGATCCTGTGTGCCGAGTGGGGAAAGCTTGGTGCTGAAGAGCGCATCCCGGCTCGGGGCGAATTGAACTTTAGAGTGTAGCGTGAGATGGAAAATAGCGAGGATGGAATGGGAAGGAAGGGTGTTTTAGGAGGTAAAAGCCGTGTATCATACAGTTTACTTATCTCTCTCATTTTCCGAAGCAATATTCGTGGCTGCGCCGGGACGATGAGTCGGTGATTCCTTCATATAGAATACCTTTTCCTCTCTTTTAGACGAAAACGTGTTTCAATTAATTCGAAGACATTGGAGGCATCGGTGGAAGGGTACGAAGAAGAAAAATTTCGAGATTTAACGGGATTTGAACTTGTGTTCGTTGGCTCCGTTATTAAAAAGGTTCGGTACAAAAGGCGGTGAGGCCGGAGCAATCTCGACTCGCAGATTAACTGAAGCGTCGAGGCCCCGGGTAATTGCGTTCCACAGAGATTTTTTTTTAAATTTTTCTCAGGGTAAACTTTGAACAAAAGCCGCAGCGTAATTTTAATTATATCATCCGGTTGTGTTTACTCTTGTATGAATGAAGAAATTCGAAGAGTCACCGGAAACTCAAAGTTTCAGCCTGCGATGCCTGGGACAGTAAATGTTTTTAATAACTTCGGTTCAGTTTGAGAGAATAATTCAACACTTATGATACTGAAAAAAAATCGTTTGCTAGCTGCCGAAGAAATCACTCGTCAATTCTGCGGAGTATTGTTTCTGGGAGGATCTTCGTTTCAACTTGGAAAGGATGTCATCAGAATCAAATATTGGAGAATGTTTCGGGGGTGCTTTTGGATGGAAACGGTCCATATTACACGTTCTGTGTGCTTCCTATGAGAAACAGCTGACCCGATAGTCCACCTCGCCGCATTCAACTGAAAGACAATCGCTCGCTAAATCGCATAAAGCGGGACGGGAAAGGGTGAATGAGGCATCCAGAAAATCGTAGTCGGAGTCCTTGCGGCCGCTTCCTTTCTCCCGCCGTTTTCCCCCGCTATTGAATCAGTCGATCCAAATTGCGGAAAACTAGCGGTGACTTTGTTTCCATCGATCGGCTCTGGACCGATAAAGGAGGTCTTATCAACGTGTATGGTTTCGAAACATGCCGCAGCCGTTCGGGACGATCCTTGGTTCTCCTTTATCCAGATTTCAGGACGAACAAAAGTTGGGAAAACGTTTGAATCAACGATTATCTCACCACCTCGATTATCGATAAAACCAAAGCGAATTGTCGTTAATTCGAGCATTGTCTTCCGAACGGTACCAGAACCGCAACTTTTTCCCTTTGAACTCAGTGAAAACCGAGTCGTGCTCGCTGAAAGAGGAAATATGCTATGTTCGAATTCTGGACAGTTCAACGCCGCACGTTCATTTAAGGAAATGAAAAAATCGCTTAAAATTGCAGTCAAGTTCGAACTTAAGATCTATGTTAAATTCAAACTCAAATTCGATCTTAAATTTACACTCGAATACCATCCGAGGTACACAAAGTAGTAGCAGCTGACTACCCTCTTCTGCTACTGAACATGTACAACGTCTGCTTGCGGGTGGGGATTTTCAGCACCAAGTGGAAAAAACAGAAACTCGTCTTACTGGAAAAGGGCAAAGAATGACTACAACGGCATCATCGTATAGACCCCTGCGTATGCTGGATAACGCAGAGAAAATCTACAAGAAGCTGTTGCGTAAGGGACTGAGAGTAGCACTCGAAGAGGCCGGCGGTCTCTCCGACATACAACTTGGTTTCCGAGAAGGGCGTTCAACGATAGGAGCCATCCAAGAGGTCGTAGAAACCGCGTAGAAGGCATGGTACAGCACGAGCAGAAATAAAAGCACCTGCATACTGGTGACCCTCGATGTAAGAAACGTCTTTAACTCGACTAGATGGGTCGGTATCCTAGCGTCGCTTGAGAGGCTGCAAATCCCAGCCTATCTCAGGAGAGTGGTGAACCTCTATCTCTGAAATAGGGAGCTGGAAGTACGAAACGACAGAGGGATAACGAAGCTCGAGGGTCACATCCGGAGGCGCCCAGGGCTCAGTCCTCGGACCCGACCTCTAAAAAGTCAATTATGACAACATCCTGCGAATTGAAATGCCGGAAGGAACCTGAATTATAGGCTTCGCGGACGGTATCGCTGCAGTGGTAATGGCAGAGACACCACCGCAAGCGCAACGTACAGTCGCAGACGCTGCAAAAAGAATAGGGGAGTGGCTACGATAACACGGCCTGGACGTTGCGGCAAGCAAAACAGAGGTCGTAGTACTTACCAAATGACGTCTTTTCCCAGACCCACTCAGCGTAGACATCGATGGAGTGGTTATTAAATCCAAGCGATCGACTAAATTACTAGGACTCGTTGTAGACAAGAAGCTGACCTTCGCAGAACAGATCCGAGGGGCAGCAGACAAAGCTGCGAAACTCGTTGCGGCTCTGTCTCGACTCATGCCCAACGTAGCAAGGCCTAGAGTAGCAAAAAAAAGAGCCATGATGCGTGTATGCCACTCGATCTTGCTCTACAGTGCAGAGATCTGGGCTGACTCCCTGAAGGTCGAGAAGCACCAAAAACGACAGGCAGTCGTGCAGAGGTCTAGTGCTCTACGCGTGGCTTGCGCGTATCGTACAGTCTCCGGGAGCGCAACGTTGGTGATTGCAACCGTGATCCTCATCACGCTACTTGCCAAGCAAAGAATGCGTGTATACCAGCGATGAGCGGAGGTGTACCGACTCATGGTCAAAACGCAGGAACGAGTACGAACCCTCCAGGAGTGGCAGGATGCCTGGGAGCAGGAGCCCACAGGCAGATGAACGTTCCGGCTCATACCCAATCTGTCGCCATGATTAAGTACAGAGCACGGAGAAGTCAATTACCACCTGACTCAATTTCTTTCAGGGCACGGCAACTTCAACGCCTACCTGTATAGATTTAAAAGAAGAGACAGCCCACAATGTGACTTCTGCACAGAGCTCGACGACGCTGGTCATACGTTTTTTTGCATGCCCGAGGTGGGCAGAAGAGAAAAGCTCCCTGACAGCTCCCTGAAAGCTATTCTAGGCACAGCTCTGACACCAGAGAACGCGGTAGAGGAATGTAGAAAAGGTACTGCGTGCTAAGAACCATAAGGCGCGCTCGAGGTAGGTAGCGGGTCTCTAAGCGCAGGAGTTTGGCTCTGATGCAATGCGAAAGCATTGCATCAGAGCCAGAGTGTGGGTACGCACTCCCTAACGTGTGGGTTTTGTACAAATGTCATACAAATGTCTTGCTAAAAATTTTCGACAATCCCTCAAAAAAAAAGTACACTGACATTTTTAAATCCGGCTCTGGGAGATGGTGAAATCTTCGGTCGCGATGTGGTTTACCTCATTGAAAGCTCTTTCAGTGGGCTCGTGGCGCATTTTCCTGACATGGCCAGCTTGTCGTTTGCCTCCTTCGACCATCTATGGTCGTCTTCTTTGGCGATAATGTCTTGTTCGGTGGCTCTTTCATTCCTCTCAATCTCGCGCTATACCGGCGTACAAACTATACCGTCTCCGAACTCGAGAGATTCCCGGAGAGTGGACGGGGAGGAAGCGTTACTCTGGCGCACGGCAACTTGGACGTCGGGAAATTGCATGGGAACGGCCCGTGCAGCGACGACAACAAGAATGGAGCAGCGAGATAGAAGTTGGCTCGAAAGTTTGCGAGAGCGTGATTTTAATACGCACGGAGATGGCCTACGCGCCTTGAGCCGCCGTTCTCGCGTCTCCATTCGTTTTTTCCGAGGGACCGTGACGTCGTAAAAGGAACAGAATGCGAGAACGAAAGGGAAAGGCAAGAGCACCGGGACTAAGATAGAAGCTAAGGAAAACTCTCCGAGAGAAAGAGAGCCTGAAAAGCCGGAAGATAAACAGATACGACGAAGAAGATCCCGTGGAAAATCGTGCCCTGGTCCTCTCGGCGAAGGTTTACAGCGGGCTCTCTTCATCTTGCCATAGCGGATGTACACGTTACGAGTACCTACACGTACGTACTTCTATATAACGTCGGCATCCCCCAAACCCGCACCTTCACCGCAGTCGCGCTACAACGGCGCTCCCAACAAATCTTTTCACCGACCTTCCGAAGCTCCGAACGAAAGCGAGGAAGCTAACCATCGCCCACAGATTTCTCCTCGCCACGACATTCGGATCCGCCACCAACCCTGCGACTTGCTGCTACCCCTAGAAAGGTAATGTACCGATCCGAGCTTGTTGCATTTTCTTTTATTTATTTTTTTTCAAGTTTTTGGCCCTGCGCTGATTTATGGCGAGCAATCGTCCCGAAATTTGGTGGAAAATATTCAACTGATAATTTTTTGGAGTTGAGTTGGAGATTCGAAATGACATGATCTTAATATTGTCAATACCAAGCGGCATCGAAGACTGTGATTTTTCGCAGACCGAAATATTGATTGTCTTTCATATTATTTTTATTCATAGTATTTTTTTTATTTATCTTTTATATCGTTTCTGTTTTTAAATTTGACTTGAAGATACGTTAGAAATGCGAATGTCACATGATCTCTCTAATATCGTTCATACGATGCAGCAGCGAAGACCGCTATGTCTCGCAGACCGATATATTATCATGTTTCGTATATGCATAATCTATTTTGACGGTAAAAAAAATCCTCGAGCTTTTCGGTGAAAATGCGTCCTTACATTCACACTCTCTCAACGTCGTTCCGCTTGTGCTCGGCAGCTTCCTTCCTGCGCGATATTCTTCATCGTGACTTTTCACTCATACTCCGTGTCTAGATGATCCCTCTTGCATCCATGCTCGTACAATATCCTCTTGGTCTTCCACGGAGCTCTGCACGCTTAACCCACGACTGTCCGCAAGCACCCGAGCTATCCTGCTTCTACTCCACTCCTAGTTTATGGACGGCACTTTTCTGCCCTGTTCGAATCTACGGACAGGTTTTTTTTTTTTTTAAGAACCTTGCAGCTTATCACAATAGAAACGTTGGCTGCTCCACATTTTCCACAGTCTCCGCCAACCATCCTCGATCTTTTCCCTCGCTTGCCCTTTGGCCCCTTCTCGTTTGTGTGCAAAATCGTCGCATCAGGCTCGCGATCGCAAAATCACGTATTACGCTTCGCGTTATAGTACACAGACTACCCGGTTTGGGAGCGCAAGGTATTGGTTTTCAATTTGCATTCAGCTGCGATACCACCGGCCAGTTATGTGTCATCGTGTTACATCCAAGGGACGGGCAACCTATATTTACCGGAGAGATCGATCGTTAGTAACTCGCAAAAAAATACCAAATAATATTATCGTTGTCTGAATTAATAGACGGCGATATTATTATTCACGTCGTCCTCCGTTACAGAATTCACCAATTGTTCCGTTCGGTAGGCGGAGCAAACTATGTGAATACGGTTTCGATTCTGCAGTGAAAACCCATGACATTGTTTTGAGGATAATTGGACCACGGTTCCCGAAAAGCATATTTTGTTACGTAAATTCCATCGTAATTTGGAAATTCCATGCGAGGTTGAAATTGTAATATTCAGTCGCAAAATTTTGTGATGAATGTATCACCGTTTCGATATCATATGCAATTGAGGGAATTAGAACTTAAATTATAATAGGAATATGTTTTCGGTACGCGAATTCTTCGGGAAACAATGCCGGTTTTTTAATTACTATTAAAAAAAAAAAGTGGAATCTACGGGTCATCATGAAATTATTCAAATAATGGAAATTCCAGGCATCGCAAATGTAATCGAAAAAAAATGACCCAGCAACCCTTCCGTGAACTCATTTTTGTTTCTCCGTAAAATCCTCGGGATCGTATGAACAGGGTAAATCCGACCACACGTCGCGGCCGAGCTTTGCGGTAACTTGAAAGCGAATAACAGCAAAGTCTTCTTACACTAGCTGGTCCTTCTTTGGGCCGAATTCTTCAGTGCACACGGGTTTTATCGCTGTTGTTTTCTGAGCAGGTAAGAACTTATAAGTCCTGCCCAACTTCCCTTTGAGCTCCAGTGCTACACACAGTTACGGGGAAATTGTCGGGTGTGAGTAAACTCCAACGTCGGAGAAGGATAACGCTTCAGCTCAAATATTTATCCCGAACGGGTTAAATATTTGAAAACGTCTGAGAGCAAGTTAATCTTCCGGCTCACGGCGACGCTCACTGCGCTCCGGATCTTCCGTACGTACGAGTACGGAATACAGAAAATATATTCATTTAAATATATTACATCTAAAGCATTACCGGGACGATATAATTTGGAAATCGGAAATTAAAATTTCTCGCGATTTACAGGGAATATTTTCAGTACTAATAATATTTAATGAAAAAGTAATCTTTTCAAATGCCGAATATAAACTAAGCGTTTACGAGCAGGTTTCGAAGCTGCTCTACTGAACCACTTGTGTAAAGCCATGCAAACGATAGAGATGTGATTTACACTCTCACTCAAAACTTCCCCGGAATAAAAAAAAACTCTATCGGTAGAGATTTTCTTAGACGCATATTTTCGAGTAAAGTCGTTATGTTGCAAAGTTGTGGGCGATAGGGTCCCTCGCAAGTTATTGTGTAGTAGGGATTTTGGGTAGAGGTGTACGGTAAAGTTCTGAGCCGATTGTTGTACAATATAGTTCTACGGATAATGATGTTTCGTGAGTGGCAGATTATATAAATGTGGAATTCAAACGATTTGGTATATAAACTATTCGCTAATGCACGCTGTCCTACTCTGCTCGGGTGGGTGAAAATTCTCGGGAAAGCCAGTGTGCGAGCGGATTAACGCCGAAGAGGAAAAGCGCGCTTCAATACGTCTGAACGCGGGCCCGGCTCTTCTCGTGGCCTGCAACAATGTATAATATTTCACGCTGATATTCGGATAATCGAGCCTTCGGATAATTGGAATCATGTTCGGATAATTGAGACTTTGGATCATTGTGGCTCGAGTAATCGTGATTCCACTGCGATATTTTAAATGATCATACATTTCACCATGATGACAACACCTTGTGTGTCTCTTCCTCCCTACCTTATTTAATTCCAAAAATAAACACGACGCAACTATGTCACGGCTAATGGCCAAAAAAGCATGTTAAAAGGGCTTTTTGCGCCGTCGAACTTTTCAACGAAAGGACGAGGGAGACCTGTGACGCCGGATGGAAACGAAGCACGGTCAAAATGTGGTAGCAGCCTCTAATGCTCTGACGGTAAAATTAGATCAGTAGGCAATTTCGCCACTGGTTCCACAGGACCGATGATGAACGAGGGGTGAAACACACGAAAGCTGGACCTGACGCGATGTTACAGGGATGGTTGACAACAAGGAGACGACGGAATGGAGCTTGCACGTTCACCGAAGAGCCATAGACGGCCTTACACTGTAGGAAAAAAATGGCAACGAAAGAGACGTGGAAAACGCGGCATACCGATGCAAAAACGAGTATTTGCACGAGTGTTTCCGAGGGATTAAGCGAGAAAAGCTTGGTTTTAAAGGGATTAAGTTAGGTTGTGTTTAACCAGTGGCTGTGAGAGCTGCAGTAGCGGTAGCTCCGCGGCTCGTTGGAATAATGCCTGACGAGTGCAGCCTTTGCGCGCCGCCTAACGTTTTATCCGGCTCGTGCAGTTGTACGCGCATTCACGCGAATCGTTCGCAAATCCATTGGCACGCGTGTCTCGTCGAATCGTTCGAAAGTAAAAGGCGTCCCTCGTCGAAACTGTTCGCAGGAATATTTCCACCTCCTTGATCCTAAAATAAGAGAGGAATCGTATTTGCACCGTGGGAGCCAAAGCGTTTGATCTCCGTCATTTCTGCGCAACGACTCTGGGATATTTTCGCAGTACATCATATCCGCCAATTTTCGTATCCGGTTTAATCCACGCGACGGTTCTCGAGTTTTGGGCAGCGTTGGTCGGTTCATCGGATGCGCGAGGACTCTGGCTCGTTTTATTGGAAACCAGCGGACCACGGATTACCCGTCTGTACCATCGGTAGGTATATAGCTTCGGTGTATATGGAGTTGGCGAAGCAGACAGCTTCTCCATGCTCTCATCCCCGTTCAGTTTTAGATGCAGCAGCGAGCGGCAGCGGTAGCAACAACGTACGTGCATAAACGCGGATGCGCCCGGTCAGTCTACGCGACACCTGAGCATGTGTGGGAACCGCGCGCGCATCCCCTGACAGGGATAATTAATCTAAGCCCATCAAACGAGCGACCACGAGCGCGCCCGGCGTCGGTACAGGTGACAAATTGCCTCGATGCTCGGGCCAACGCGACTAACCGTACTCGGACCCTTCCCGGTCCTTCCCGGGACGGCCTTCCTCACCCTTCCGCATTCTCCCGCTCTGCCTGTGTCACGGATACACTATGTAGATCGCCCAACCCAATGTGTGCAACTGCACTCAGGCACGCCCGAACTATCCGAGTAAACCAGTTGGTATAACGGTTGGGTTGGTGCAGTTGCGGCTTGGTCGGTCCTGCGACCAGTTCCGTCGTGCCGCTGCAGTGACAGTGGGTCGTCGACTTCACCACCGGAAATTCCGGTTCGCCACGTGCGAACGAGCACGAGACCGACCCTCGATCCGCGCACCTTGCCGTATTGCTATATACCAGTCGACTGTACCATTTTGTCCGGCATTTACCCGGTCTCATCGCCGCTATCGCAATGCCTGGCAGTGTTACACGTGTAACTACGAAAGCGAACGGCCCGCGCGCTTCGTACGACCGCGATGAACCGGGACCAAAACATCGGGTACTCGCGGCTGTGTCGCCGGTTTAAATGTCGCTTTGGGGAGTCGCGTCATCCCGAAAATTTCGTTAGCATTGAGAATTCGAACGTTTGTTTGGCGATTATCCGTCGGCCGGTGAACGATGGACCGTGCAGACACTTGTCACTGTCAGGCTCCGTGATATGCGGATTCGACCGGTTTGACTTGAATGATTATTTATACTCGCACACGACTCGACGAGACAGTATGTATGGTAGGACATAAACTTAAAAAAAAAGAATTACCCGAATGAACAACTTTGAGTTGGTCCATGAGACTTTACGTCGCGGACCGACACGGTCTGCTGGTCACACGGCTATTCCACCATAACGCGGGACCGTACAGTCCGCTCGATGCTTACTCATCCGTATGCATGTGAAATACACATAACGATAAATCTCGATGGCGAAGGTAGGAAGGACGGCGACGACTACGAGAATCGTTCGACGGCCGCTTGTCCGCATAAGTGGTGCCCAATGAGCTATGGGCATCGCTCTCCTGCTGGAGGACGTTGTCACGGCAAAACGGTCCGCTTTGCTCGCATCAGCATGAGAAACCTTCCGGGTCCCCTTTATCTCGTATTGGATCCTTCTTCGTACCCTTTTCGGGTAATGCGCGCTGTCCTCTCGTTCGACGGTGTCAGCTCAACGCGAGCAAATGGCCTGCATAATTTACTGTTTCTACGCCGCCGAGTCGTTCTCGTTTATCGCGAGCACTACAGTCCAGCTTCTAAACCGTATCGTTGCTCGTTCATCCGGTTAAGGGTTTACTTCACGAAATTTCATCCGGTTTAAATGTGCACATAACCGGGATTATTAGCGAGTTAATGAATTACGATGCTTGATAAGTCCCGGTTCCATCCCCTATCGCGCTTGTGTCCTTTACTTTCCGCCCTTCGGTCGCCTCCTCACTTTTACGCCGGACTCTCGGGTATAGGAATACTCGCTCCAGGTGTTTAGAGTATGAGGGGGTTATGCAAATCCCCTGAAAGCCCCGAGGGAAGGTGCAGCTCGTCGGGGATCTCGAGTACAGCTAGGCGAGCAGGGAGCACCTAATACCACTGGCGAGGAAGATAGGTACAGGGTAGCGTATCAGCATAGAAGCGGCAACGGAGCATCCGTCGATAAGATCAGCCTGGGCGAGCTGCTGCTCCTTCTTCTTCAGTACAAACCGTGCGATACGCGACCACCGAGACCACGAGGTATAACCTTCCTCTACCCATACCGCGGGCAAATATGATACGACTATATACGTAAAGACCGTCGACCATCGTTCCCTGAAATTGCCTAGACCGACCAGCTGCTCGTTTCCATCCTAACTCACCCCACCCCTGGACCGTCCTGCTCCACTCATGGTTATCACATGACTGTGAAGTGGCGGTTTTACACCCTCGACCTGTTTAACCCCTTTGCCATCAATGACGTTGGGATTTCACGGTGAACCGTCAGACGATGAGCAAAATCATCCTTTACCTATAAAATTAATTAATCATAGTACGTTCGTTTATTAACAACTAGCTGTAAATAGCGATGATGCATTGCTACTTTTACGCACATCTTGATCATTCAAGCAACGATGTTAAAAAAATGGACTATAAAATTGATTGCAGATACTTCCAGGAGTAAGCAGGTGCTCATAAGGGGAATTTACTATGAATAATTGAATACAACGAAAATTGGTATAATTTCAACAAGAGCAGGTAATATTACAATTTTTCATCCTTCCGCAGCGGAGCAGATCTTTCATAAACGAGGTAAAACGTGTGTCGAGGAACAAACGTAGCGAGAAATGGAGCGAAAGCGAGAAGAGCCAGCGTCACATCGTGTTTTCTCTGCTCGATTTATCACCGAAGACTCATACCGGCGAAACGCAGGGGAGTGTGCGGCAACTGCGGACCCGGTCTCTCAGCAAGCGGAGCGCGAGATGAGTCTAGTTATTCGTAATCACTCGCGCCCGTCTCGCGAGCTCGCTCATTTTTCAAGTCAGCAGGCGCGTGCGGCTAGAGCGGAAACGCGAGAGCTTATTGGCTCTTCGCGAGCATCGAGGATACGTACAACCGGATGAATATCTACCCATGTCCGTATAATAACTTCACTGATTCTGAAAATATTGTCTTTGCTTTCAATGCGAAAACATCTATGGCGGAATTCGCTGTGTCATTTTGAATCCCTCTTATAACTATTATTTCCAGTCCACAGTTTACTTCGGATGTGCTGCGCGAATAATTCATTAATTTTTCGAAGTTTTCCTCGAGACCAAATATTTGAGTCGGGACCAAATATCATTCGTGCCCGAGAGGCCGAAGTTCATCGAATGAACGGAAGTTACCGGCACGGTTGCCCTCAGCAAAGTGTACACAGGAACTTTACCCGGTGCGCTCGGACCTGATGGTGGAGTATATTTTGAAGTTCGGTCTTAGGAGGCGACTATAATTTCATGGGATCTGAATTGCAATGCCGTTAATTCGCAAAAAGTCGAGTGGAGTTGAGGTTAAACTGCGCCGGAAGCGGCGGAGTACGGTGTTCAAGATACAGAGAGGGACGACGACGGTTGCTCGGTAGTGGTTGAAGTCGTTCTCGTACCGTTTACGTTGCGCGCTCGCGCCTCGGGGTGGCATAAATATACGAGAGTTTTGTATTGTAATTAGAGGTCTCGGTTGGCTGGTACTCGACACGGTCGAAGTCGGAACTGGCGAGAAGAGCCTCGGCAAAAGAGGCGAGGAGCGGAACAGTGAAAGCGTTTAACCGTGCTCGAAGGGTTGGGCAAAAAAAGTAACTGTGGTATAAAAGTTCGTATTGTCTCCGTACCACCCCCTCGATCTGTCCCCACCCCTCTCTCTATTACCCCTTTCATCCATCTACTGCCGCTTCCGTTGTCGTTTTCGCCCGCGGGCAAAGACCAGAAGTTTCCACTTTCTCATCGTCACTTCTCGCCTACCTTAACGTGCTTCTTCCTCTTTCAACCCTGCGCCGCTCTTTGGCCACTCGTGTCTTCAAGAACCAACCCCTCTAATTTATCGGTCCGAAGGATTTTTACCTTTTCGCCGAAGCGGGAAAAGCCGTCACTTTGTCGAAAGATCAGCATCGCCTTTTTCTGTTCTAATTGGATAAATATCTGAGCGCGAAATAACGGCCAGTATCGAATGAAGTCTTACGGAGTTATGCCTGCAAGGTGCAGGGACAATCGCGAAACTAATTTGACCAGCTCTCATCCGCAACTTGTTCCCGTCTCAAATGATTCATCTGTGCAGGATGTCACGGCAATTCTTGCGCAACCTTCGGAGAGACAGTGGAGATCAAACCGGACCGGCGTAACGTTGTTCAGATTGGGTCGTCGAGAGGGTTGGGTGGGGTCGAGAGTCGATTGAGTGCCGCATCGAGATGAAAGCGGAAATGAGTCGAGTGCACTGCGCGTGCAGTCACGTAATCGTGTAAAGAGCCCGTTGTGCGAGTAATACACACATTGTTACGTCTATTGTGTTGCCATATTCGCCCGCATTGAGTACCGTCGTGCACCGAACGTACATCGTATATATGGATAGTGTATATATTTATGTACGCATAATGTAAATACATAGCTAGACATTGTGTGGACACAGAACTGTGACGCCCGATTGTAGATGGTCTCGCACATATGTACTCGTTACGGGTGGAATACATGTAATGCGACGTAGATCGTACTGTATGCAACCGGCTACCGTATACGCGGTGTATGTGCTCACATATGCATTTGCAAGGAAGGAGGACGGGCGATTCATCTCTGTCTCCGTAACCGCCGCCTGCGAGCTTCTCCGTCCTTATTGCGACTCTCCACTGACCAACGTCGAAGCCGCAATACGTGCGGCACAAGCTATAAGCCAGAACGACCTCGTCTACCGTCCCTCACCCTCGTCGGCCACCTTCCCCAACGAAACTGCACCGTCCAACGGCAATGATGATATCGAACACAGTGATTGACGGATAGCCTCCTACCACAATAATCCCGTTGGCTCATTCCTTGTGTTCTCTTCCCTCCATTATTCATCTACAACAAGTTCTCGCCTTTTCTACATTCATCATCGTCGTAGTCGTCCATCGAAGCGATGCATCGTAGTCAGCAGCATTGGCAGCATCAGCTATTTTCAACAAGACGTAGATCGTCGGAGGTCATCGCCGATTTCGGAAACTCGATGACGTAATTTGATGTCCGTTGGTATTCGTGAACATGCAAACCAACCAACCGATCGATGTGTGTCTTTTCCGGCGCTAAGTTGCGGGGATGATCAGCATACGGAAACTCATTGAGCGA
Organism: Listrodromus nycthemerus; assembly: GCA_963978505.1. Lineage (NCBI taxonomy): Eukaryota > Metazoa > Arthropoda > Insecta > Hymenoptera > Ichneumonidae > Listrodromus > Listrodromus nycthemerus. Next base: position 11,974,067 of record OZ021680.1, on the reverse strand, counting down.
CTACTCACGTGGGATCTGGCTCGTAATTCTATTCATGTATACGTGGAGAGCTAATATGAAGCCGGTCTATATATACAGCGTGTAACATTTGCCGTGAGTTGACGTTAGGCTGACAGAACGCGTTGGGATCACGGGGGTGCACTCGAGTGAGTAACTAGGCTCAAGGCCGGCAAGTAACACCAGCAGACCTTGGCCGCAGTGGGATTATGGACCGCGTTGTTCGTTTCCATGTAGCAAAAGGTTTTCGGTTTGCGTCGACCGACGACCGTAAGCCTGAACATCAACGATGAAATGATATGGACCTTGGTGAGGTATAAATGAAGTAAGAAAAACACTCGCGTTTTGAGCCAATAAGTATGTTTCGTTTATTGGCTCGTGTGGGAAAAGCCTTGCCAGTATAAAAACCCATTTTGATGTTGTGTACATTTGTTGCGTGTATGATTGTGAGGCCCCTGAGTCTTCTCGTTTCGTGTTTGATGATCCCTTCACCGAGGTGATGGGTATAAGGAAGTATCGGCGCCAGGGTGAGCGGTTGTGTCGGCTCTAGTGAGCGCTTGTGTCGGCTCTAGTGAGCGCTTTTATCGGCTCCAGGTGAGCGCTTGTGTCGGCTCCAGTGAGCGGTTGTGTCGAGAGCTGAGGATCCTCGTATATGTTGGCTCTGATGAGCGCTTGTGAGTGGGTGTGTGGGTGTGAGGACTCGAGGTCCTGGCGTCTCACGCGAGCTATTCGATCATCTCTCGACGGACGACCGCACTGCACTAAATTCTTTCGAAAAATTATTACAGCTCGCTGCCCAACTCGGTCGTGAGAGACGAGGTCTCTGTTGACGCGAGCGGGGCCGAGCGCTGAAATGCCGACTACTGTCGGGCAGCGAACAGCGTGCATTTATGCACACGGTAAGGAACGGTACCAGGCATGCGTCGTGTTCACCTGTGCCCACATAATAACCTTGTGTCAACATGGTGTTTCTATTGCGGTTCGAGATTAACGAGAATTGCCTCTAGACATTGCTAGTCCGGTATCAGTCGGCTGCTCCTGAATGGCTCAGCCTATAACGACATCTACGAATGCCAGCAACCAGTCTGGTTTTACTTCGGGATACACGACCAATCGTGGGAGCTTTATGCTTTCCTTGATTACCGCTCATTGTGCGGATATGCGTACGCACGTATGCCGTATAATTCCAACAAACATCGCCAGTGGCTTAATTAATTAAATTCCTACGTGAGAGAAATACGAATCGTAAAAACATTCCGGAATGGCAACTCGCTGTAAAATACCGCGGACATGTTTGCCGCTGATGTGCTACCGAGATTAGAGATACGTACTTCCCAAGCTCGCGTCGCTTGAGTCGGGATGAAGCTGTTAGGAAGACGATCTAACGGCTTCCAGTCTCCAGACGCGACTCGGATGAAGCCATTGGACACCGGAGTTTGAAGGGCTTTGGCGAACATCACTTACTCACACAACCAACGGTCGAGCAGTTGGATCGCGCACGTTTCATTCAGTGTGTCAACGTTATTTCAGCCTCCCAAGGATTTTATCGCCTGGTCCAGATCGCCGACCACGTAATTACCTTAAGGGTATAACGCGATACGGTACACATCGGGTCGTCAATGCCGATGCTACGGAATACTTGGAGGATCTTTCGGGCTTTCATCCAGGAGGCACGCATCTTCTCACGGACTTTCGAGCCTCAGCAAAACCGTCGGTAGTGAAGCGGCACGCCGCAATTCCCACCAATTTGTTGCAGCCTTCACCTTATCTAGCGCTGGGATCTACCTTATCAGCGCCGCATGGATAATAAAGACATTTATCGCCGCTGTTACGGTTATTAGTCTTGCGGAAGGGTGCGAGGTCGTTGCTATGCGAAGACTGCGTTACGCTGGATGTAGGTGTGTGGGTGTCTGAGTTTGGATTCACGAATGGTCGAGCGTATCGCGTATGGCGGTTTGCTTGTTGCCGTTTCCTCTGCCGAAGGCCCACAAGGGAACTCAACCGCCTTACCCCAGGGCCTAGTGAACACCAAACTTCTCGCTCTTTGTCGGTATGGAAAATAATCTAACTTCGCGAAATTTTCATACTGGTCCAGACTATGCTACGCGAACTCGGAAGCGACTCTAACTGCAAACGAGTGCGGTGAGAGGATTAGCTTTTCCGTTATGCGGTATCATTTCTTCTCCGGGCATTGGGTCGGCCGCTGTTTATCCTTTTCTATTTTCCGGACTGCGTTTTCTAGCCATCGATTTCCCAGGTGAGAGTTTGGTCCGGTGGACGGTTACAACCCCAACACTGGCGTCGGTTGAGCCGAAGCTCGACGCTCGATAAATAAAAATTGACGAACTTTCCCTCGTGTCGAGGGAAACTTTCGGCATGACTCTGCTGGGAGAGACGAACAGATCAATCGGAACTGTCGACGGGTGTGGAATGCCGAAAACGTCCTCGGCTTGAGTCACCTGTTCAGCCGCACGTTCCTCTATGACTCCCTGTTCGTCGGTGAACCGGGTGAGCAGACGATCATTGGTCGTTCAAGAGTTTCGAGAGTTTCTCGAGTGGTCGAGAAACCGGAGGATACGGCGAACACGGTGGGCCTCCGCGATTCACTCGAAACTCACGACTGCCGAAGTGCTTGCATCCGTGTTTATACGTTATTAAGTAGCCAGGGGTGTGCACCGCGCGTCGCTATATTGAGTGTGCACGTGTACAGGCAAAGAGCATACATTGTGCGAGCTACCTGTGGATAGAGTACTCGAGAGATAATTGGTTGCTTTTGGTGCATCAGATTTTCGCGAGCTTGCAAAACCCATCTTTCGTTGAGAAAAAGTTGTTGAATAATTCTGAAAAAATCGTACATTTCGCCCAAAGCTGTAGCTCATACTGCAGATATTTAATCAAAAATTGTTTTCCACGTAACGGTCCACCAGGTATGGCAGAGTTGAGCTGAAGTAAATGAGCTGTAACGCCAAGGTGAAAATAATTATACTACCAAAAACCTGCACTATTTTTTTTCGCAATCAGCCACAATTTATTGTTTTTAATTAATTAAATAAATTTAAGAAAAGAAAATACTACTGCATTGGGAGTATTGGCTCAGGAGTGTTGCATTCGTCGTAAGTAACCGGATCGGAAGCAGGACACGGGAGAGGCGTCGTATTATCGCAACGGCTAATTGTTACAATCTCTCCGTCCCTCACGATTCGATCGTTAATTCCGGCTACATGTCGTCCATCCTAGCGCGACGGCCTCGTACTGTCGCTAGCTTCGATAGCACTGGCATCGACGGTGGACCATCGACTCCCGATCCTTGATCAGAGAATCTCATTCCCCGTTCCCTCCAATCTGCTCCTTCTCAATCTCGCACATTCGATGGCTCGCTCACCCTGATTACGCGAGTAAACCACCTCTCGCGCCGGTTAAATTTATGTCGTCCCGGATCGAGAACCAGCGTACGAGCTGATCTACGTGATTCCTAACGATACCGAGTTTCCGTTTTCACACGAAAGGTTTTGCGCGACACACGTATCGAATAAAGTACCAATCCATGGATACGAAACACGATCAATTCCGTCCGAGCGCACGAACGGAATTTGCAATTGCGAACCGAAGGTAAAATTTAAAGTATTAAAATTCAAATCAGATTTGATTTACAGTTATTGTCATTCCGGAGCTCCGGCAAATTTTCATAAGCTAACTTTTCTAATAAGCTTGAAAATTCTTCGTAAATAGAATGCATAGTACAGCTTTAGTACGGATATATCTGCTCCTTTCACAATTGAGTAGTGGAAGTATAAAGCAAAAGCTATTTATTGTGCTCCGTGTCGTGGGAAGGGCATCTTCGATGAGTCGAAAAATCATTCAAACGCGGCATCCGTCCTGGAAAAAAAGGACGTAAACATTAATCGTTGGTTGATATTCAGCGCGGAATTCATTATTAATTCGATCGGGGCGCCTCGCGATAGCGTTGTGAAAAATATACGAGCTTCGCCCACCTCCGAACGTTGCTGCTGTACACATAACTTTTGTACTATATTAGATCTCGAAGCGCGCCACCGAGCACGACACGACGGTAAGACGACGACATTTATATTCATAACCGAACCGGAACGGATGTTTCCCTCACCCCCCGACCGTTCCCGCCGTCAGCAATATTTACCCTCGACAAATATGACGCGAAAATCTTTCATCGAATCCTCGAATGCCTTCTTCCCTCTTTTCCTCTCGCCCCGTCGGGTTTTCCGCTTTTGTTCTCTTTTTTTTCTTCCTTTCGACGAGTCTCTCGCTCGCTTTCAGCGACGAGAGTCTCGTCTCTCATCGCTCGTTCTACATTCGCGAATATTCGCCACAGTCTCCGCCGACGCTCCATAACGTCGTACCCACTGTCCCGGTGTATTCCACTCTCCAGGGACCTTCCCCGGGGAAGTGAAAGAATTTCTACAGCTGTCGATTTTCGCCAGCCCTACATCGGTAAACGCTTAGTGCGACACACGAGTGCATACTCCGCGACCGCTATTTTTTTCCGCTCTTATTTTGTCCTCCTGCCGTTGGGTAGATCGCCAACGCAAATCCTGAGGATAACTTTGTAATATCTTTTTGAGGAGGTTTCGTCTCTCGAATATGATATTTTAGAGGTAAAAGAGGTGAATGCGGTCCGGTGCAGGAAAATTCGGTCCACTTAATCGAATTTGGATAACATTGACGACGATGATATCCAACTGTATATTCAAAAAACTAGAATTAAATTCTAACGATACATCCGGATTTTCAACACGTTTTTCTCACTTATCGTAACCACCATTATCTAAAAGACATTGGAAAATTGGATTTTGTTCCACCATCCCGGCCGACCCCACTCTTCCATTCATTCATTTTCGAAGCAATGCGTACCGTCTGATTCGATCGTAACGGAACGCACAGGAATTTAAAACTCGATTGGTTCATCGAAAAGACTTATTATTTCATAATTTTTTTACAAAGACATTTTTTGCCAACGTCATTTTAAGTGAACTATAACGAAACGCCGGGCACCAAAAAAAAATATAATTCCATTTCGCATCATGGGAGATAATAGCCAAATATAGTGGAAGAAAAAAATGCTAAAAATCCGCCGCGTCACGAGGACGTGGCGTTGCATTTTTTTTTGGCTATTAAAGTTTTTAATCGTCGTCCCAAGAGGGTGAGGGGAGGCACTTGGCGCTGCAATAACTTTTAATTAGCGAATCCACCCTCGTTATCTCGGGGCCGGTTAGTGCCTTGAGCGACTTAACGGCGATTTTTACTCATTACGAGGAGGTGGGCCTGAGGCTCAGTGCGAACCGACGAGGGGATTCCCTGGGGTGCGTTGTAGCCGACTGGAAAGACGGAAAACTCCCCGGAGCCCACCTGCCGCGCACGATTTTCACCGCGCCTTCTCAAGATACTCGTACATCCCCCCTCGAGTCTCGTTGTTGAATTCTCTTGCCGCATAATACCCCGAGCCACTTTGTAATGCAACTGTTTCTTAACTCGCATCGTTAAGACTAAAGGGATAAGGGACAGACCGACAGGCGGACAAAGTCTGCACTCTTCTCGAGTTCTCCTCGATTAATCTCGCGGGAAATTGAAGAAACTTACAGTGTTTTACGCACGCAGGCGTTCAGGATATTACAAGCTGTATTATACAGTTTTGCATTTTTTCTACTCGGGATAAGACCTCTGTCATTTTTTTAGTCGCAAGAAAAATGATAATAATTTCCAATATTAAATGATAAAATAAAATGACTCACCCTTCGACTGTTGCCGTCCTTGGGGTTAAGGTCCGATGCCACTGTTCCAAAGATTGTCGGCTGCAAGCAAAAAAACGAAAATGATAACTAATCAATCCGACACCGGTATAAAAGTATCGCATAAATACAGCGAGGATTAACAATGAAAATCAATTAGCGACAACCGCATCGGAACAATGTATGAATACAGTAGATTAATTGATTACAATCCTAATCATTTTAATTTGTCCAAGTACGTAATTACGCCCTCACAGGTATAATTAACGTTGTAGCACGGTCGAAGCCGAGACTCGAATTAAATTAACGGTTGAGCGATTTCGATCAGGCCGATAATGGTAGGCTATGGAACAAACCACTCCATCATGTAATTATTACAACATCAGATAGCCTGCAACAAATCCACGCATTACACTAGTTCGTCGACAGACAAACTATTGGAAATTCCGGACAATCTCGTCGAAAATAAACGAGTAACAGTAATTTTGCTAAAGCGAACCGGAAATGTTTTAAAAGCTATTTTTATCATAAAACTCCATTCTACCCACACAATTTTAGGACTCCAATGGAATGGAATTTGTTTCATTCCACGGGCTATAGAAAAATGTTCATCTCATCGTAAAGAATGATTTTCATCTCTTAACTTGCATAAATATATTTTTTAATTTTCTTAATGCAAATAATTAAGTTAGTGAGATAAAACGTTCAAGAACTTTGATGGTCTTTCTTAGCTACGCCAGTAGTAAGTCGAAGGGGAGGGTTTCCGCAGAGCTGAGCAGCGATATATATTCGCACCGTGAAGACTGGAAGGGTGGTTACGGAAATTAGAGCACTCAAAGTTCTGCCTCAGCCATGTGCCTCTGGATAATATACGCTCGACCGTGTTTACGTGTATTCGGGGGGAAAAAATATGATTCGTTCTGGGAGGGAGCGAAGCATTACGTCGTAAAATGCGGAGAATTATGAAACTCGTAGCTCGTCGTTAAACTTGCGAGAATCGTAAATCTCACGCTTGCGCTGTGTAACGGACGACATTTCGTTTTTGACGAGGGTACATTTGTGTATATACATGGGTGTATTGGCCGAACTGGTTGGGCGTCAACTACCCTTGGCAGAACGATTGGTTCATCGACCGGCAAACCGCCGGTCGGGGATGAAATTAAAACAGCTCGGCGGCTCGGCGATGCCGATCATAATTATGCATTAGAAATGTATCGGCGTATCAACTCCGGCAGATTCGTGGTTTACATACGTACGGAGGGCCACAGTTTCGTCCGTGTGACAATCACGTCCCCCACCTCGTTGATATACGCGACAGCTCATGCTGTTGCGGCAACTGCTGTCCATTATTCCACTCGCTTTTTTAACGCAATTCGACGCGAACCGCGACCAGCGGCGATTGACATATTTGACATCTATCGAGACCAAACAGGAGCACGATACGACAAATATACAACACACAATTTTCCTAATGGAAATGTCATAGAATCTTTTTTTTCTCTCCCGAGGGGAGAAGTTGGACTGACTTTGGTATTAAAAAATAAAACAATTTTTCGAACACAACCAAACCATTTTTAAAGGTATCTGATTGCCGGGCAAAAACGTACTCTGGACGAAAACAATGATTGAAAGGTCATTTTTATATATTTTTTTCCTGCTTTAGAGCGTAAGATTCCACCTTCATGAACATTTCTTTGCATATGTCATTCTTTTTGTTAGCTACTCGGTATTTTTGCGGTTCGATACGCAATCAAATCGCTCGATGCTGGAATTTTTCCGTAGCAACACGGCGCAAAGAACTCCAATATGACGATTTATGGTTTAAGCCGTTAAAAAGGTAAATCGCCGTCGAAGGATTTCTTCCGTCCTGGCTCCTCCCTTATAACGCCACGCTGGGCAATAAAGGCCTCTTATTTATCGTTAGACAACGATAAACCGCAGCGTGAAGTCGTTATACCGCGGTGCGAAGCTCGACTAAAGTGTATCGTCGTACCTTTCTAAGGGAAAGATTGACGGCGATATACATAGTTGAATCGCTCCGTGGAACGCGTAGACCCAAGATCGCGAAATTTCAAGATTTCGTTCCCATTTTTCAAAACTTTCCCATTTTTCGTGTAAGGTGTTCCCGATAATGATCGACGACGCATTTTGATCGTTGAAGCATGCTCTTTAAGGTGAACACACTCTTAATCTCGATTTTTTTTTCCTTTCGTGATAAAAATTCGCATGAACGAGAAAGCGCGCGCACACAGGGCCCGGAAAATCATCTTCGAGAGCAATTTTCGTGTCGGTACTTCAGTGAGGTTCGAAAGCATGTTCAAAAACGACCCCATGACAAATTTTAAAAGGATCCGTCAAGAACTTTGCGAGCGAAGTCTCAAGAACTCTTTTTACTTCCGGGGCTCATATCTCCTCCTGAAGTCATCCGATTGGGACTTGCTTGGTGTGTTTTCTGCACGCCAAGAGATGCTCTTTCGATTGCTATCGGTTCTGAGGGTGCTCGATAACCGCGAATAGCAAATTACGGCGTGTCCGCGAAACACCGATTTGCATCGATTCGGTACACCCCCTTTAAATCGCCCAATCTCAACCGATCGGGTTGGGACTTGTCGCATTCGAAAAGTTATTAAATTTGCAAGAAAGTATATTTTTGGTTTTTCGAAATCGGTCAAATTGTCGCCGAGATCGCGAAAAAACACTTTGTTCCACTTCATTTGCCCCCTACTGTATATATAAATGTATATAGATGAGGATTGACCGAGACACACGGTTTTACTCAGATGAGTGGAATAGCTCGGTCTGAAAAATAATAAACATACAAATTACGATTGACCAGATGACAAGTGTCTTGATCCGACTTTCCGAGAGATCAGACATTTGACAGTTCATACTCGGGATGTTCAATGAGATTATATTTTCGATATCTAATATTTTCAATATTTTTAATTTTATATTCGCTATCAATCACTCTCTACACGCTGCAGTCAATTTTTCTGAAACTACTTCGAAGAACGGAGCATGTACATCCATAAAGTGGCGACCGTCGTCGAAGATCCAATTAAATATTTTTCCGTCAATGCGAACGTAATGATCCGTTCGCTCGTTCCAATCTCACATTCAATTTACGAAGAAGCCTTTCGAGGACATCCGGCACAATTTCGACGCGTCGAAGCTCCGGTCGTCGTTCCCCACTTTGCGATACGTTCACGTTATCGCACACAGCCCGAGCACGCTATCGCACAAATGGAACACTCGTTCGTTCGCGAGGTTTCGCGAACGACGAAATCCCTTGGTTAACATCATCGACGAGGCATTATGCCGACGACGGACACCCCGACGCGAAAAGTCGTTCCGTCTTAACGGAGCGAAACCGCCAAACCCTCAGTCCATCTAGCACGCAAGAGATGTACTTCTGCGTGTCCGGAATTATATGGGTTTCCGATAATATTGACCCGCCTTGCCTATCAGAACACCCCGATTCTGTGCTGTCGAATTGCCAATTCTGGCTAACTACAAAGTTTTACAAGCTGGCACTGGTCATAAATTATAAATGATAAATTATAAATAAAAATTATAAATGATAAATTATAAATTGAGTCGACGAATTTTTACGATTCTTTGATTCTGCAACGAGTCCATTGTGAATTGCAACACTGTAATCCGACGAACTTATCGATCGTATATCGATAAAAGTCCGACGTTGAAGAATTCTCCACGGGCACGAACCCTTGCGTAACCATAGTGAATTGCACGAGAAATAGAGGGACCTTAACGCTGGGTTAATACTCTCACACAGTGAACATGCACACAGTGTGCAACGTGTGTATAAACACGTATACATAGCACAGAGAGAGAGCGTGGATCAAACAGGCAATACACGAAGGTGAAACATATGGGCGGGGCAGAAACTAGGTTCGCCCGTGAACGATAAATCGGCCCCTCCACCTTCTGCACACGATCGGTACATATATGCACACACAGGTCGGTAACGTGTATACAGAGGTGGACGTGACCGAGATCAAAATGTCAATCAACGGGCTTAGTAACCACCTGTGTGTCGTCGTCGTGACCACCATCAGCCTTATAGTTGCATCTTCTACGTTTCACCGGATCTGCGTCAGTGCCGATTCAGACGGTGAGACCATCGAACACGATTTATGGGGCCGAAATACCCTCGCACAGCATAATCACCATCGCATCACAATCATCAAAATTTTTCGACGAAGAACAGTGCGATCGGAGTTACCAGCAAGCAACAGGGAACCAAAAAATTGCCTCTTTTAATCTTCAAAAACCAGAATCGAAATTCTAAAAATCCCGTCAACGAATAAATCAGATCCGTGTTGTATCGCGGGTACAACGTGCAACCGATTTTGTGCCCGAAATTCCCGAGTGAGAGAATCAGAAGAGCGCTCGGAGTAAGCGAGGATAGTCGAAAACATGATCGTTAAATAGTGTCAGAACCAATGGCATGCGCGACATCGATGTCGCTCATCGCACGGAATCGTGTCGCCTCGTCGAAGGGCTGGGCACGTCTTGGCGATGAGGTACGGAGGATGTACGTGTATTTCGCCGACCACGAGACGAGAACCGGGTACTTCCGGGTATAGTGTTTTAACATAGTCGGGCGAACTGTCTATTGCCAGAAGCAGCCGCGGTAGCAGTACAACCGGCTGAAAATGACAAGAGAGCGAGGGCCCTGTTGAACGGATAGACGTGAACGCAATCGATTCCAGACCAACCCTCCTAGATGAGCGGTGGTGCCGCTTTCGGAACATTCCTCCGCGATACGCACTCGGCAAAACTGTTTCGGTCCGAAAATCCGGGGCTGTCGTGCGGACATCCCGATGGTCTAACTGCCACGGTTTCTTTGGAGGTTTTGTCGGAAAACCCGAAACGAACCTGCGGTAAACGAGACAAGCTGCGGAGCAATTCTAAACTGTGCGTGTACAGGCGGAAGTATTGGAAACAGGGAATGAGTCGCGAAAACCAAATTCGTTTTTGTTGGGTCAAATTTCTCGGGTAGTTTATTACCATCCGAAGTTCGACAAATTAAAAGACCCATTTGAGGCTACGATATTAAAGGGAGACAATACATCAAATACTCCACGAAATCGAAAACGGATTCTCGACCTTAAACCAAACACTAGCGGGAACATCAAAAGCACATTCAAGACCATAGCAGTCCGATGAAAAGGCCCCTTTTATTAAAAAATATATCGGTTCTATGACAATAATATTGGAAACCCGGAAAGTTTATCGGCTGCATCGAGCGTATATTTTCAGCAGATAAATTAATCGCTGTGGAAGTCCCGCGAGCCGTTTGAATAAAAATCAGCCGGGGCGTCGAAGCGTTGCAACCAGCGGCAGCAGCAGCAGGAGCAGCAGGATGATGCATTGGCGAGAACGATGGACACAATGGAGCGTGGAGTGCAATCTCTCTTTTAGGGCCAGGAATAGAACAGGAAAAGTGTGTGGGTGGAGTTTGGGGGGATAGGGGAGGAGGTGGAGGAGAAGGAGGAGAGAAGAGGAGTGTGTACGAAGCGTTGCAGTGTGATGCAGTGGAGTGCAGCCGGCACAAGCGAAGCCTGCGGCAACGAATCGAAAGTAAACAACGCGTGGCTGCACATTCAACGACATATAGAATGTACTGAGAGTATTGTACAGTATATTGCAGTAGCGTATGCGAAAGAGTGGAACACTCGCTCGCCCAACGATTACTGCGCTTTTATCTATTCAATTACCGTTCGGGCTGCCCGTAGACAATTAAATATCATTAAAGTACACTCGAGAGCGAACAAGCACAGCTTTGATGGTACTGCATCAACTATTTGTATGCGGTGTGGCGCCGTATTGGCTGTAGATCTGTGGAATTAGGCCGACGGTCCGACCGATTGTGAACCCCGTGCTTCGCTGCCGTATTCATCATTTGTTGCACTATAAACACCTTTTAATTTGAATACGCGTATTCTGATAAATCGCAATCCGGATTTGGTGTTTCAACCAGAGTACAATTAATCGGTTTTGATTACCAATGGAAAATGAACGAACCCCGCTATATTTCAAAAGTGGCGAAACTCCACCCGCAAACGAATCTAGGTTTCTAGATGTATTTTTTCTGAAACGGAACAATTAACTACTGGGTGGAGTCTGAAAATCTAATGAAGATAATAAGCATCGTACAAAGCGCCGGGACTTTGGACTCCACTTGAACATCAGGGTTGTCTTCGCGCAACTTTTCTGGCGTATTAACCGTCTAACTTCGCACTTCTAGTCGTCCCTCTCGTCTTACTGGCTCGTCACTCCTTGTTATTCGAAAGGGAAACCGTCGTTACTTTTTCGAGAAGACGCCGACAGGAATTAGGTGGAAGCTCGAAAGCACTTGCAGGCCACTGCAAACCGTTCGGGCCGAACCATGAGGAGTTGCAATCCTCTCGGTTCACCCCGAACAGTCGCGAATGCTGCGAGGGAGACAGGAAAACGTTTCAATTACAAGTTGCGCTGCAGTGCAGCACGGTTGAAGTTTGCACTGCTGGAAAGAGAAGAGAGATAAAAAAGGGTGGCTGTCGAGTGTATTGATCACTTGAGAATGATTAGTTCGCGTGATGGACCACTGGGGCAGTTACTGCCGGTACTGGCCCGTAGCATATATCGCCATGTGTCACCTATGTGTGGCGAATTCAATCAAATAGAACTACAGAGCCGAACTGCTGCAGCGAAATACCTCGCAACCTCAAATCCAATAGAACACTTTACCGTTGTCCAGATTATTTCGTTAATTCAAATGCCCCACGATATCCAACTTCGGTGTCGAAGTTCAGAAAACATCCGCACTGGCTGCCGAATCGCGATATCCACCTTTGCATGCAATGTGTTTTGTGTCTGATTGTAGTATTCCATTTGCAGATTTTACTAATTCGAGGCAATACAGGAGGAACCTTGCGGCGTCGAAGTTCAAGGAACATCCGCACTGGCTGTCGAATTACACTTGGAAACCCCCCGAGAAGTTCTACGGGCCCAGGTACTCTCTTGCGAGGGGATATTCAAGTTAAAGAGGAGTGGTATTTTTGAATTAAATGAGCAAAGTTACAACAAGGCTGATGTTTATGCAGGAAACGACCATCGTGGGAAATGGACAAGGTACCAGAGACGGAGACAGAAAGGAAGGAGAGGGAGGAACGCGAAGAATGGGAGAAAAAAATGCGCGAAGTGAGCAGACAGGAAAGAGAAAAATGGAAGACGTACGAAACCGACGATCGGTCGAAGAATCGATCATCCGACCAAATTTTCATCCCATCAGATGATGACGAGAAACAGTCGGCTGGTGGGAAAAACCGCGAAAACCAATCATCACAAGCCAATTACTCCAGTATAAAAAAACCATTGCAGAACGAGTCAACTGCAAGAAAGGGGGTTAAGGGGGAATTAACAGAAGCTCCGACTGAATGGAAAAACGATCTGCATGACGACAGATGGGGTATGAACGTTGTAGAGCCTGCTCCAGGTTTATTCCAGAACCCAGCAACTCCTCAAAAACCATCCGTAATGAGCCGAACGGACAAACGGACTGTTCCGACGTCTTACAGCGGGCGTTGGGGAATGAGCATTAAAGAGGCACCGAAAGATTTCCTCAAGGAAGTTCCAGTGGAATCTCCTAATCTGAGAAGTTCGGACATTCCCATGAAGCAAGATTCAGCGCTGGCAGGCAACGAGGCCAACGGGACCGCGGGGAGCGAGGAAACGGCGAAACTTCCAAAAAGCGTTTCCAAGGGTAGTCGGGGAACGGAGGTTGAGAAATCATCGGAGGAAGCATTCTCAAGTGCCACAGCGTTGTCTGGGGAATGGACGAATGATCGTTCCACAGTTTGGCGATCAAACGTTTTGGGACAATCAATAGACCCAAGCAAATCGGGTGAGGAAGCAGCGGCTCCGAGAACATTTCCAAGCGGTCGTTGGGGCATGAGCGGGAAAGAGGTCCCGAAAGAGTTCCTGAAAGAGATGTCGAGAAGGTCTCGACCTCCGGGGAGTTCCGATGGATTGTGGACGGTTCGAACACCGGCCGAGAATATAAAAATTGATGCTGGACAGAAAGACGGCAAGAAAACGGAAAACGTACCAACGGGAACAGCAGAAAAGAAACTTTCGAAGGGCTCACCAAATGGTAGATGGGCCGCGGGTGTGAGCACCCCGTCTAGGGACTTCCTGAGGGAAATTCCGAAACGTGGTCCCGCGAGACTTTGGGGAGTCCATCGACCCAGAACTATACATCAACTTACAGACGCGAACGCAAGGAACAATGCTTTATCAAAGATTTCAACAAAGTCGACAACACCGAGAATACCAAATAGCAAAACATTTTTAAGGCCAAAGGTTAATTTGGAAATACCTATTATTCCCCTCTACTTCGTTGTTGTACCTCTTCAGCAAATTTGAGACTGTGTGCCCGTATTGTATTTAAAAAAAAGAATTTTAATCCAATAAAGGAATCGTGAAGGTTTCACATTTCAAAGTTTTAATCGCATCGATAAATCATTAATTTTTATACGTCGGTACTCTGACACAAACAGAGGTTTACCTTTCTGTGCTGAGAACAAACGTCGCCCAAACTGTCAGAGCCAGAAAAAGTAACGTAAACCTTCCGCGCGGCGAATGTAACGCCTAGCCGAAAGCTGGGTTTAAGCTAGCCGCGAAAGGCTTAAGGTGGACATTAGAGCCGTGAATATGTAATTTGAAAATTCAACGCCTCTTAATCCGGGTACTTCGGAGTGTGCGGGAACCACATTTGCGGAACCGGCATGTGGTCGAGGAGCGTGTGGGGAACATTTTATTTCATTGTTCTTCCGCTAGAACTACTGCTTACGTTAAACCCCAAGAATTACCGGTATAATAAACCGTTCCATTATCATGTGACGAAGTTCTTTTTCCCCGCATAGTAGGCAGAAACTATGAAGATGCGGCGCCGGAACGCCCAGTCTGGAAACAGTGCTAAAAACATCGAGAATGCTGTTATCTTTGTATACGATTTTGCTATGATTTATGGACATTATATAATTTTGCCATTAAGATTGTGCCGAATGTCAACAGAAACACCGAGAAGCTTTGTGCGCTGGGAAAACTTTTCCGTATCGACTGGCGGACCGATTGTCACGCCCGATAAATCTTTACCAGCAAATTGATTGTCTCGCAATCTTTGCACGGCGTGAAGTAATATAATTCCTCGGCGAGCGTTATTCGAACGGTCGCGATAATTTCAATGCCGTTGGCAATATGAAAACGGAAATAAACACAATATGAATTCACCCACCCTACAACCTCTCCAGGCTCTTGAAGTTTTATTTTATTCGAGTATAAAATACGAGTTACTTTTATTTTGTCATTTCAAAAGATCCAAAAAAATGTTGTTTTGCAGAAGCTAACGAAAATGGTATTGAAAAAAATAAAAATAAAGACGTGCCGAAGAATCGTATGATCCGTTTCTGAAACTTTTCTTTAAAGAGAAAACATTGTCAGTGAATTTTTTCGATTCGATGAACATACCACGCGTGAACAAACTCTACGGAACGGTTGAGCATAACGGCAACGCGTGCAACCTGGCGATTCCGCGTTTGTGCGAGAGTCGATTGCCGATCGCGGAATAGAGATGAAATTTAGCTCGAGTGGAAACTCAACTCGTTTGGAATAAATTTTCGGCATTGAAGAGGTACACACGATTTTTTTTCTTTTCGATTCCAACCTTCCCGACGAACAATCGCGCCTGAGCAAAATCGGTGAAAAATTAATCTGGGATATGCGGACCATTGTCTACTAGGATTATTCGATATATTACGCCTGCCATCGAACAAGCTTTCCGATTAAGCGAGAATCGGGCTCGAATCCCGAACATCGACAAATATAATCTTCGAAAACTCATGATTATACACGGTACAGAGTGCATCGCTGCAGCGACGAATCTTTTTCGAATTTCGCCCTTCGCTAAATATGAGAATGATGACGCAAGAAATCGTGTCATGCACAACAGAAAACGCTACTTAGAAGCAATGATCAATTTCTCGAAAAACCGTATGAATTGGCAAAATAGGATCTAAAACCTTACAGCTATTTTCGATGAATATGACTGAGGTTGATTAGAACGAGAATTGATTATGTAAAAATACCCCATATACAAATAAAAATCGAGCGCAATTTTCTTCACCTTGGGACTTTTTCGCGTAGTCCACAAGCTCGTGAAACCGATGGAAATGAAGTCGAAATTATCAGCAAAAAAAAATCCCATTTGCCGAGAGGTGCTAAAAAATCACGTAAAACCGCAATACCTTGGGCAAATCGATTTCGAGGAGATGAGCGCAAGGTACCTTCGTACGTGCCCAAAGGTTGATTCTGATTTGCTGGATACAAAGGTCGAGAAACATAGAGGTATACGAGGTAGGAAGAGCGAGGCATTTGCGGTCTCTTCATCACTGAGGAGCGATCTGGCGTGGTCCTTCGTAAGTGGAAATTCCACGGTTTCGTCAATTTAATCTCCGACAATGAGGTCGACCATTAAACCTCGAAAGTTTCGGTGCGCGAGGTCGTTCGAAAAAGCTGGCCGGACATGACGGTGCGGAGTGCGCCGAGGCACTTTGGGAGTCTGCGAAAAAAAAACTAGGATTCCCGATCCAAGGTGTCGATAACGAATTTGATGTAAACGAGACTAAAAATAAATAGACATTACGGTTGATCAGTGTTATCCTGCGCGATAGCTTTCCGAAATATTCACCACTACTCTGCGGGTCTTTCGTACAGTTCCGATTTATCTTGCAACCGAAGGAACAACTTCGGACCATTCCGACCACACGTCGTTATTCTTTTTTCTTTGAGTTCTTCGTTAACCATCGGCAGAATCGAGTCTCCAACAAAATTACAAAGGAACAAAGGGGACCGCGAGAAAATTACAGAGGACGCGGCGTGCACCCCGAGTCGTTAACCACTTCGACGCGTTAATTGGACAATCGTTGGGAGATTCTACCCGAACGAGCTCCGTTTGTACTTCCCGGTCGCATTTAAACTTTTGGCAAGCTCGATGCACGTAAAATCCTATTATCGCTGCAGAAAGTATTCCTTCTCGGACTTGAAGTCTCTACGGTATAAAAAAAAACCTAGCTTTCTAAGTTCTATCTTCCGATATTAATAAATTATTATAAAATTATTTTCTTGGCTCGCCAGATTCATTCTCCACACCTTATTTTCTTCAATGAATTGTCGTAAATTTGGTCGGTAGTGCTCGGACAAAGAAATATCTCCGGCAGTGAACGTGCAAATAATAATATCGAAGCATTAAACGTGACTCCAAAAGACCGAGTAAAGTCCCCGATTCATACGTCCCTTAAGCCGCTGTCCTCGCGGCAATATAGCGGAGCCTCGTTCGCCTATGTGACACTGTCGTATCACAAGCATGCGTGCCGATATATCTTGTCCGGTATTTCAGATGCAAACGAGAGAGCGGGAGACACCGGGATCGAGTTCCAGCACACGTGCGCACAGTCTGTGTTATGAAAGCATCGTGGATTCGCATAAATCGTCGCAATTGTGCATCACGGATCGCCTTGCTCTACAGCTTATTCCGGACTTAGTCCGCGCGATACTCTACATATTGCGTACACAAGGTACGAAGATTATAAGACCATGTTCTAGGTGTATTATGCTCGTTCTCAAACACAGTGAGCTTTGGTGTCATACAAAAGTAAGGAAAGGGATGTAATAAAAAATAAAAAAAACATAGTATTTTTGAAAAAGTTATTTTTACAACAAATCACCCGGCAACAAAATTCGTTACTGATTTTCATAATAAAAAAGTTCGATGTGACGTGACTAACTTAAGTTCTGCACCATTATTTTCGGTTCTCTTTAAATTTTACGTTCGATTGAAATCGAGCTCAAAGTTTGGCAACGGAAAATTGACCCAAGCCCAGGCGCGTGTACAATCGAACACTTAAACAAAAAAAGATGAAAATTCCACCTCGATAACGAGACAAGTTTGAATGAACAATAATAAAAAAATAATAACAATAATAACAATAAAGATTTCCGATAGGTCGAAGCGACCCGGTGCTCGTTTGTTCGAAAAGCCCTCGACGCACGCAAACGATACAATGAAAGTATAATCACACGGTGCGACCAATATTCCGAACATATTCGCGATGTAATCCTCGCGGACATTGAATCGCGAATATCGTTAGTATGTACGTTGCGTACTAGGATACATGAAAGTGCGGTACGAAATTGGTATTCCCGTGTTTCCCGGCAGGAATATGCAGCCGTATCGACCAGTAATATCAGCCGGAATAACACGCCCATCACGGAACTTTTCGAATCCGGTACTGATGTTCGTTATTTACGTTTGCGGATAAACTATCGCTCGTCTGTTTTTTTTTACCACCGTCGCTTTCCGAACGGGCTTCTCGATGATAATACGAATCGGCGAGATTGGCGAACGGGGAAAAAAAAACACGTTTTTATTGCTTGTGAAAATAATGCAACTCTGGACTGTAAGTTGCAAACTTTACTTGCGAATCGTTAAAAAAAAATCATACACGTTGGAATTTTAGCAGTGGATTGTGCAGTCGATTTATATATCGAGGTTCACATAAAATTTCACGAGTTTTCCGTCTATAGCTTTAAAATAACGTTAAATGAAGGAACGTCTTATTTTTAATAATTGCGACACATTTAAAAATGAGTAATATTTTCAGGGCGCAATGTGAAAGCCATTTCCCGCTCCAGCGGGCATCGAGACTCGATTAATTTTAGTGGTTATCTGTTCACCGTGGGACTGGCTCTGTATGCACGCTGTCAATTACTCCAATAATACGGAGACCGGATCAAACATTCATTCGACAGAATTTCGAACGCGAGCTTCGACGGGAAAACGATATTTACCACGTATCGAATGTAGGACTGCACTACAGTTGATTACCAGAAAAATTTTAAATTGCTGTAATGAAAATTGATATTCGATTTTACTAGCCGTAAAATTGACAATACTTCCTTCGCTCACCCGGACAAAAAACCAAAAATAAAACAGTCCGGCAACAACGCCTCAATGTCGAGACCCGAAAACCGCTTTTGAAAAATGAATAAACTAATTTTTTTTAAAGTATCAAGAAGGGTGAATACGGACTGTCGATAACAGACGAATGAGGTTACATTTGTTCCGCCAAAGCGTCGAATAATTATAGAAAGGTCGCATGCACGATGCACATGAGAAGGCGGGATCGGCTCATGGAACAGGAGAAATATCGTGTTAATTGGATGAATGGTTTGATTGCAGTTTGCGAATGATTGGCCAACGACGATGACGAAACGTGCTTTACGATAGAAACGTAATGTTCGGATCGGTATAGAAGGCTCGGAGTGGAGCGCGAGGAAGGCTCGAAAAAGAGCCAATCCAGGGCGCACTTCGTGGATCTCTATTTACGGATATTGGAATATTCGACGGTTGTGCGTTCGCCAATTTTTCTGCAGCGACACGCGCGCCAAACGCATGCCATAGTAATAATTTTTTTCTATCAAACATTATGTATTTTAAATGTAAAAAGCATGTTTACAAAATAATCTATTTTTTTCTTGTAGTGTTCAGGTGCCAAAGCAATGCCGTGTTCAAGATGATAGAATCGAGACCAAACGATTCATCGACGACGGAATCGGTGACGTTAAATTCATGCTAGACAATCGGGCCATGGCTGCAACGGATTATCAAAAATTCGATATCGACGGGCAGCGCCACGCTCGAGGTATCGACTCCGTCGAGAGCAACGTCAACGATAACGTGAACAGCCTCGCCTCTTCGGGGCTCCTGTGGAATATGGCAAGTTTCATCCTACGCAAGGTGTATTTTTCAAATGTTTATACAAATACACGATAAAACCGTGTGGTAGATCGACGAAACGTTCACGTAGCTTATTACTTTATGAATTTACTTAATGATAATTGAAGAGTTTATCAAGAATTACTGCCAGAACTGACAAGCCACTGCAGCAGCAACCAGTGCGAGCCGGTCGTGCACAAGGTCGTCGAATACCTGCAACTGATTGAGAACAATCCGAGGAATCGGGGAAACGATCTGTGGTCTTTCCTCGAAGTTCCGAATTACAGTTTCACGTACATTCTCCAACAAGATTAAAGTTTGTAACAATTCCAAGCACAATTTTCACCATGTTTTTTAAAATCTTTTTGTAATCAACACTTAAATCTTGATGAGATGAGGTTTTCGACGACGTCATTGATAATTCGATCCGAGCGAGCGTCAGAACCATCCCGGAAACGTAATTACATCTAGGACGATAATGCAAACCGATGAAATAGCCGAGTGTCGCAGATTCACTTCCTCTAATCGCATCTGGCAAACTATCGATCTCCATAAACCGTCCACCCAGGTCTGACGTCATTTCGCGCCGTTACGGCGTCAGGGTAATGAAGAAGTCGCCAGTGAGTGGTGGCGACGGCGACTACGGATGTTAGCAGTGCGAGGCGAATCGTCGTCTCCCTCCGGCTCATCGATTCGTGAAGTTTCCCGGAGATTCGAATCTTACGTGAATGCGGAAAGCTTCGAACCCTTTGCCAACCTTCGAATAGTTGGTCCGCCGTTTGTCTCGTCGAATGTTTCTGATAACCGCAAAAAGAACACCTTTTAGGTGAGCTATTGATTCAACGACTGGATTTCCAAGGGTTCAGATACGACTCGCCAGATATACTTGCATTACATTTAATTCATTCCCTCTGGCCTGACGAGAGTCTGAGCAACTATCGAAGAATGAGGAAGTTACTTGCGAGTGGAAGTGACCGCTTCTACCGATGTTAGCGGTGCGAGGCGAATCGTAGGATTCCTCTAGATCACCAATCAGTAAAGTTTCCGGAGTTTCCAACCTTTCGCGAATGCGGACATCTTCGAAACCTTTGCCAACCGTCCGTAGGACGGTCGCTGGCCTCATCGATAACGGTAACGGGAATACCTTTTGGATGAGCTATCGATTCGATGCCACTTCTAGAGGTTCAGATATGACTCGCAAGATACGGTTGCCTTCCATAAAGTTTATTCCACCCCGCCCAGCGAGAGTCCTTCGGAAACTATCAAATAATTGCAGCCACGTGCAGCGTTGCCTCACCCATAGGAAATTTGAGTTCTCAAAGCCGATCTTCGTCGTCACTCCGACATCAGTTTGAATCTCTACGATATCCTCATTCCATTATCCATTCGAGATTGATCCAACCCGCGAATACGCACACGGCGAATGCTTCCATCAAACTCGCTCGGCGGCCCGCGAACGGTCTCGAGGATGTCGAGTGATTCGCGAAGTGACGCGAATCCGTCGGTTATCAATTACAAATCACCTGTAACGTTCATCTGACGAGGACAGTAGGAGAAATACGGTGACGTCAGGCTTGGCTAACGACTCTGCGAAGTCGTTCGCTGATCGAGTGCGAATATATGGGCGACTCAACGATAAAATGCAAAGACGGATCGTCGGGGTTGAACCGGTTCGTTTGCGATATAAGCTAATATTCCTGAGCCATTGCGGTGAGAAGCCCACCGTTTTCGTCTCCTCGTTTCTTTACGCAGTCGCATCAACTTAATACTCGGTCTCTTTATCTCCGCTTTTTCCCTCCGACTCTCGGTTTCTCATTCTCCTGAGATGTTCGCGAACTGAGTACAATCGGTGTTCAAGGTACGTAAAGTACTGTTTTCACGAGTTCGCGTCTAATCGCTTCGAGTGGTTCCGCGATCCCGAGTGGCTCACAGCGGCAATATATAGATGCACTCGAGCGGGATTATACACCGTTACGCTGAAAGTTAAGCGTGCACCCGCTTCTCTCTCTCTATACTCCACTACATCCGAGAAATAAGATTGAGTTCTCCTTGGAAGAGGAAACGTTTATCGGATCAACGGGGAATCTTCGGAAAGGCCGATTAAGTCCTGGATTGAAGTGGCTTTAAGTACAATTTTTGTCGTCTACTGTTAATGTACAAAAATCGACTTCTGGTTAAAAAAGACTCATTAATCTCCAGATCGATGCCAGTCTCGCTCGTAAAGTTACCCGGGAGGTGGGGCGGTGTGGCACTGATCGGGAAATCTCGATGAAAATGGCATCACCTGCAGCGTCGCGGTCTCGAGTGCTCCTTGAATTTCCTCGGTCAGAAGGAAATAATGATAACTATAAATAACCGACATAATAATAGTAAGCTCTTACAGTTATTGTCAGGGAAAGAAAAATATACTTTGCCAATATTGTTGTCATTATGTATCTACATATATGTGTGTCTGTTGCGGGTATATTTTATATATAGTTTTATTTTAGTGTTGGTGAAGCTTTGCCGTACCCGCCTTCAACGTTCGAGCAGGGTTCGAGCTGCAAAAGAAGCTTTTAGTCAACGAGCATCCGCATGGTTTTTCTTTCTGTTGTTACATGGCTTGCTTCTTCACTGTTCGCCGGAAATTCCGCTCCCGAACACGCTCACCTATTATTTGTCCGGAAAATCTTCACTACTCTCTACTTTTTCGTTGAAGCTAAGTTGAAGTTTTTTTCGGCTATTACTTTTGACCTGTTTCTATCACAGCTAACCGTTCTAATGCGCTTTCCGAGACGAATAACCACGTCGGCAGTACAGACAGTGGCAGTCGATATACCGTTGTCATTTTTCTAGTGAAAATAGTCATATACTTGGCAGACCTACCAGAGCTACAGATTAGGAGAAAACGGGGCAAAATAGGACGGTGAAGCAAAACGTAATTTTCCGATAACTGTTAAATGGTGATGATTAGTGAAGTGAAGCGGACTTGAATATTCGGATGCATCGTAAGGACAAAACCGAGCGTTAAAAAGTTAGTGTAAATTTGTGTGTTTGCCCAACTATTCCATTTCGCCCCTATCCTCTATATGATATCGACGAGTCACGACAAGCATTTTTTTATGATCCAAAAAACCAGCAACAAAAGTAAATTCTCAAATCAGCCTCAGTGACAATTTTACTTTCATATGGATTGTCTGCAACTATAAAAAAAAATATCTCACAGTTTTTGCTGTCGACAGATCCTCAAGACTCCGAAACGCAAGAATCGATCAGCAAATGAAAAATACAAATCTTGAAGACTCACCCACAACACGTAGCCAAGAATCCCAGTGACGAAGGCTATCATCAGTCCGTACGCAGTCGGCAACGCCTCCGCCTCACTCTCACCCGCAGCCATTTTTTTTATTCTTTCAAATTTCCTGTTTTCCTCTTGCGCTTCCCGACACTCCGATCACAGCTGATAAATTCCAATAGCGAGCAGTTCGGAAGCTCGCGGTGCGAGTTAGCACGCGTGAAATCA